>CM077349.1:39557183-39984183 GCA_039655645.1 Ammopiptanthus mongolicus
TATGTAAATACTGATTAATTAAAAGAAACTAGAAAATCGGTGTGTTACACTTCAGGTGATGCTACCTGGGAAAGAGAAGAGGACATGCAACAACGGTATCCGAATCTATTTTTCAGAGGTACGTCAAATTTCGATGACGAAATTCTTTTAAGGGGGCAGTACTGTAACACCGCGATTTTCATGCTTTCTAGGATCGGTAAATTATATAAATGAGTTTATATTTTATCTGAGCGTTAGAAAGTGAATTTAAATAAATTAAGACCACATCCATACTCTATGCTATCGTAGGGAGTTACGGTTAAATTTTGAGTTGTTTTCACTGACAATAAGATTTTACTGATCAGGAGGCCTAATTTTGACTCGTGAACGAAACAGTTAGGTTTAGAATCGAATTTCCAACAATTTTGATAAAATTAGTTTTTCGCACTTAAAAGTGAAAGAATATAAGTCATGTGGGCGAAATCTTAAGTCGGGTCAAGAACGAAACTGAATATGGATTTACTGGGACCTGCTAACGGATAAACTTGAAGGTACATCAAGTCAAATCACATGGGAAGGCATGCCAGTGTCATGTTGACATTTTAAAATATCTGAACGCGTTCACACTGCGAAAAGACCAAAATACCCTTGGTCTTTCTCCTAAAAGACATTTTTGTCCCTGAAGGAAAAGACCGTTTTGCCCCTAGGAACTTGTGAAAACCCATCCTTGCCCTCAACATCATCATTACATCTAGAAAATATCTAGATATTTATGAAGATTAGAGGTGAAAAGACCATTATACCCTTAACCTTTATTCTAATTCCAATTTTGCCCTAAGGTGAAATGTCCATTTTGTCCCGTAAGTGAAAATCTTTGGACCACCTTATCCCTCCCTTTTACACGCCTAAACCACCCCCCTCCATGGCCATCCATCACTTTTCTTTCAACTTCATTTTTACTTCTAAAGATCAAAGCTTTCATTTCTTAAGTTTTTTAAAAATCCTTTCTTTTCTCTCTTCTTCATCCATTCGGCCATACCTCTTGGATCATCAACCAAACTTCTTTCTTCCATTCTAAAATCATACTTCATCTTGTCTTGATCCAAGGATCAACTTTAGTGAAGGAAATTTCTTGTTTTGGTGAAGTGTGTTCTTGAGCACCAAGAACACCATCCAAAACCTTGAACTTGTTCTTGAGTTAGTGAGCTTCTAAATCCCTTTTCTCTTCATTTCCTTACTCACTACCCTGAGTAATCATCTTCTAGTTCTTCATTTTCATGAAAACAAGTTAAAGATCTCGCCTTTTCTCTCCTATAGGTTCGGCCACCCATTTCTCTATGGAGCATGGAGTTTCCTTTCACTTAAACCTCTTCACATAAGGTATGGGGAGTGAACCTCATTACACCAAAATTGGTGGAAGATGAAAATGGTTGTTTATGCTTTGTTTGGGTGAAACCCTTTTGCTTGGGTTCACTCCTTTATTAATGAAGTTCTCTTTGAGAACATGATTGTAATAATGGTTCTATGCTTAGTATATGTTTATGATGATGTATGCTTGGATAGAAAAATATTTTCATGTATGTTGAAAGCCATACTTTGATCTCTAGATCAAGTAAGGATTTTTATGCTTGATTATGGTTGAATGATGCATGATTATTGTTCATCATAATATTGTGAGCATTTTGAGCTATTACTTGACAAGTTAGTGAAGCAGAATCTTCACATCCGATGTGTGCGAGCATTTGGCCATGACCATAAGAAAAAGGAGAACATGAGTTTGTTGTTGAACTTTAATGTTTTTGAAAGTTAGAAAGTGTTTTAGTAACTTGTATTTCAGAAACAAACAGGAAGTGATTTTGATCCAAAGATCAAATGGGATTTTGGCCTTTAAGTGTTTTTACTAAGGTGAAGATGTATTTTTACTTTAGTCATAGTTTATCCAACTAACTAAGTGTTATGAAAATAAAATGATGAAAGTGATTTCATGAAAGTAAAAGTAATATGAAGTTACCTTAGGTTTAATGTGATGTCACATTCTCTTGAAAACTTAACGTTCAATCTTCAAGTATAAAGAGGACCCTGACCTTAAGTTTGAATTAAATGAATCATAGTGTGAAAATTGAATGAAATTCCATTTTATTTTACACTAGCTTAGATTATGGTTTTACACTAAGTTAGTGAGGAAAAACCCTTTTCAAATTAGTTAAGGTACTTTACCTCAAGTAAGTAACGAAGTTCTTTTAAAAATCAAATGAGTTTTCGAATAGAAAAGTATTGGTTTGCAAAGTCTCAAATCGAGAGTTTTCAACTCTAAATCGTAAAGTTTTATGCATAAAAACCTAAGTTAAGTAATTCATTTTGAGCAAAAGAAAAGAAATAATTAAGTATAGTATATGGTGGAACAAGACCATGTACTATACCATTGATGGTTTAGTTCATCAATGACTTCGCAAGACTTAAGTGAATCAATACTTATTTCATTACTTGAAACTTAAGGAATTAATATCTTAGAAAGGATCAAAGACTTATCTAAGAGGATTCTCAATCCTTCTTCATAACACTTAGGACTTGAGATGTAATTCATAAGACACAAACACAAACATAAAACGTTTTGGGTTTTGAAATATTAGTTCGATGATGGACCAGTGATTCGGATCTGGGTCGTTCAATTGTTTCAGGCTTGTGATGACTCGATCCCGGAGGGATCATGAGATTTATCTGGTGGATAAAAGTTTTATAATACGAAGACGTGTGTAGTTCCTAAGGAAGAGAACCTTAGTGAACCTTGAAATTTATCCGGTGGATAGACATTGCTTTATCGCATCTACTTAGTGTAACCATTGGCATTTCATTGCATGAGTTGTAAGGCCTTAGCCTAGGAGTTGAGCTTACACCTTGATGCGGGTGAGAATCTTACGGTGGCGTTTTAAATAGTCTTGGAGGTATCAGGGTTGGAAAGTCTGACATGTGACCAGTTGGTAGCTTTTCTGTGTCGTGGCGACTTCGAGCAATACACTGATATCCTCGACTAGATGTCATACTTTTCATGTCTGGTCGAAAGTGTTTCTGTAAAGCCAGATACGTGCACGTTACGAATATTGTAACATCTTGCCCATGGCTGGCGTACTCGGAACATGTCCTCCCATTCACTCTCTCCTATGTTTTGGTAGCTCCATGGTGTAGGGGTCAGAGTTTTACCCTTGTGGCATATGGCATTGAGTCATGTACATTGCATTGCATTGCATGGTTGTTGATGATTACATTTACTTGTTGTACATCACTATTCCATTTTTCGAGGATGCCTTACATTATGCTGCTAATTGATTAACATGATATATTGAGATTTATGGTATGCATGTTGAGTATGTTATTACTTGGTGCGTCGTCCTGTTTTTACTTTTGCTATTTTGCTGTGTTGATGATTGGGAATCTCACCCATATCTGTATATCTTCTCTGCTTGTATTGCTGTTTCTGCTTGAGAAGATGGACACGACGACGACTCAATTCAACGTCTACCTGGAGTCCGAAGGGGGACTCCTTATGTTGTTCTTTTGTTTTGGCCAAGCTATGTCCAAGTGTCAGTTGTACCTTTTAAGGAGCTGTGACTCCAAGAACTTATATATATACTTATTGTCAGTTAGGCTTGGACCCATGTTTGTATACAGTATTACAGTATTGTTTCCATTTCTGTATTTTAATTTTGTATGACTTCTAGAAATGCATGGTGAATCTAAGTTCATTTATTATTACTTACTTTAATAATCCCATTACATCATTGCGAAAAGAAAAAAGAAAAAACCCATATTTTCCGCATTAATATTATTTTCAGCCTTATAATCGTTCGAAAATGTGGCACTCGGGAAGAGGGTGTTGCATCTTGTACCACCCTTTCCGGGGGCATCACATTTACGAGCATTTTATAAAAGCTATAAGGCCAAAAAACTGGTTAACTAAAACATATAAGAAAAATGGGGATAAATTTTTCCTTTTCACAAGACATTATTGTAAAAGCTTGTAACCGTTTATGCGTGCAAGGTAAATGAAACACTTCATAATATAACTTCATAAGTTCATAAAGGCTTTACATAAGAACCCAACCCGACTACAGAAAGAAAACAGAAAGATATAGACTCAACATAAAGGATTGGAGACGAAGCTTCTAAACACAAGATACTTGGAGGCGCAGCTCCACAAAAGATAAAAGAAAGGTACAGACACTCTGACACCCTACACTGGCCGACAACAAACTACACAGGAAAACACCCCTCGGATAAACTGCTGAATGCTTCCTCTGACTCCTCCCTTATGGAGAGACAAGCAAAAGGAATAGGAGGCATGAATGGATCACCTATCTCCTAATCTCCTCACTTATCGCCTTCCGACTAGGACCCGTCAAACGAGCCCTAACAGGAATCCTTGATTTCACGAACACTCGATGGATATCCACGACACAGAGGAGCTACTCTCTGGCCACATGTGTTTCCCCCAACCCTCGACAAGATCCTCATGATCGACACCTCAGACAATCGCACATGCACCAAGTTGTAATCTCAACTCCTAGGCATCACGCCCAACTCATGCATAGATGCAGCAAGAAATGCCACAAAACAGCCACGTACTACCTCATCACTGTAGTACCACGTTTATCTCTTGATAAACCACAAGATACCCTTACAGGACCCACTTTTACACGACTTGCCATCTGTCGCCCATTCTTGGTTCCGTTCCTTGCAATCGCGTACCACCTCGTCGTTCTTAACACGATGTTCATATCTTATGATACATTAGTTCATAACCTAGATGTATTATGGAGGATAGGGTCCACAAGGATCCCCTTCATCAATCTTCTCACTTGTCTACAAAAGAAATATTTATTTGCTATAAGTAAACTCTTAGTGATTTAAACGTTATGGATTCCTTAGATGATCTAAATCATCAAGGGTGTGGAACATGATTTTGTCATGACCACTAGATGTTAGTGCATTTCTTTTATTTAGCCTTTGTGAATCCGTTATGGAACTCATTGAATTTCCTTTTTGAAGATAATACATAATTACACTATTATAGTAAGATCTTCAACATACTTTCCTTAGTGATAAATTGGTTCATGAAATCCCCTTTTATCAAACATAGTTTTGAAAACTCTATACATATACTCGTAAGGTATTCAAAGCCACAAGATACATAGTACCTCATGTGATACCCGCTACCCCGCATACGATAAATATAAAATAAAGCATGCAAGTTAAATAAAAACTACAAACTATAACATAAAAGGTAGCAAGTGCCACGTGATCCGAAAACATTTTAAACATAAAACAAAAACTGCGGAAAACATAAACATAAACAAAACCCGAAACCCGATGTCACATAATCAGAGCTGGTAACCACTACCGATATTACATCGGAAACAACTAACATAACTAAACTAAACTATGAGTAAGCGATCTCCTCGGGATCACTCCTCAGCTGGCAGCTCACCATCCTCTGCATAACCAAAGTTACATGCAAAACAGCGACAACAACAGTAGGGAGTAAGGAACTGTACGTATAAACATAAACGGTAATAGAGAAGTTAGCAAGATGATCATGCAGCATATACAACATCATAATATAACATATATATTATAACACACTCCATTATCTCACATTAATAACATGCTATGCTTTGCATAACTACTCCACTACTCCATATGCAATGTGGATCCAAACATCAACTTTGGAAAGAAGATTAGGAGTACATATCCATGTTGACCATTCAACATTAATGTTGGAACACTCACCAAATCATGGGTGACGTCCGTGGATACTCTCAACTAATCCTGATAACGTACCGTGGCTCGTCAGGGTAATCAGGTTATCGATAGGACACTCCGGCAATGGGTTGCAAGTCCATGCCATATGGAACCTCCTTACCCAGCTCTACCCTCAATGCCGGGATAACACCCATCGTGGCCTCCACCGTCGCGATTCATCGTTTGCTTTCCACCTAAACTATCATCTCTATGCAATGATGCATGCAATGTTCAACCAACATGCAAACACATGTCCAACCATCCATCATCAACACCATTACATGGCTATCAACTTTGACCAACAAGCATCAAAGATGATTTATCAACATCAAACTTGACCAATAAGCATCAAGAATGATTTAACCAACAACATCGGTAATAGTACGTCGTTACAAATAACATCATCGTCTTATTAATTGTTCTCTTTGTTAAGTCTTAACTTAACATTATCTTTATTAAGTATTATACTTAATCTTATTATCTAATCCTCAATTCATATGTTATTAAGATTATAACTTAATCTTAATATTTAAACCTCAAGTCATATATTTATTAAGATTATAACTTAATCTTAATATCTAAACCACAATTCATATCTTATTAAGATTATAACTTAATGTTTAAACCTCAAGTCATATATTTATTAAGATTATAACTTACTCTTAATATCTAAACCACAATTCATATCTTATTAAGATTATAACTTAATCTTAATATTTAAACCTCAAGTCATATATTTATTAAGATTATAACTTACTCTTAATATCTAAACCTCAATCCATATCTTCATGTTTTATGAACATCAATTGGACTAATCCTAATTTTAGGTTTAGCGCTAATATCCCTATGTCTTTTACTAATATAGATTTAACAGCAATTCCAACACACCAACTCATACAATTATGGCATATCATCATCATCATAAAAAACATCATAAACAACATCATAAACGTCATGCCAAGATCATACAAACCATTTAAACAATTAACAACATGTATAAACAACCATAACAACTTCATACGGCAATTAAGGCATATAGCACACAAATAGGGTCATGGGTTAACCCTCATCTTACGCTACCTAGAACCTATATGTTATATTAATCCCTCCTCCCCATACCTGGCGTGACGATTCCAACCATATGAGCCAACAAGAGCGAAGTCCACACTTGACTCCTCGAAACGGGTTCAACAGGTGCAATAAGCTTGATTAGATCCCTGGGGAACTAATCTGCTAGTTGTCGTTCACAGCACTGGCAAACGAACCACGAAGTCTAGTTTGACAGGGACAAAATGGTACAACATTAACTCAAGGGGTCCAAAGAAAAAGGATGAACATGTTTGGTTACCTTACCTCAGAGTAACACTAAGCTAGTAGCTTAACCCCAAACGCAACAACAAATACCACAGAGACGTGTTCTTCACGAAGAACACCCAAACAAGGATTGGGGACGCTCAAGGATTCAATGGGAACCCAAGAGAAAGGTAAAAGATGGTTGTTTCTAACTTTAGGACTGACGGCCATGAATTTTAGGTCGAGCAAAAGAGGTATAAAAATGATTGGGGCGAAACGGGCTGACCAAAAGAGCCCAAAACGCGTGCTCACTGGTTTGGACATAACTTGATCTATGAGTGTCCGATTTAGGTGTTCTTGGAGGCATTCGAAAGCTAAGAGAATTTTCTACAAAATCATTTTCTTGATCTATTCCTAATTCGGACTCTAACAGGGTCAAAAAGGCAATATACGTTCAGCGTTAAAATATAGTTGTTTCTAGATAGGATTTTTAGGAGATTGAGATAAGATAATCTTATCTATTCAATGATTGAATCTCTATGACATCTAATTGATCTTATACCAACACAACTACAATTATCACTTGTATTAATATATATATCTTATATTATTATAAACATGATCTAAATATGAATACAGATATCGTCTATTAATATAATTCTATTGTGTATTGATACAAGTGATCCAGTGCTAATATAAACATATATATAATTGATGACATGTAAATAAATATACGATCACATATTAATTACGCACATCATATTAGTCCATACAAGACCACATATAAGCACATGAGATCACACACTTATATACTAATATAATTAATTATATATTCATATAGATAAGATCACGTATTAATACATCCAGTATAATTAATAATTAATAATATAAATATAATAAATATAATTATGCATAATTATCTATTGATACAGTCAATCGTATATTAATATAAGAATAATTAATATAAATCATTTACATATAAATAAGAATCAATTTTATATATATATATATATATATATATATATATATATATATATATATATATATATATATATATATATATACAAAATATATAATAACATTTTAATATATAAAATGTAAACACACTTGTAATCATACAAATATAAGTGTGCATGTTATCACTTAAAATATACACACATAAATATACATTCAAATAGATACTTATAAAATGCAGTGACGATGTAAACAAGTATATTGTCAAATATTTTACTAATAATAACCATAATAATAATAATACATATAATTATAGCAACATATACACACCCATACGAAAAACGGGGGGTTACAATTCCACCTCCTTATAATACATTGTGGAACTCATTGAATTTCCTTTTTGAAGATAATACATAATTACACTACTATAGTAAGATCTTCAATATACTTTCCTTAGTGGTAAACTGGTTCATGAAATCCCGTTTTATCAAACATAGTTTTGAAAACTCTATACATATACTCGTAAGGTATTCAAAGTCACAAGATTCATAGTACCTCATCTTTTGTCAAACTAACGTAAAACTTCTTTTAGAATAATACTTATTTCCTTTACTTAGTGTAAAAAGGGAAAACATTTTTTTTCTTTAAATCACCTTTTCATTTTCAAATGAAAACTATAACTCTTTTATTTGGTAAGATTCCAAAATTAATCATAGTAGTGTAAGGACTCATTGTTTTAAAGAAAATACTTACAAGGATTCTCATTTCTCTTGAAAGTAGGTTTACTAACCACAACCTTGGGAAACCACATGAATCATTTAGAAAACTCTTTGTTCTTGAAAATATTTTCCTTGAAACAACATGATAAAATAAGTGGTTGATCAACATCAAACCCTCATATCCTTAAATACTTTTCACACGAGATCAAAATACTTAATTTACAACACTTGGTTCTATGGAACCAAAACTTGAATTCTTTGGAAAGCCTTTTTAATTTCTATTCCCTTTACACTTTAGTATAAACATATTAAGCCTCTTAGCATCAACATTTTAGGTTCCTAGCCCTAATTACTATGGTATGGCCGAATACCTCCATGTAAGTAAGGTAGGTCTTTTTAATTTCTTTTGCCTTCTTGAAATCATTTAAGTTCATTACACCATTACTTGAACATAGAAGCTTTGGCTTCCCCTTCCTATCTTAACAAGGCCGAACCTCACATGGTGTTTTCCAACAAAATACAAGCCATCCAACAACATGCTAGCATCATGAAAAACATCCCAACATATAGTCATTCCATCAAGTAGTAAATGCATGAACAAGTTCATCATTCAAGAATCCTATCCTTAGGTCTTGACCCTAAGAATAGTTTTTCACCATACCAAAATGATTTTTAATACTAAAATTCAAACACAAGTAGTCACACCAACACCCCAACATACAATTCCAAAGATCAACACCAAAACCCGTATACAGAAAATTTCAGCATTTCAAGCATCAATTTGTGACACACATTTGATTGACCAAACTAAATCGGATTTGATTAAATGAGGACTCATATGAAAGCTTAGGATGTCTACTTTTTGGTTACAAAACTCATTTTCATAAACAGTAACCAAGTTAGTACAGTTTTACGAAACAAGCCACTGTAGTCAGAATCCAAGGCCGAAATTTATGATCAGATTGAAATAGGTTTTCAAGGGTCAATTCTTCATGAAAACACACGAAAATTGTACTCAAAATGGAGCCCAAGATGCCTAGTTTTATGATCAAAAAGAAGTTTTGAAATTCAAGATCCAGGTTGAAAGAAAAACTGAAATGACTCACATAAGGTCAGATCCGAAAATGACATTTTCACAAACTCTTTTCAACAAAAGAAGAAGGAACTCTAGGTTAGGGTTTTCCCTCACATAAAAATTATTTCCAACCATTCAAACACATCAGTGAACACAAATCAAGCAACACATAATTATTACAACATTGTTCTCATAGAGAACCAAATAGATAAAGTAGGAAACCCTTGGTTTAGGGTTTTCCCCAAACCAAACCCATAAACCATCTTCACCACCACTAATGTGGTGTGATGAGGTTCACTCCCCCATTACCTTAATGAAGATCTTTAGGATGAGAAGATCTTTAGGATGAGCAAAACTTCAAGCTCCAAGAAAGAGTGACAAGGCCGAACCTTCATAGAAAGAAATGGTAAGATCTTGGACTTGTTTCACAAAAATCATGAACTAGAGAAGTTGTTTCATGATTCTAAGAAAATGAATGAAGAGAAAAGTAAGATTAGAGACTTACGTAGTGAAGAACACATGATGAACAAGGTTAGTGTTCTTGAGGTTCAAGAACAAGGTTGTTCCAAATCAAAAACTTTCTTCATCAAAGATGCTTAGGAGGCTAAGACAAGAACAACTATGGTCTTAGAAATTGAAGAACACGTTTGGATGATGTAGCTCTTGTATTGGCCAAATGTAGGGAGGAAGAGAGAATATGTTTAAGTTTTCATGAAAACTCCATTTGATTCATGAAATGTGATAAAATGAAATGGCCAAGTGTTTGACACACTTGATGGCCGAATTTTGCTCTCCATATAGGCTAGGAATTAATCAAAATTTTAATTCAAATGTTTATGACATGGATGTGATCATGTGTAAGAAAAAGGATGGCTAGGATTTAAAGAGTAAGATGTGTTGTTGAGCTCTTATTCAGAGTGTAGAGATTAAACATAAATAGGTTAATTGGCTTTCTCCATAAAAGGAAAAGATGCTACATTATTAACCAAGAGTCATAAGAATATAATCCATTGGTTAGTGGAATGAAAAGGTGATGGATAGTTGACAACGTCTCGTGAAGCGTGAGATGCAGGCATGACCTACTTCCGACACTGGGCCAGAACAAATTCCCGACCCCGGGCTAGATTACTTCCTGTCCCTAGCACGCATCCCAAGGTAAAGCGATGCCGATTAAAATAATAATATTTTTATCAGTTCCGGCTCAAAACAACACACTGGGTTCGAAACAACACCTTATGATTATTAAGCTCATAATTGAAATTTAAATATGAATTTCCAATCATCAACTATTATTATGATTATGATTAATCGAATTGTGTTCTCAGTCAAGTTATTCAAACAAACAGTTAAGAGAAAACATATAGGATTTTTAGGATGTGTTACACATCTTTTACTTAATCTTTGTGGAACTCATGCAATTTCTCTTAGGAGATAACACACGTTTTTGCTATTATAGTAAAAAGCTTCAAAGTACTATCCTTATAGTAAAGTAATTGATGAAATCTCCTTTATTAAGTATAGTTTGAAAACTCTATTCAATTGCCCATAAGGCGTCTTAGTTAGTGTAAAACTCTTTTGAATTGGTTTCTTAGTTTCTATTATTTAGTGTAAAAGAAATATACTTCTTACTTGAAATCACCATTTTCTCAAAGAAGACTTACTAACCAAAATCCTTGAAAACCACCAAGACTAGCTATAAAACTCTTGGTGCTTGAAAATGTTTTCTTCAAAACAACTCATTGAAATAAGTGGTTGATCAACATCGTACCAACCTATTCTTTAAATAATTTTCACGTGAAGTCAAAACACTTATTTCACAACACATGGTTCTTTGGAACCAAAACTTGATTTCTTTGGAAACCTCTTGAATTTATATGACTCTTATACTTTAGTATGAACTCATTAAACCCCTTAACATCAACATTTTAAGATCCTAACCCTACTATCTATGACAAGGCCGAATGCCCTATAGATGTAGGATAGGTTTCATTGTTTTGTTTTGTCTTCTTGGAACCATTTTAAGTTCATTGAACCATTACTTGAACATAGAAGCTTTGGCTTCCCTTATCAATATCATATGGCCGAACCTTGCATGTTCATTTTCAACCAAAATGAAGCCATTCAACAATAATCAAGTGACCAGAAAAATCATGCTAACACATAAACATATTATCAAGGCAACTTAGAACACAACCTAGTTCTCCATTCCAAAAATCCTACCCTTAGGTCTTTGGACCTAAAAATAGTTTTTCACCATGCCAAAATGATTTTCTACAAGCACAATCATCATATCAACATCACAACATAAAACAAAATGACCACAAAGTAATGAACTTTTATGAGGAAACCCTAGATCTAGGGTTTTCTTATCATCCCATTAAGGCTTGATACGGTTCACTCCCCCATTACCTTTGTGATTAGGAGAAGAAAACTTGGTCACCAACACTACTAGGAAAACCGTGACCTAGAGGAAGAACAAACAAGTTCAAAACTTGATTTTTCAACATCATAAACATGGTAACACAAAGATGTCCTCAAGAGTACCAAAGCAAAGGAACTAAGTTAGAAACTTACTCTTGAGTAAGGGGTTCAAAAGCAAGTTCAAGAAGCTTGGGTGTTCTTGAAGATCCTTGAAGAACTTAGTGTAAATAACTTCAAATGAAGAAATACAAAAGATGAAAGTTTTTTAGATCATGAAGATGAACAAGGAAATGAAGTCAAAATGATGAAATGACATGAGTAAAAATTTTTACTCACCTTGGACGAACCATAGAGAGAAAGGAGAGAAGAGAGAAAACTTGAACTTTTGGTTTTTAGAGTGATATAAGTTGGAAAATGAATGGAATAGTGCACATTAAGGTATTTACCCCTAAATGGCCGACTCCTCGACACCTTGTGGACTCCAAAATTCTATTCCAATTTTTTCATTGAGAATGGGAGGCCAAGATGTAAAGATATGGGTGTGTTGTTGCTTATGGAGAGCTTAAGGACAAGATTAACCAAAAATGGCTAAAACACTTTTTCCATTAAGAGTAAGTGTCATAAACTTTTCTTGGATGATGATAAAGTGGGATTTAGGCTCTTCCCAAGTAACTTGGCCGAATGGCCTATCCAATGGAACTAGAATGGTTACATTTTCCATTTGGTCAGGAATAAGGTGATTAGGGTTTTTACCAAAAATGGATAATCGGTTTTTACTACTTTTGGTAAATTTTTGGATTTTAAGAATACTAATTCTCTTCATTAGGAATAATCAACAAGGTAATAGAAAATGTAATTCAACATTACATTCCACTCAATTCCCCGTTTCCCGGCCTCCGGCACGTAAAACGGAAAATTACCCGACACCGATCAAAACTAAACTTTTATCGGTTTTCGTCTCAAAACGACAAAAGAAAACTTCACCACCATATAACCATGGATATAAAACCATCATATAAAACATCCACATATATATAACAAATTCATACCAAACATAAGGTAGCAATCACAATGTAATGGTGATTATAACCGGTTATAGAGAACAGAGGTGTTACACAGTCGGTAAGGTTCATGTTGCATTGTTGTTGTTCATCACTGATCTTGCCTGCAGGGAGATGATCGTACACATCAATTGAGTTGGTAACGGGCGAATGTCCCGACCTGGCTTGCGGGCGGGGGGATATGTCATTACCGTAAGTTGAGTTTTTGACGGGTGAATATTCCGACCTGGCCTGCGGGCAGGGGAATATGTCGTACCCATGAGTTGAGTTGAGCCTGAGGGTTGTTGGCTAAACCTTGCATTACGGGGGGTGGCATAGTGATGAATGGACATCTTGATCTGTTGGGGATGTCGCGTCGTGGCCACATCCATATAGTTGTTAGATGCATGAGAGCGAGAGACAGTAGCTAATAGAGAATAACTTGGGAGATGATTGCTTGACATTATCGTGCTGTTGTGTGTTGCTATCGATATATCTTATTTTATAGTTGTTTCCATATTTATGATGTATTGCTGTTTCTTATCTCCAGTATTTCTCTATGTCGTATTTTATTTAATCTCGATCACATGAGAAGATCCTGTTGAGGAGTTGCCAGAGGAGATTGATGGCACACCGGTTGAGCCTGATGTTGGCAGGAGAGCCCTGGGTCCCAGTGATGGGAGATTTTGAGTTGCTATATGAGGCGCTGTAGACCTACCGTATACCTTTGAGCTTCGGTTGGGAGCTCTCGCTATCCTTGTTAGAGTCGTGGCTGGGTAGACAGTCTTAGTTTTGTTATGGCCAGTACATGGGTTTGAGCGAAATGTATTTTTGGGGCCAGGAGAAGAAGTCTTATGTATTTTATTTTGTTGCCATGCTTTCAGTTTATATGTGTTGCGTACTCTGAGGGTTTGTAGTTGGTATCAGTTGTTGTAGGCTTTGTTGATGGAGCCAGTACTTTTATATGTATGTTATATATGGTAGTGGTATCAGTGTTGGTTGTTTTATGATATTTCCGCATTTCTGTATTATCGCGCTACGCTGTAACATTAAGAATATGAGTTCGGGTTAGTAAATGGGACCTCCGAGGAGGGGCTGTCTCATTACGTGCTTATTAAAACAAACAATAACATGCATTCAGACACAAACGCGCATAACATCAGAGTAAACATAACAGGATAAATGAAAGCATACACACATAGTACAAATATATACATGGTGGCCCCATCAGTAGGGCTATGTACATATACAGGCGAAGGTACAAAAGAAACTGAAAGTAAAACAAATACATCTAAAGGGACTCTAGTACTCATACTCCCATGCTCTCCCTGTCCCCTCTCAAAATACATCAAAATGGTCTCACCTCACAACCTAGGACAAACGCACTGGCGACGTCATGTCCTGAATGACATGAGAGTCAAGAGCTACCCTGTCCTTCCCCATACGTGCGCCTATAAACCTGCAAGGGCACATAGTCTGAGGGAGAACTAGCCAAAACCATCCGCCTACGCCTGGCGGCCCTTAAATATTGCTCAGTCCTCCTGCATCGTCCTCTGAGCACGAACCCTCTGCGACTGGTCCGGTGAGATGATGCTGGGGTAGCCCACATGAAGTCTCGCTCATGCTTCCTGGGTGGGTGCCACATCTGGGGGAACGGAAGAAACTGGATCACTCTGTATGGTCCCATAACGCCAGCCTGGGGCGGTGTACTGCTCCGAAACAGCAAGCTCACTGGCCCGGTATACACGGTCAAAAACGTAGAGGGGTCCACCTGCCACCCCTGCTTGTCATGATAGACGATCTCAAGCTCGCCCAGCACCGGTATCCCCGGCGTGGTCTGGAGGAAGGGATGCATCCTCGGGTCCATAGTCGCCCTCTTTTAACTCGTCCTCTGTTCGTAAATCGAACATACACATACAAAGAAGAACAGGCAGATAAGATATACAATACATCTATAATAGGGATGATGCAATGGAGAATATATAGCAAACACAACCATCTCTCAATGTCTCGACTCACGATCTTTTCCTAGCTAGATGTACACATACTCCTTCTATGCATGTCGGCCGGTACTAAACACCCTCCTAAGGGCAACATCACGTCTGCTCATCGGACAACAATTTGGTTCATTCCAGTAATCCGTTCCGCTCGCCGTGACCCATAAGAGCGAATCGCTGCTCAGCTGTTCCAGACAGAGAGGGTTATCTGGGCCTCCTTGGAAGATCCGCCGACAACTGGAAAGACTCAGGGTCCAGTCGGGACAGTAGGACGTGCCCAGGACCGCCAAGACACGATAGGAGCTACCATACCGGTCTCATGTGGGTACACCTGTGTCGAGTATATCCCCGAGGTCACACGGATCTCCCCTTCCGTTTTTCGCACCCGTACTCGGTGCACCAACGTCGTATGCCTCCAGGCATACGGATCGCCACTTGGAATCATATGCATATGTTGTGCATGTCATCCATCTCTCTTGAGCTGATATCGCAACACATGCAGGCTTGCTCTTAGCAACATGAGCTCCAAGGTCCAAAAGTAACCGTGATGAGCTCCCAACACCATTTGTAACCATATGAGCTCCAAGCTCCCATCATAGCCTTATGAGCTCCAAGCTCCAACTATAACCTCAGATCTCGATCATCATCTCAAACGTCCACAACGGGGTCAAAGCCCTAATGGTACTAAACCTCCAAGTTCTCATGTATACACATATTTTCAGATACAATGCAACAGTTTATCATTTATCAACATGCTCAATGAGATAGTAAGCATAAAAATATACCAATATGCTATTAACCTCAACACATCATGAATACCTTACAAATATCACAATTAGAAGGTACGCATATATAAGCATATAGCACATATTATCATGCATCATAATCTGCTAACCTAGGGTATCATATATAGCGGTGATAGCCCAAAGTAGACTAAACCTAGGGTTTAGGTACTTTACCAGGGCTCAACCTCATGTAGGTTTTAGGGTTCCCCTACACACACAAAACATACAACAAAACTATATAGACTACTCTTGCCTCCCAGACGTCTGTAACTCTTTCTCCCCACCTGGTAGCGAATGTAACAACAATCTCGAACAGAACGAGCACTTCTTGTGTAACACCCCGATTTTCACTGCCTTTAAATATCAATAAGTGAATAATTGAGTTTATATTTTATTCGAGGTTTTAGAAAATGAAATAAAATAAACCAAGACCATATTCATGCTCAACGCTATCGTAGGAAGCTACAATTTAATTTTGGGCTAAAAGCTCAGACGGAGCCCGGTCTGTGTTTTTTCACTGACAGTAAGATTTTACTGCTTAGGACACCTAATTTTAACTCGTGAACAAGATATTTAGGTTTAGAATCGAATTTCCTACCTTTTTGTTAAATTTGAAAAAAATCAGTTTCTAGGCTTCATTCGGGCGAAATCTCAAATCGGGTGACGAACGAAGCTGGATATGGATTTACCGGGACCCGCTAACAGATAATCTTGAAGTCACATCAAGTCACATCACAAGGGAAAGCATGCAAGTTTCATGATGATGTTTGAAAATATTTGGACGTGAAAAGACCAAAATACCCCTAACCTTTTTCATTATTACCATTTAACCTTGAAGGAAACGACTAAAATGCCCTTAAGTGACCAACTTTTGGACACTTTGGTCCCCCATTTCCCACGCACAAGTCAGCCCAGGGAGAGCTCCAACCATTTCATTTTCTCACTTCATCTTCTTCCTTAGTCTTTCTCCATTTTTCTCTAAGAGGAAAGCTTGAGTTTTGTGAGGAAAAAGTGTGATTCTTGACTAATCTTCATCATTCAAGAGGTAAGATCACTTCTATGATTTTTAAACCTCATGAATCTCTTCCTATTTCAAGTTTGAAATCCTTGATTCCATGGGTTTCAACTTCATGAGCCAAATTTCAAAAATTCCTAGAAAATTGTAGAAAAATCCTTTTAATGTGAAACCAATTTCTTTGAGCTAGTTTCATCACCTTCTACCTCTATCCAAGAGTATGTGATCAAACACTAATCCTAGCCTATTTTACTTAGAGTGGTCGAACCCTAGAAAAATTAGGGAAAAGTGGATTTCTTTAATCTTTGTTCTATAACACTTGATTCCATCCTTTCCTTTCCTTCGATGGCCGAAACTTAGAGCATGAAGAACCATGAGTTTTGTTTCAAATTTTTGAGTAATAGGACTTAATCTAGTGATAAGTATGCCTTAGAACCAACCATCCAAAATATTGGAACCAAATGAAACCCCTAGCCTTTTTTCAAAATTATGGCCAAACCTTAGACCAATTTTGGGGGAAGGAATTTATGTTTTGATGTTGTTATTTTGTATTGATTGTTGTTGAGAATTGAATTGTGGTTGATTGTTTTAGGCGACGCGGACGAAAACGGAACCGGAACCGAAAACAATTCGGGAGTCGACTTAGAACCCTAAAGAGGTAAAGGGAGGTATTTCATAATAAGTTTGGTAGCCTCTTGATGATTGGTTGTTAGAGGTGTTGTTGGTCTTTTGATTGGTGCTTGATGAGTATTATGTGTTGTATATGATTGGTTATTTGAATATGAATTGTGGCATGGATGCCTTGACTAAGATATATTGGTAATGTTGAATTGAGATTGAGATTTATATATATATATATATATATATATATATATATATATATATATATATATATATATCCTGGATAGGTTGAGAGCTATGTGTTGTGTATGATTGGTTATTTGAATATGAATTATGGCATGTGTGCCTTGACTGAGATATATTGGTTATATTGAATTGAAATTGATATATATATATATATATACATACCTGGACTAATTAAGAATGATCGGAAACCGAAATCGGAGTTTTGAAAACAGATTTTGACATCAAAGAAAAATCTTGAGAAATTTTTTGCTTTATCAAGGAAAGTAACTTCCTTTTTAAAATGTTAGATCCTTTTGAAAGAAAAAGTCATTCAAGTAAAGTTTACTCAAAATGAAATTTCTTTTAGAAAACGTTTTTAAAAGAGACAGAATCCTTAGAAAACAGATTTGCAAAGAAAAAGAGTTTTCTTGGAAAATGCTTTAATTCATGATAATGAAACTGAGTTTTGTTTTCCAAAACTGTTTTGTGAAAATAAGACCGAAAGAAAAGCGGTGATTTCCCTTTTTCACCTTGAGAAGTATGCAAACCTAGTAACCAAGACGTCAGGCTAATGTTTTGTGAATTGAGCACTCGGACTTCGTTTCCTGTGTTTTGAATGAACGGGCTTTATGTCCTTTAAAACGAGTCGTGAGCTATATGTCTCGACAAGAAAGAATTGACGAAAAAGAAAATAGAAACTTTTTGTGCACATACATGAAACGGCAGACTTGCCATTTGAAAACGAGCTACAACTCAAGTAGTTGAGAATATGAGCCAGTTAAGACCACTAGGTCTATAAGGGCATCCTGTGTTCGAGACTCCACAAGTGGCCGGAGGCGTTGCAACCCTGTTGCAACCCCATTGCCAAACACGGATGAACTCGATCAGAGATTTGACGATTCATGATATGGTTGTGACGTGGTACCCTTGAATAAATGGAGTTCGGACCTAAATTGAGAGGTCGACTCATGAGAACAATTGTGTTACCGGAGTATTTGCGGCCTATCGCTCGATGAAGGGAAATAGGAATCTCCGGAGAACATGGATTAGAAAGATGATATTGGAGTCTCATGCATTATTACAACTCATGATAGTGTTTGAGATATTATGTTATATGAATATCTGTTATTACAACTGCATTTATATGTGGATGTAATTGTTGTTTGTCGCTTGTGCAGCTATCGTGATAAACTTGCAAAATGAGTATCTCACCTTTGCCTGTACATGTTGGACACTCTGTTATGTTTTTGGATACATGTACAGATGATGATCAGAGGTCCCCACGGACACGTGAGGACTCGGATGACGGAGTATTTTGAAGATAAAGAAAAGGAGGATCCCTCCGAATTCCTCTGGGAATCGGAGCTAACTTTGGGGTTCGTATCCTAATGGCTACTTTTAGCCCGACCAGCATAGGAGGTTTATTTTTGATGCAGTCATATTTTATCTGCTGTATGTATGTTGACTTACAAGTTTGAAGTCTGTAATATGATATTCTAGACATGAACTTATTTTATGA
This sequence comes from Ammopiptanthus mongolicus, assembly GCA_039655645.1. Taxonomy (NCBI): domain Eukaryota; kingdom Viridiplantae; phylum Streptophyta; class Magnoliopsida; order Fabales; family Fabaceae; genus Ammopiptanthus; species Ammopiptanthus mongolicus. The sequence continues at coordinate 39,576,623 of CM077349.1, forward strand.
GTTTAAACTATGTTTCTGTAACGCCTCCTCGGCGCCACATACTTGAACTTGATTGCGGAAACATAAGCAAAATGAAAATGTTGGTTGCTTTCAGAAAATACTTTAACTAACTAATTACATTCGAAAATGTGGGTCTAAAAAAAAAATCTTCATACGTCAAGTAATCCAAACTCAAGACAAAGGGATAATCCTTATAACACACATCAATGTTCAATATCCATAACAACATAGTCATAACGTAATTATGCAGAAGCATATAAGTTTCTTAGAAATATAGTTTACACTCATAAAATAAGTTCATGTCTAGTATATCATATTACAGACTTAAAATTTATGTTCAACATACATGCAGCAGATAAAATATAACTGCCCTAAAAAGTAACACTACTATGCTGGTTGGGCTAAAAGTAGCCATTGGGAACAACCCCATGGTTAGCTCTGATTCCTAGAGGAATTCGGAGGGATCCTTCCTTTCTATTCCTTCAAAAGACTCCGTCGTCTGAGTCCTCCCGTGTCCGCAGCGACCTCTGAGCATCATCTGTACATGTATCCAAAAACACAACAGAGTGTCCAACATGTACAGGCAAAGGTGAGATACTCATTTTACAAGTTTATCACGATAGCCGCACAAGCGACAAACAATAGATACATTCACATACAACTACAGTTATAATAACAGATATTCATATAACATAAGATCTCAAACACTATCATGAGTTGTAATAATGCATGAGACTTCAATATCATCTTTCTAATTCATGTTCTATGGAGATTCCTACTTCCCTTCATTGAGCAATAGGCCGTGAATACACCCATAACACAATTGTTCTCATGAGTCGGCCTCTCAATTTAGGTCCGAACTCCAATTGTTCACGGGTTTCACGTCATAACCATATCCTGAATAGTCCAGTTTCTGATTGAATTCATCCGTGTTGGGCAACCGATTTACCACGGCACGAGGTCGCGATGCCTCCGGCCACTTGTGGAGTTTCGAAGACAGAATGCTCCTATAAACCAAGTGGTCTTAACTGGCTCATATTGTAACATCCCAGTTTTTCTGTGAACTCTGATCGAGTTGGTTAATCTCAATTGGAACTTTGGATGATTGTGTGAATTGTTGTGTGTTAGTTTTAGACCTAGTTTAAAGCTTAGAAATAGGCTTGAACAAGGTTGGAGGTGCCTAAGGCGTTAAACTAGTAACTGTGGAAGCTAGAAGTTAGGAGGACTCTTCCCACCCAAGCGCAATGCTCAAGCGTGGGAAGGTAGCACGCCTCAGTGTGATAACGCTTAAGCATTGGTAACGCGGACGCTCAAGCATTCTGAGTGCGTTTGCCAGTTGGTATGCTTTCTGACGCATGTGCTACACGTGTCGGACCAGGGTCAAGGCGGAGCAGACAAGGTTCCATGCTCAAGCATGGAGAGGACCTCAGCCTCAAACGTGGGCATGCCCAAGCGTGGAAATTCTGCACGCTAAAGAGTTCTCAGCAAGATGCCCCAAGTGAAGTTTCTCTCCATTTTCACTTGGCATCACTTTCATCTTCTTCAAGCTCGAAGTGCTGAGAGCTAGTGAGAGAAGCTCTGGTTTTCTAGAGAGAGAAAGCTTGATTTGAAGGAGATCGAAGTATCGGAATGCGATTCTGTCTGCACCATTGTGAACGCGGCGAGGTTAACTTCAACTTTGACGGATTGATTTCTCGATTCGTCCGAGGTAAACTCGAATCCCTAACACGCGTTCTTCAAGTCTTTATCTTCTCTTTGATCTTTTGGGCTTGCCCTAGGGCTAACACTATTGTGCATGTGTTGTGCTCATGATTAGGGCAAAGCTTGTGCTCACGGTGGTGCGAGGCTTGGAGCCGAGGCCGCGGTTGAGGGGTTGTTTGGAGCTGCCATAGGAGGGTGGCTGCGAGCTTGAGGAAGGAGGAGCGAGCCGGTGGTTGCCAAGATTCGTGTGTCGAATTTTCAGGTGGGGAGAAAGAGTACTGCTACCGTCGGGAAGGCAAAAGTAGTGTAGTACGTTTTCTGCTATGCGTAGGGAAGCCCTAACCCTACTAGTGGTTAAGCCCTGATAAAGTACCTAAACCCAAGGTTTAGCTTACTTTGGGCTATCGCCGTTAAGTTTGGAAACCCTAGGCTAGTAAACTGTTGATTGAGGATGTTTGACTTCGTATGACTGTATGCGGTTGCTTGTTGTTGTTGCTATCTGTCTAAATGCCTATATGTTGTTTGGTATGTGATATGCTGCTATGTGCTATTGTTAGCATTATTACTGCTGTTATTATGCTGTATGTTGTAATGTTGAACGTTGTGGCGGAATGCCATAGAATTAAGTTTGGCTGAGTGCCGTGTTGCTGTCAGTTTGATACCGTGGATGGCGCCGTTGCTATTATGCTAACTTCTTGAGGCTGTGGCCATGTTTGTTGGAGTTGTGGCTCGTGGGCGCGTGGTGTCGAGGCTGTGGCCGTGTGGATGTAGTGGCATCGTGTTGTTTCTGATTGAGAGCTTTGGCGTGAGATCCGGTATCAAGCCTGTTGAGGATGTTTGCTGCATATCATCATTAGCTGCCAAGTGGCGAGGCCGTATGACAGGTAGTATGGTCTGCCAGCATCATACGAGGTTAGCGGTACTTGAGTGTGAGTACGGAAAGTAGATGGGGCGGTCAAGTGAGTGGCCTTGGGGATGTTGCTAGTCTCCGGAACAGTTTACAGTGACGGATGAGGTAGCTCCTATCCTGTCATGACGCCCGATCCAGTCCGGTTTGCTCGACTAATCCCAGAGCTTTCTAGTTGTTCCAGGCTAACGTTTCGAGGCGATCGAGATACCGCGGTTCCGGTATGGAAGGGGGATGCACTCTAATTGGTCACGGTGAGCGGTTCAATTTCTTGGACAAGCTAACTCCGTTCCGACACAGAGCCTGTTTCGGTGTGGACTTGTTCGGGTGTGGAACCGTTCCAGTTGGGAACATGTAGAAGTACATTTTTCGGCCGACATGCTGCATGGGATTAGTATCCCGGTCTAGAGGATTGATCTGAGTGTGAGACTCATGGAGATGGATGCTTGTTGCATGTGTTGTCTTGAGAGACGTTTGTTAGAATGCAGTAACTGTGATATTTGAGATATATGCTATATGCTACCTATTATGTGTTTACTGCATTACTTTTGTTTTCCGACTTTATGATGCGTTGTATTTCTTATCTCCCTTTCGTTCTTCTTTGTTGTCTGTCATTGGGATCGCTTGAAGACGACGAGCCAACAGAGATTCAGCATGGACCCGAGACTTCACCCATTCATCAGGGGGGCACCGCGGATGCCGATGCTGGGCGATAGTGAGATTGTGTACCATGACGAGAGGGGATGGCGGGTAGAGCCCTCTACCTTTTTGGTGGTGTACACAGGACCCGTTAGTCTGATCTTTCGGAGTGGCACGCCTCCTTATGTGGATATCATCGGCCCCTACCACGTGTACCAGCTTCTACCTTTCCCGAGGATGTGGCGACCTCCGGGGCAGAGGGAGCGTGACTACGCGTGGGTAGCACCCCAGTCTTCGGTCGTTACTAGAAAGGGAGGTTACGTCTATCGAGGCCAGCACAGGAGGACCGAGCAGTACCTGAGGACCTACCGTAGGCGGAGGATCGTGGTATCCAGTTCTTTGTCAAAGTGCGAGCCTATTGTGCGATACAGGTGTACTCATGGCGAGCGTCAGGGTAGCTCAGGGCATCCTCACCAATGATGGTGAGAGCCTGCCAGTGCGTCCTTGGCAGTGAGCCGAGAGTTTTGATGTATCTTTTGAGAGGGGACGGGGGTTGCTGGTGAGCTGAGAGTTTTATTTTGCTTTTGATGTATTTTGGTTTTACCTTCAGGATGTATATGTATGTACAGTGCCCTACTGATGGGGCTAAGTTATGTATGTTGCCGTACTGTTATGTTATATTGCGCTTTTACTCTGATCATTTTTCTATGGTTGCCATTTTGTTTGCTTTCTTCTGCATCGCTGTTTGTTTGCCATGCTATCGTTTTATATACGACTAGGCATAGATAATAATAATAAGAGGTTGGGACTAATGGGAAGGCTCCATATGTATGGGGTCGTCTCATTTTGGTGGTATCAGAGCAGTTCGATTCTAATATCGGACTGTGAAGGTAAAGTGTACTGGCTTTGATGGTTGATAACCGAGTTGTATCAACTGTGTCGGGTTTTGGGTAGAGTGTCCGATTCGCTAGTTATCGAAGTGTGATAACTGTTTTCATTCATAAGGCATATGATGTGTTTCACTGTTAAGTGCTGTTATATGTCTTATGAATTGGAACTGACAGCTCCTTTTACAAGAAGCTAAATGGCACGTGGAAGAGGAAGAGGTGGAAGGCCGGCTGCGATCGGAGGCAATGATAATAACAACAACAAGGGTGACCACTCAGGGACAAGAAGTGGTGGTGACACTTCAAAAGCAATGTGGCCATGAGGGACTTAGCTACCGCCATGATGCAACAAACTCAATAGACTGCCCAATATATGCAAAGGCAGGAAGAAAGAAAGCTAGATAGGATCAGCTACACACCGTGAGGGGCAACGAGACGGTTGATACTGGTCTTAATGCTTTTATGAAGGGAAATCCTCCCCAGTTCCACGGAGAGTATAACCCTGAAGCTGCAAAAATGTGGTTGCAAGAAGTAGAGAAGGTGTTGATGGCTACACACTGTAGAGAAGACAGAAAGGTCACATATGCTGCCTTTATGTTGGTAGGAGCAGTAAAAGCTCGGGGGAGATCCAAGGCCAGACTGTTAGAGGCCGGGGGATGGGTGTTAACATGGCAACTATTCCGGGAGTGTTTTTTGGAGAAATACTTCCCACGAAGCGTCAGACAAGAGAAAGTGAAGGAATTCCTGAGTCTGAAATAGGAACAACTATCGATTGGTGAGTACGCGATGAGGTTTGAAGTGCTACTCAAGTTTTCTCAATTCTATCAGATCCACCCGGATGAAGAATGATTCTGCAGGAGGTTTGAGGATGGACTGAGACCTGAGTTGAAGCGAACGATGCTACCTTTAAGTATCATTTCTTTCCCCGAGTTGGTGGAGAAGTGTACAATGGTTGAAGGACTTGACAGAGTAGGAACTATCGCACAACAGAAGACAAGTGGTGGACCTGTCAGGAGCCATCAGAAGGGTGGAAGCGACAAGTTCCAACGGAGGGCGAGAACGTATGATCGCCCGGCTCGATTTATTGTCAACCATGGAGTGAGCGACTCCAGTCAAGCACAGCAAGCGATCAAGACTTGTTTCCAGTGCGGAGGACCGCATTTGGTCAAGAACTGTCCAGGGACCCAACACATCATATGTTTTAATTGCAACCAGATGGGTCACTATGCGTCAGACTGCAAGCTCGGAGTTAGCAGAAGGGCTCAGTTTCAGCAGCAAAGTAGTAGGGCTCAGAGTGGCGGAGCGAGATCAGTTGTGGCAAGTCAGCAGAGCAGGCCACAGACGACCGGAAGGGTGTTTTCCTTGAAAGGTTCTGAAGCCTCCCAAAGTCCTGATCTGATCCAAGGTAAGTGCTTAGTTTCTGGTAAGCTTATGTCGGTTTTGTTTGATTAGGGGGCTACGCATTCTTTCATATCAGTAGAGTGTATGGATCATTTAGGGTTGCCTGTTTCTACATTGCCCTATGATTTGACTGTTTCAACACCTACTGGTGATTCTTTAACAACCCTATCTGTATGCCGTAAGTGTCCGGTTACGGTAGAGAACCGTCATTTTCTTGTTGACCTTATCTGCTTGCCTATGCAATAGATAGATGTAATCCTAGGCATGGACTGGCTTTCGGCCAACCATGTGATGTTAGACTATTCAAACAAAGCTCTCAGTTTTTCCGAGCAATCTGGATTGATGCCTGCCGACAAGAGTAATCCGACGGGTGGACAATTGGACAAGTATGTGGTGTTGTTCTCTTTGGAAGTAAGGGAGACTCCTAGTGTCGAAGCTTTGCCTATCGTATGAGAGTTTCCGGATGTGTTTCCCGATGATGTTCCTGGATTGCCACCAGAGAGAAAGGTGGAGTTTGCTATAGACCTAGTATCGGGAATGGGGCCTATATCGATAGCGCCGTATCCGATGTCTCTAGTTGAGATGATGGAGCTGAAGAAACAGTTAGATGAGATGCTAGGCAAGGAGTTCATTAGACCTAGTGCATCTCCATGGGGAGCTCCGGTGCTGTTTGTGAAGAAGAAGGACAGGAGTTCGAGGCTGTGCGTAGACTATCGTCAGCTTAACAAAGTGACGATAAAGAAAAGTATCCGTTACCGTGGATAGATAATTTGATGGATCAGCTAAAAGGAGCAGCTGTGTTTTCTAAGATCGACCTGTGATCTGGATACCATCAAATCCGGGTTAAGAAGGAGGATGTGTAAGGCCCTGATTTTCAAGTTTTATAATTATTCAGTATTTAAGCGTTTGTATTTTATTAGAGGGTTTAGAGAGTGAAATAAAATATTCTGAGAACATAGGCATGCTTTACACAACCATTGGGAGCCATGGTTATGTTTCGGGCGAAAGCTCAAACAGAGCCCCGGTCTGCGTTTTTCACGGATAGTAGACTTTTTCTACTATCAAGACCTAATTTTGACTTGTGAACGAAACATTTAGGTTTTATATTTTATTTCCAACGATATTGATTATTTTGAAAATTTTCAAAATAAATAAATCGTCAGGGCGAAAACCTAAATCAGGTGAATAATGGAGCTGAATACGGGATTTTAGTGACCCGCTACGGATAAGGTTGAAGTCACATGGTGTGCTATGACTCATCAGTGACTCATTAGTGCAATGATTACGTTTAGAAAATATCTGGACGTGAAATGACCAAAATGCCCTTGGCCTTTTTCATAATTACCATTTGCCCCTAAAATGAAAAGACCGTTTTGCCCTTGAGAATTTATGGAATAACCCTTTTGAACCTATGACTCACCAATGTCATCATTGCATTCTAGAAATATCTAGATATTTATAGGGGAAATGACCATTATGCCCCTAGTCTTTTAAGAAATTACCAAATTATCATTTTGGTTATTTACAAGTTTGCCATTGAGATAAAATAAAATCTCACCTTCACTCCCTCTCTCTAGGCCACACGGCCCTCCCTCTTTCTCACTCTTCTCTCACTTGTTCTTCATTTTCTCTCTTTGTTCTTCAAGTGTTCTTCAAGTTTGATCTTGAGAACTTAGTAAATTTTGGGTGATTCAAGTTGTTTCTCTTCAAGACTTTGAATCTAGGAGGTATTAACTCCATCCTAGCTTTCTTAATCACTCTATTTCATCTCTTGAATCTCTTGATTCATGAAGATCCAAGTTTTGATTCATAACTTTGAAAATTCAGAGAAAAGTGTAGAAAAATCCATTTAATGTGAAATTAATTTCTATGAACTAGCTTCATCATTATCTTTCATAATCCAAGAGCATGAAATCAAATAAGTTTTCTAGCCATTTCTTCTCAAAGTGGCTGAACCACCTAGCTTGTAAAAGGTTGAGTTTTTGATTCAAGTTTTGAGTAATAAGACTTAATCCAGTGTTGTGTATACTTGAGGATCATTGATCCAAGAGTTGGAAACCAAATGAGCTTCCTAGCTCATATGGGTTTTCTTGGCCGAAACCTCCATATGTTGGTGAATGGGATTTTGGTTCAAGTTTTGGTGTAATAGACTTTGATCTAGCCTCACCACACCTAGTAAGGATGGAATCCAAGAGATAGGAATTTTTGGACATCCCTAACTCTTTTTATGGGTTCATGGCCGAATCCTATATAGGTAGGAGTAGGAAGATTTATGTTGTGTAATATTGATATTTGGATTGATTATGTGTATGTAGTTGTGACTGCCTGATCGGACGAGGAACCGGGAGAATTCGCGAGCCAATCGGACGAATTTTGCTTGGAGGATACTTACAACAGTTAAGGGGAGTTTACTTGAGGGATTTTCCCCGATAACTATACGTTATACATGATTGATTTGTGTAGCTCTATTGGAGCTTTATTGTGATTGTAATAATGATTTATGCCCTTGTATGCTTTAGTATGTTCTAGCATATGTTTATGATGATGTTGATTGGATGAAAAATGTTTTCATGTATGTTGAAAAACCATACTTTGATCTCTAGATCAAGTAAGGATTTTTATGCTTGATTATGATATAATGATGCATGATTATCGTTTGTCATAATTTTGTGAGCATTTTGAGCTATGACTTGACAAGTTAGTGAAGCAAAATCTTCACATTTACCTTATGATAGCTTGCGGTCTTAACAAGAAAAAGATGGAAGAACATGTGTTGTTCTTGAACATTCAAAGTTTTTGAAGTAAAAAAGTGTTTCAATAACTTATGTTTCAAAGAAAAACAATAAGTGACTTTGATCCAAAGATCAAGTAAAGTTTCAACCTTTAAGTGTTTTCGCCAAAGTGAAACATGTCTTTTACTTTAACTTTAGTTCATCTAAGTAATCAAGTGATTTAAAAGTGAAACAAAGAAGCGTTTTCATGAAAAGTTAAACATAGTTTCATAAGGCATTTCCTTTATCTTAGAACAAAGACAATGTTCCTTTTTCAAACATAACGGAGACCTTTTATCCTTTAGTTGATTAAAATGAATCATAGTTAAGGAATTTAGATGAGATTACATTTCCGTTACGCTAACCTAGCTCATGGTTTTACACTAAGCTAGTAAGGAAAATCCTTTTCAAAATAGTTAAGGAACTTTACCTTATAACAAAGTTCTTTCAAGTCATGAGTTTTCAATCAAAAAGGATTTGGTTTACAAAGAGAGTTTTTAGCTCTTAATCGTAAAGTTTTACGCGTGAAAAACCTAAGTTAAGTAATTGACTTAGAGTTGAAGATAAGGGATAAATAAGTATGGTATGTGGTGGAACAAGACTATGTACTATACCATTGATGACTTAGTACATCAATGACTTCATAAGACTTAAGTGAATCAACACTTATTTCATTAATTGAAAATCATGGAGTAATATCTTAGAAAGGATCAAAGACTTATCTAAGAGGATTCTCAATCCTTCTTTATAATACTTAGGATTTGAGATGTGATTTAAGACATAAACACAAACATGAAAAATTTTGGGTTTTGAAACAGTCGTTCTATTGTTTCAGTCTTGTAATAATCGGGATGAGAAGGACCCCGAGGCTGTGCAGGTATGAGACTGTACAGTTGAAGGAATTCTGAGGCTATACAGGTATGGGACTGTATAGTTGAAGGAAGGCTTATAAGAATTGATTGGTACTACTTATACCAACAAGATTCGTCTTCTTTTCAGAAGCCCAAAACATAAGAAGTCCATAGTTAAGCGTGTTTGACTTGGAGCACCAGTAGGATGGGTGACCTTCTGGGGAGTTTCCTAGAAAGCGTGAGTGAGGACAAAGCACGCTGAAAAGACTTGTGTTGGTTTGTGGGGACAGTCGAAAATTCTGAAAGCAGTCCGGATCATTCCAAAGGAATCACGAGAAATTTATCTGATGGATAAATGTTTTAAAATACAAAGACGCATATATTTCCTAAGGAATAAAACCTAGCGAATCTTGAAGTTTATCCAATGGATAGGCATTGCTTTATCGCATCTGCCTTGTGTAAGCAATGGCATTTCATGTGCATAGTTGTAAGGCCTTGGGTCTAGGAGTTGAGCTTACACCTTGATACGGGTGTGAATCTTACGGTGATGATCTTCAATGGTCTTTTGGATGTATCAGGGTTGGAAGGGCTGACATGTGACCAGTTGGTGATTCTTCTGTGTCGTGACGAATCCGAGCAATACACTGATATCCTCTACTAGATGTCGTAATTTTCATGTTTGGTCAAGAGTATTTCCATGAAGCCAGATACGTGCATGTTACAAATGTTGTAGCATCTTGCTCATGGCTGGCAATAACCGGAACATGTCCTCCTATTCACTCTCTCCGACACATTTGTTAGCTCCATGGAGTAGGGGTCAGAGTTTTACCCTTGTGGCATATGGCATTGAGTCATGTACATCGCATTGCATTGTATGGCTGTTGATGATTACATTTGCTTATTGTACATCACCACTTTGCTTTCAAAGATGTCTTATGCAGCTAATTGATTAATATGATATATTACGATTTACGATATGCATGTTGGATATGTTATTACTTGGTGTGTTATCCTGCGTTACTATTACTATTATGCTGTTTTGTGTGTCATGCATGTATTTATCGCGTTTAAATCCATATATTGGTTACTCACCTTTGCTGTACATGTTAGACACCATGTTGTGTTTTTGGATACGTGTACAGATACTTCTCAATGGTCATTTGGGCCACTTCAGGACCCTGTAGCTTGTGTTTCTCGATGCCGATGACGAAGATGTGTGGACTGTCGACGACGAGACCCAGTCTCATTGGTATGATGTATACTAGGTAGTAGGCTCTATTTTCCGTAGAGTTCTTTTATTAAACCAACTCTTAGGAATTTAATGCATAATGTTGAGAAAGTTGGTATAAGTAGTTTTAGAAACCCCTGTATGGTTTGGAACTTCTATATGAAAAACAATTTCCGGAAAACTTATATTTGATGGTATAGGGTTTGTGAATAAACCCAGTTCATGTGTGTTGTTAAGTATAATGTGATTTTATTTCTGTGATATGTGTATTACTTTTCTGAAGTATTATGCCGAAAACTTTTTACACCCGAGTTTTCTGAATTAAAGTAAATTATCCTTTTTCCTAAAGCAACCAGCAATTATCTTTTAAATTTAAATTCCGCACGTGTTCTCTATGTAATGCCCAAGGGGGGTGTTACAAGATGTGCCAAAGACTGCTTTTCGGAGTCGGTATGGTCACTACGAGTATTTGGTTATGCCGTTTGGTGTGACTAATGCTTCAGTTGTGTTCATGGACTATATGAACAGGATCTTCCAACCGTTTCTTGACAGGTTTGTTGTTGTGTTTATCGACGACATCCTTGTTTACTCCTCGAGTAGAGAGGAACACCCAGAGCACCTAAGGGTGGTGTTGCAAGTGATAAAGGACCGACTGTTGTATGCTAAACTGTCGAAGTGCGAGTTTTGGCTAGAGGAAGTTAAGTTTCTAGGCCATGTGATCAGTAAGGATGGAATCACAGTGGACCTTGTGAAAGTTGAGGCCGTAGTGAGTTGGGAAAGCCTTAAGTCTGTAAACGAGGTGAGAAGTTTTCTTGGTTTAGCGGGCTACTATCGAATGGGAAGACGTTTGAATGGTCAGAGGCTTGTGAGCAGAGTTTCCAGGAGCTGAAAAGAAGACTGACAACATCACCTGTGTTGGTGTTACCAGATCCATTAGGACGATTTGATGTATATTATGACGCATTTTATCAACGCTTGGGATGTGTGCTCATGCAAGACAGAAAAGTGGTGGCGTATGCCTCCGGCCAGTTGAGAGTACATGAGTGGAACTACCCAACGCATGATCTGGAATTGGTTGCGATAGTGTTTGCATTGAAAATATGGAGACACTATCTTTATGGTGCTAAATTCAATGTGTTTAGCGACCATAAGAGCTTGAAGTATTTATTCGACCAGAAATAGTTGAACATGCGGCAGCGCAGATGTGTGGAATTCATAAAGGACTATGAATTCGACTTGCAATACCATCCAGGTAAGGCGAATGTTATAGCGGATGCGCACAGTAGGAAGTCCCTAAATGTATCTGCAATGATGGTAAAGGAGCTAGAGCTTTTAGAGGCATTTAGAGATCTAAATGTAGAAGTGGAAATCATTGAATATAAGCTGAACCTGGGAATGGTTAGAGTAACTAGCGATTTCCTGAACCTCTTATGGAAGAAGCAAGCTGAGGATAAGTTCCTCGAGAGTGTGAATCAGTTGATAGAGGAAGGTAAGACTTTGGAATTCAAATGAGGTGCAAATGGTCTGCTTAGGTATGATCGGGTTTGTGTGCCAGCGGATAGAGAAGTTAAGAATATGATCTTGGAGGAAGCACACAAGAGCAAGATGAGTTTCCATCCGGGGGCTACCAAAATGTATCATGAGATGAAGAAGCTGTTGTGGTGGCTGGGGATGAAGAAAGATGTAGCAGCTTATGTCCTAACCTGCTTGGTGTGTCAGAAAGCGAAGGTTGAACACTAGAAGCCAGCAGGGTTGTTGCAATCATTGGATGTCCCAAAATGGAAATGGGATCGTATTGCCATGGACTTTGTTTCTGGGTTACCAAAGACTCAGAAAAGGTGTGATGCAGTCTGGGTAATTATCGATCGATTGATGAAGTGTGCTCACTTCTTACCAATCAACCAGAGTTACTCTCTGGAGCGATTAACTCAGATTTACATCAAGGAGGTTGTAAGTCTACATGGGGTACCTTCGAACATTGTTTCGGATCGTGATCCAAGGTTTACCTCAAGGTTTTGGAAGAGCTTACACAGTGCAATGGTAACTAAGTTAAGTATGAGTTATGCTTATCATCCTCAAACGGATGGTCAGTCTGAACGAACAATTCAGTCATTGGAGGATCTCTTAAGAGCGTACGTGTTGGAAAATACGGGAAGTTGGGACGAGTTTCTTCCATTGATCGAGTTTACTTATAAAAACCGTTTCCATTCAAGTATTAGAATGGCACCGTATGAAGCACTGTATGGAAGGAAGTGCAAGACTCCATTGTGCTGGTTTGAGATGGGAGAAAGTCAGCTGTTAGGCCCAGATTTGGTACAGCAAACGACGGAACAAGTTCGTAAGATACGGGAAAAGATGAAGGTTGCAAGGGACAGGCAGAAGAGCTACGCTGACAAGAGGAGGAGGCCTTTGGAATTCCAAGAGGGCGACCATGATTTCATGAGGGTTACCCGAAGAGCTGGAGTGGGCAAGGCAATCAGATCCAGAAAGCTAACACCTAAATTCATAGGACCGTTTCAGATTCTTCAACGAATCGGCCCTGTAGCCTATCAGATAGCATTGCCACCAAACCTTTCAAATCTCCATGACGTCTTTCACGTCTCTCAGCTCAGAAAATACTATCCCGATCCATCACACGTGTTAGAGCCTGAATCAATTTAATTGAAAGAGGATCTGGAGTACAAAGCTTCACCTATTCGAATCATGGACAGAAGGATCAAGGAAATGCGCGGTAAGCACATTCCGTTAGTCAGAGTAGAATGGAATCCAATAACTGGTGATTCAACATGGGAAAGTGAAGCTGAGATGCGCTAGAGTCATCCCTATCTGTTCACAGGTATACGACGGAAATTTCGGGGACGAAATTTTCTGTAAGGGGGTGGTAATGTAACGTCCCAGTTTTTCTGTGAACTCTGATCGAGTTGGTTAATCTCGATTGGAGATTTGGATGATTGCGTGAATTGTTGTGTGTTAGTTTTAGACCTAGTTTGAAGCTTAGGAATAGGCTTGAACAAGGTTGGAGGTGCCTAAGGTGTTAAACGAGTAACTGTGGAAGCTAGAAGTTTGGTGAACTCTTCCCAGCCGAGCGCTCAAGCGTGGGAAGGTAGCACATCTCAGCGTGATAACGCTTGCAGATGCTCAAGCGTTCTGAGTGCGTTTGCTAGCTGGCATGTTTTTTGACGCGTGTGCTACACGTGTCTGGCCAGGTTCAAGGCGGAGCGGAGAAGGTTCCATGCTCAAACGTGAAAAGGATCTCACGATCAAACGCGGGCACGCTCCAGCGTGGAAATTCTGCACGCTAAAGCGTTCTCAGCGGGATGCCCCAAGTAAAGTTTTCTCTCCATTTTCACTTGGCTTCACTTTCATCTTCTTCAAGCTCGAAGTGCTGAGAGCTAGTGTGAGAAGCTCTGGTTTTCTAGAGAGAGAAAGCTTGATTTGAAGGAGATCGAAGTATCGGAATGCGATTCCGTCTGCACCATTGTGAACGTGGCGAGGTTAACTTCAACTTTGACGGATTGATTTCTCGATTCGTCCGAGGTAAACTCGAATCCCTAACACGCGTTCGTCATGTTCTTGGCGTTCTTCGAGTCTTTATCTTCTCTTTGATCTTTTGTGCTTGCCCTAGGGCTAACACTATTATGCATGTGTTGTGCTCGTGATTAGGGCAAAGTTCGTGCTCACGGTGGTGCGAGGCTTGGAGCTGAGGCCGCGGTTGAGGGGCTGTTTGGAGCTGCCATAAGAGGGTGGCTGCGAGCTTGAGGAAGGAGGAGCGAGCCGGTGGTTGCCTAGATTCGCGTGTCGACTGTTCAGGTGGGTAGAAAGAGTACTACTGCCGTCGAGAAGGCAAGAGTAGTGTAGTACGTTTTCTGCTACGTATAGGGAAGCACTAACCCTACTAGTGGTTGAGCCTTGATAAAGTACCTAAGCCCTAGGTTTAGCTTACTTTGGGCTATTGCCGTTAAGTTTGGAAACCCTAGGCTAGTAAACTGTTGATTGAGGATGTTTGACTTCGTATGACTGTATGTGGCTGCTTGTTGTTGCTATCTGTCTAAATGCCTATATGCTGCTTGGTATATGATATGCTGCTATGTGCTGTTGTTAGCATTATTACTGCTGTTATTATGCTGTATGTTGTATGCTGTAATGTTGAACGTTGTGGCGGAATACCGTAGAATTAAGTTTGACTGAGTGTCGTGTTGCTGTCGGGTTGATACCGTAGATGGTGTTGTTATTGTTATGCTAACTTCTTGAGGTTGTGGCCGTGTTTGTTTGAGCTGTGGCTCGTGGACGCGTGGCGTCGAGGCTGTGGCCGTGTGGATGCAATGGCATCGTGTTGATTCTGATTGAGAGCTTAGGCGTGAGATCCGGTATCAAGCCCGTTGAGGATGTTTGCTGCATATCATCATCAGCTGCCAAATGGCGAGGCCGTATGACAGGTAGTATGGGCTGCCAGTGTAACACCCCGATTTTCGAGTTTTTCTTTTAATCAGTATTTATGAACTTATATTTTATTCGAGGTCTTAGAAAGGGATATAAAATATTTCGAGATCATAATCATGCTCAGCGATATCGTAGGAAGCTACGATTAAGTTTTGAGTCGAAAACTCAAACGGGGTCTGGTCTGCGTTTTACACTGACAGTATGATTTTAATGCTTAGAAGACCTCAGATGGACCCGTGAATGAGACAGTAAGTCTTAGAATTCGATTCTCTACGTTCTGGTTAAATTTCAAAAAAATTTCAAAAAAATCACTTCCTGACCTCCGTTCGAGTGAAATCTTCAATTGGGTGGAGAACGGAGCCACGTATGGAGTTACCAGGACCCGATAACGGATAATCTTGATATCACATCATGTCAACTCACTTAGGAGAGCATGCCAAAGTCTTCATGACGATCGGGAATTTCGGGACGCGAAATTACCAAAATACCCCTAACTTAAGCCTTTTCACCTTTTACCATTTACCCTTTGAACCAAATGACCTTTTTACCCTTAATGAACTCTTTAGAAGGCTGGAACAGCCTCCTCCAG
The DNA here is from genome assembly GCA_039655645.1 of Ammopiptanthus mongolicus. Classification (NCBI taxonomy): domain Eukaryota; kingdom Viridiplantae; phylum Streptophyta; class Magnoliopsida; order Fabales; family Fabaceae; genus Ammopiptanthus; species Ammopiptanthus mongolicus. The sequence goes on from CM077349.1 coordinate 39,592,037, forward strand.
CCCCATTATCACGCAGCCAGCCCTCCCAAAACAAGAACTCCATTGTTGTTCTTGAAGAAAAATCCTTTCCTCCTTGAAAACCTTGATCCACTTATTGAAATCACTTGATTTCTTGACCAATCTTCCTCCATTTTAAGGTAAGATCACTTCTATGGTCTCATATCTTCTTGAATCTCTTTCAATATCAAGATCAAACCTCCATTTTCATGAAACTCATTCTTAGATCCAAAACTTTGAAAATCCATAGGAAATTGTAGGAAAATCCTTTGGATGTGAAACCAAGTTCTTTGAACTCACCTCATCACCCTCTATCTAAACCCAAGAGCTCATGATCCAAGTCTCATCCTAGCTCTAAAACCTCAAAGTGGCCGAAACCTAAGAGTGATGATGAATAGTGTTTTTCATCCAAGTCCCATCCTTAGGTTTCCTAGTGTCCTTGAATCCAAGTGATGGAAAACCAAATCAATTCCTAGCCTAAATTGCCCAATATGGCTGAGAGCTTCATGGGGAAAATCCATGAGTTTTGTTTCACATTTTTGAGTCATAGGACTTGAAATGGTGTTAGCTAAGCTCATGAACCAACCATCCAAAAGTTTGGAACCAAATGAGATCCCTAACCCTTTTTACCTTTCATGGCCGAACCCTATACCTTTTAGGGGAAGGAAAACTTGTGTTCTTATGTTATAGATTGATGCTGATTTGTTGTTTGAATTGAATTGTGTTTGATTGTTTTAGGCGACGCGAACGGAACCGAAGCCGGAGCCGAGAACCGATCGAGTTTGCATTGAACTTCCTTTGTGAGGTAAAGGGAGGTAGTCATTTAAGTTTGAGTAGTTTCATAGTGCATGTTTGGTATATGTATTATGATGACTTGATTGTTGAATTGGAGATGAGTTTGAATGATGTATGGATTTGTTTTACTTAATGAAACATAATTGCACTGTTGTTGATAATTTGTGGCATGGATACCTTAGTTGATATTATGATGATGATGAGTATGGATTGATGATGTCTATATATATATATATATATATCCTGGATGAGCATAGGACTGGCTATGTCTCGATAATTGTTAAAAAGACTCGAAATCCTAAATCCATGTTTTGAAAACCGTGTTCGAAATTAAAAAGTGGTTTTTGGAAAATGTGCTGCTTTTCAAAAAAAGTGAAGTTTCCTTTTTGAAAAGTGTGTTCCTTGAAATTAAAAAGTGGTTTTGTGAAAAGTCGTGCAAAACGTATTTTATTTCGGTAAAGCATTTTAAAAAGACGTGAAATCTTAGAAAACGATTTTTGTTTTCAAGAAAGGTGTTTTTCACGGAAAAATGTTCTCTTGATCAAAAAGGGTGTTTTGTTTCAATAAAACCAAAGTATGTTTTGTTTTTCCAAAGTGTTTTGAGAAAACGAAACCAAAAGAAAAATGATGAACCTTTGAGACGAACCCGAACCTAGTGGCCGAGACGTCGGGGCTAGTGTTTTGTGGATTGAGCACTTGGACTTCGTGTCCTGTGTTTTTGATTTGAGTGGGCTTAATGCCTTTTTGAAACGAGTCGTGGACTTTATGTCTCAACATTTGAAAGAATGAACGCAAAGAAAACAGAAAACCTTCTGTGAACATGCATGAACCCGCAGACGTGCCATTTGGAACCGAGCTACAACTTTCGTAGTTGAGAATTCAGCCAGTTTAGACCACTAGGTCTATAGGGGCATTCTGTGTTCGAGATCCCACAAGTGGCCGATGGCATAGCAACCCTGTACCGTGGTAAATCGGCTGACAAACACGAATGAACTCGATTAGAGACTGGAGTATTCATGATATGGTGAGATGTGGTACCCTGGAACAATTGGAGTTCAGACCTAAATAGAGAGGCCGACTCATGAGAACAATTGTGTTATGGGTGTTACTACGACCTATCGCTCGATGTTGGGAAGTTAGAATCTCCGGAGTACATGAATTAGAAAGATGATATTGAAGTCTCATTCATTATTATTACTGATGATAGTGTTTGAGATGTCGTACTGTATTATATAAATAACTGTTCATATAACTGTATTTATCTGTGGATGTTTATACTGCTGTTTGTCGCTTGTGCAGCTATCGTGATAACTTTATATGAGTATCTCACCTTTGCCTGTACATGTTGGACACCTTGTTGTGTTTTTGGAACACATGTACAGATGTTGATCATAGGTCCCCGCGAAAACGTGAGGACTCGAACGATGGAAACTTTTGAAGGAGCCGACGTTGGGTTGTACCCCAATGGCTACTTTAGCCGACCAGCTTAGGAGTCTTTTGTTTTGAGTAGTCTTATATTATTACTGCATGTATGTCAAACTTATTTCTTAAGTCTGTAATCTGATATATATTAGACCAGGTTTTACGTTATGTTTATGTTTTTATGAACAGTGAATATCAATGTGTGATGTGAAATTTATTTCTTTGTCTTGAGTTGTTTGCCTATGCATGCATAAAATTTTTAGAACCGCGTTTTCGAATGTAGCTACTTAATTAAAGTATTTTCCGAAAGCAACCAGCATTTTATTTTTCTTATTTTATTCCGCATTGAGATCGAGTACGTAGCACCCGCGAGGGGGGGTGTTACAGCCAGCGTCATACGAGGTTAGGGGTACCGGAGTGCGGGTATGGAAAGTAGATGGGGCGGTCAAGTGAGTGGCCTTGGGGATGTTGCCGGTCTCGGGAATAGTTTACAGTGATGGATGAGGTAGCTCCTATCCTGTCGTTACGCCCGATCCTGTCCGATTTGCTCGACTAAGCCCAGAGCTTTCCAGCTGTTCCAGGCTAACGTTTCGAGGCGACCGAGATACCCTGGTTCCGGTATGGAAGGGGAATGCACTCTTATTGGTCACGGTGAGCGGTTCGGTTTCTTGGACAAGCTAACTCCGTTCTGACACAGAGCCTGTTCTGGTGTGGACTTGTTCGGGTGTGGAACCGTTCCAGTTGGGAACATGCAGAAGTGCGTTTTTCGGCCGACATGCTGCATGGGATTAGTATCCCGGTCTCGAGGATTGATCTGAGTGTGAGACTCATGGAGATGGATGCTTGTTGCATGTGTTGTCTTGAGAGACATTTGTTAGAATGCAGTAACTATGATATTTGAGATATCTGCTATATCCTACTTGTTATGTGTTTACTGCATTACTGCTGTTTTTCGACTTTATGATGCGCTGTATTTCTTATCTCCCTTCTGTTCTTCTTTGTTGTCTGTCATGGGATCGCTTGAAGACGACAAGCCAGCGGAGATTCAGCATGGACCCGAGACTTCACCCGTTCATCACGGGGGTACCGTGGATGCCGGTGCTGGGCGATATTAGGATTGTGTACCATGACGAGAGGGGATGGCGGGTAGACCCCTCTACCTTTTTGGTGGTGTACACAGGACCCGTTAGTCTGATCTTTCGGAGCAGCACGACTCCTTATGTGGATATCATCGGCCCCTACCGCGTGTACCAGTTTCTACCTTTCCCGAGGATGTGGAGACCTCTGAGGCAGACGAAGCGCTACTAAACGTGGTTAGTATCCCAGTCTTCGGTCATGACCAGCAGGAAAAGTTACGTCTACCGAGGCTAGCATAGGAGGATAGGCGGAGGATCGTGGTATCCAGTTCTTCCTCAGAGTACAAGCCTATTGTGCGGTACAGGCATACTCATGGCGAGGATCAGGATAGCTCAGGGCATCCTCACCACTGATTTTGAGAGCCTGCCAGTGTGTCCTTGGCAGTGAGCCGAGAGATTTGATGTATCTTTTGAGAGGGGACGAGGGTTGCTGGTGAGCCGAGAGGTTTCTTTTGCTTTTGATGTATTTTAGTTTTATCTTCAGGATGTATATGTATGTACAGTGCCCTACTGATGGGGCTAAGTTATGTATGTTGTGGTACTGTTATGTTATATTGCGCTTTTACTCTGATCATTTTTCTGTGCTTGCCATTTTGTTTGCTTTCTTCCGCATCGCTGTTTGTTTACCATGCAATCGTTTTATATACGGCTAGGCATAGATAATAATAATAATAAGAGGTTGGGACTAATGGGAATGCTTCATACGTATGGGGTTGTCTCACATATTCTCAACTACTTGAGTTGTAGTTCATTTTCATATGGCACGTCTGCCGTTTCATGCAAGTACACAGAAAATTTTGTTTTCTTTTTCGGTCATTCTCTCTTGTCGAGGCATATAGCTAATGACTCGTTTTAAAGGACATAAAGCCCGTTCATTCAAAACTCAGGACATGAAGTCCAAATGTTCAATTCACAAAATACTAGCCTGACGTCTCGGTCACTAGGTTTGCATACATCTTAAGGGGAAAGAGGAAATCACCGCTTTTCTCTCGGTCTTATTTTCATAAAACAGTTTTTGGAAAAAAAAACTCAACTTCGTTGTCAAGAACTAAAACATTTTTCTCCAAGAAATCATTTTCCAGGGAAACTCTTTTTCTTTGCAAATATGTTTTTTTCTAAAGGTTCTGTCTCTTTTAAAAACGTTTTCTAAAAGAAATTTCATTTTGAGTAAACTTTATTTGAACGATTTTTTCAGTTGAAAGGATCTAACATTTTAAAAAGGAAGTCACTTTCCTTGATAAAGCAAAACATTTTTCAAGATTTTTCCTTGATTTCAAAATCCGTTTTCAAAACTCCGATTTCGGGTTTTTAAGCATTTTAAACTTTTTTATCTAGTCATAGCCAGTGCTACACTCTTAACCAATCGAGGATATATATATATATATCAGTCAAGGCATCCATGCCACAATCCATAATTCAATTCTCAACAACAATCAATACAAAATAACATCAAAACATAAATTCCTTCCCCCAAAATTGGTCTAAGGTTCGGCCAAAATTTTGAAAAAGGGCTAGGGGTTTCATTTGGTTCCAATCTTTTGGATGGTTAGTTCTTAAGCATACTTATCACTAGATTAAGTCCTATGACTCAAAAATTTGAAACAAAACCCATGGTTCTTCATGCTCTAAGTTTCGGCCATCAATGATAAAAAGAGTTAGAAATTGATTTGGTTTTCCAATCACTTGGATTCAAAGATCATAGGAAAGGAAAAGATGGAACCAAGTGTTCAAGAACAAAAATTGGAAAAATCCATTTTTCCCCAATTTTTTCAAGGGTTCGGCCTCTCTAAATAAAATAGGCTAGGATTAGTGTTTGATCACATAATCTTGGATAGAAGTAGAAGGTGATGAAACTAGCTCAAAGAAATTGGTTTCACATTAAAAAGATTTTTCTACAATTTTCTAGGAATTTTTGAAATTTGGCTCATGAAGTTGAAACCCATGGAATCAAGGATTTCAAACTTGAAATAGGAAGAGATTCATGTGGTTTAAGGATAGTATAAGTGATCTTACCTTTTGAATGATGAAGATTGGATCACACTTTTTTCTCTCAAAACTCAAGCTTTCTCTTAAGGAAAAATGGAAGAATTTCAAGTAAGAAGATGAAGTGAGAAGAAAGAAATGGTAAAGGCTCTCCTATGGCTGCCTTATGCGTGAGAAAGAGGGGACAAAAGTGTCCAAAAGGTGGTCACTTAAGGGCATTTTAGTCTTTTCCTTCAAGGACTAAAATGTCATTTAAGAAAAGGTCGGGGGTATTTTGGTCTTTTCGCGTCAAGTTATTTTCAAAACTCATCATGACATTGGCATGCATCCCAAGGTGATGTGACTTCATGTTTATCCATTAGCGGGTCCCGGTAAATCCGTATTCAGCTCCGTTCTTCACCCGATTGAAGATTTCGCCCGAATAAAGCGTAGGAACTGATTTTTTTCAAATTTAACGAAAATGTTATAAATTTGATTCTAAGACTAATTGTCTCGTTCAGGGATCAAAATTAGGTCTTCTGAGCAGTAAAATCTTACTGTCAATAAAACAACGCAAATCGGGTTCAGTTTGAGTTTTTAGCTCAAAATTTAATCGTAGCTTCGTACGATAGCGTTGAGCATGAATTTGGTATCGGTTTATTTTATTTCATATTCTAAAACCTCGAATAAAATATAAATTTAATTATTCACTTATTGATATTTAAAGACAAGGAAAATCGGGGTGTTACAGTTTCTAAGAAACTTATATGCTTCGGCATAATTACGTCATGATTATGTTGTTAGGGTTGTCAAATATTGAGGTATGCTATGTGTTTTATTCCTTTGTCTTGAGTTTGGATTCTTTGTGCTTGAAGAAAATTTTTAGACCCACAATTTCGAACATAGTTAATTACTTAAAGTATTTTCCGAAAGCAACCAGCATTTTATTTTGTTTATGTTTTCTGTAATCGAGTCCGAGTAGGTAGCATCGAGGGGGCATTACATCTTGCTCCTCTCGTTGCCTTCACAGTCGTGGGTTCCCTCAACAACGGGATCATGCATGTAGCTTTCAAACTGACCCTAATCATAGAAACAACATGCAAACTATAGCATTAGCCCTAATATGAAGCTAAAACCGTGAATAGAAACTTAAACTATTGTATAGCCACAATGTAGATAGATATGGAACCTTGACTTACCCTTGACAAATCACAGAAGCAAACCGGTAGAATTGTAGTAGAAGTTGCGTTGATCACGAAAACACGATCGAAACTGCAACACCCTTTCCCGAGTGTCACATTCCCGAACGTTTATAAGGCCGAAAATATTTATTAATGCGAAAAATACGATTTTTCTTTTTCTTTTCTTTTCATAAAGATGTAATGGGATTAGTAAAGATAATAAATATTACTAATAAGTGAACTTAGGTTCACCATGCATTACTAGGACATACATATAGTATTATAAATACAGAAACAGAAAACGGAAAACAGAAACATCAACATTACTGTATACAGACATAAGTCTAATGTATGACTGACATAAGAAAATACAATAAGTACTAGGAGTCATAGCTCCCAAAAGGTACTACAAAAACTGACATAGTCTGGCCGACAACAAAACTAAAATAGCAAAAAGAGTCCGCCTCCGGGCTCAAGGTGACTACTGAACTGAACCATCGTCACGTCCATCTGTTCAAACAGCAACAGCAAGTACCAGCAGAAAACATACAGATATGGGTGAGATTCCCGTTCATCAACACAACAAAATAGCAGTAGTAAAAACGGGACGACTCACTGGGTAACAACGTACCCAACATGCTTACAAAGGTTCTCAATATAAATCATGTTAAGCAGTTAACAACATAATAGCATGCTAAACATTTAACAGCATAATATAAGGCATCCTTAAACAATACAGCGATGTATAACAGTAAATGTAAACATCAATAGCCATAAACATCAATAGCCATGCAATGCAATGCAATGTATATGACTCAATGTCAATGTCACTGGGCACTACTCTGACCCCTACTCCATGGAGCTAACAAAACATTCGGAGAGAGTGAATGGGAGGACATGTTCCGGTTTCTGCCAGCCATGAGCAAGATGCTACAACATTCGTAACGTGCACGTATCTGGATTTACGGTAACACTCTCGACCAAACATGAAAAGTACGGCATCTAGTAGAGGATATCAGTGTATTGCACGGATTCGCCACGACACAGAAGAATCACCAACTGGTCACATGTCAGCCCTTCCAACCGTGATACCTCCAAAAAGACCATTGAAGATCGTCACCGTAAGATTCGCACCCGCATCAAGGTGTAAGCTCAACTCCTAGGCTCAAGGCCTTACAACTATGCACATGAAATGCCAATGCTTACACAAAGCAGATGCGATAAAGCAATGTTTATCCATTGGATAAACCTCAAGGTTCACTAAGGTTCTCTTCCTTAGGAACTACACACATCTTTGTTTTATAAAACATTTATCCATCGGATAAAACAATTATCCATCGGATAAATATCTCGTGATTCCTTTGGAATGATCCAGACTGCTTTCAGAATCGCCGACTGTCCCCACAAACCAACACAAGTCTTTTCAGCGTGTTTTGTCCTCACTCACACGCTATCTAGGAAACTTCCCAGAAGGTCACCCATCCCATAATCACTCTAAGTCAAGCATGCTTAACTATAAAGTACTTATGTTCTAAGCTCCCGAAAAGAAGATAAATCTTGTTGATATGGGTAGTACCAATCAATTCTTATATGCCTTCCCTTAACTATACAGTCCCATACCTGCATAGCCTCAGGATTCCTTCCACTGTACAGTCCCATACCTGCACAGCCTCCGGATACCTCTCATTCCGGTTATCACAAGACAGAAACAATTGAACGATTAACCTAGATCCGAATCATCGGTCCGTCATCGAACTACTGTTTCGAAAACCAAAACGTTTCGTGTTTGTGTTTACGTCTTATGAATTAAGTCTCAAGTCCTAAGCATTATGAGTAAGGATTGAGAATCCTCTTAGATAAGTCTTTAAGCCTTTCTAAGATATTAATCCCTTGTTTTTCAATTAAGGAAACAAGTGTTGATTTCACTTAAGTCTTATGAACTCATTGATGTACTAAGTCATCAATGGTATAGTACATGGTCTTGTTCCACCACATACCATACTTAATTAACCCTTGTCTTCAACTCTAAGTTAATTATTTAACTTAGGTTTTTCACGCGTAAAACTTTACGATTGAGTTAGAAAACTCCTTTTGTAAACCAAACAACTTTTACGATTGAAAACTCATTTGATTTGAAACAACATTTGAACTACTTACTTCACTTCTAGCATTTTATAAAACATGAAATTCGCTTAGCGAGAGTACATTCGCTTAGCTAAATTAAGGTAGTGATTCCTCATTTGAAATTCCTTTCTCGCGGGGTGAACAGAAGTTTTCGCGTCGCGAGGCTGAGAGTTATATTTGCTCCTTATACAAATCCTCTGTATCGCGAGGCGAATATTGTCTCGCATCGCGAGGCAGAGAATTGTATTTCAAACCGACCTTCTGCGTCGCGAGGAGATAATTGTCTCGCGTCGCGAGGCAGAGCTGCAATTCTTCACTGCTTAGGCGGTTCGCGGGGCGAGAAATACTTCGCTACGCGAGGCAGAGAAGCTGCATCTTTGCTGCTCGGGCTAGTCCACTGTCTCGCGAGGCGAGGCAATATTAGCCTGGCGAATGCCTTATCTTCCCTCTGTCTCGCGAGGCGAGACGGGGTTCGCTGGGCGAGTGCCCTGTTTTCACTTTTCCTTAACTTCTTCATTAATTCTCTTTTGAAACACTTAGTTTGATTAACAAACCTATGGCTAAAGAAAAGACATTTTCCACTTTGGTGACACACTTAAAAGGTTAAAACTTCATTTGATCTTTGGATCAAAATCACTTTTGTTTCTCTTTGAAAACATAGGTTATGAAATCATGTTTTGTTACATCAAAACCTTGCTAGATCAAGAACAACACATGTTCTTATATTTTCCTCTTACTAAGGCCACAAGCCTACTCCAATGAAAAATGGAGACTTTGCTTCACCAACTAAGCAAATATAGCTCAAAAGCTCACACCAATTATGACAAACCACAATTACACCTTATTACATCATAACCAAAACATACAAGTCCATCACACATCATAGTCTCATGACCAAGCATAAAAGTCCATACTTGATCTAGTGATCAAAGTAGGTTTTCCAACATACATGAAAATGATTTTCATTCAATCATATCATCATCAACTCATGCTAAAGCACACTACAACATACTCAAGCATAAACTCATCAAAACAACCTTGTTCTTGAAGAGAACTTAACAAAACATAACAATTAAAAGTGAACCCAAACTAAAGGGTTTCACCCACACATAAAGTAAACAACCATATTCACCACCACCATCTTGGTGTGATGAGGTTCTTCTCCCCATACCTGTTGAAGAGCAGATTCCCGGATCAAAGTCGGTTGATCGGTTTGTGAACCTTCTGATAATTAACACCAACTACAAACAACCAAACAATCAAACATTAAACAACAATCAAACCAAACTCAACAATTCTCACAAAGAGGGTTTCGGCCACCCTAAAGAGAATAAAGCTAGGAATTGATCTTGGTTTTCCATTTCATGGATTCAAAGGCATTAGGAAAGCTAAGGATGAAATCAAGTGTTAGAAATCAAAAATTGATGAAAAACACTATTCATCATCACCTTGTAGGGTTCGGCCATATTGTGATTTTTGAGCTATGATGAGAGTTGAATAATAAGCTCTTGGGTTTAGATAGAGAATGATGATGTGAGTTCAAAGAAATTGGTCTCACATCAAAATGATTTTTCTACAATTTCCTATGGATTTTCAAAGTTTTGGATCTAAGAAATTCTTTTCATGAAAATGGATCTTGATCTTGAAATAAAGAGATATTCAAGAAGCTAAGAGATCATAGAAGTGATCTTACCTTGAAATGAAGGAAGATTGCTCAAGGAATCAAGTGATTCCAACAAGAACTCAAGCTTTTTCAAGAAGAAAAATGGGGTTTCTCTTCAAGAACAACAATGGTGTTCTTCTTTGGGCAGAAATTTCTTGAATGAGGGGCTGGATGGGCTGAGTTCAGCCTTTAAAACAAGTCACTTAAGGGCAAAATGGTCATTTGCCAAAAGGGTGAAATGGTAAAAGTGCAAAAGACTAAGGTTAGGGGCATTTTGGTCATTTCGCGTCTAGATTTTCCCGATCGTCATGACGACTCTGGCATACTCTCCCAAGTGTCCTGGGATGTTGTGATATCAACATTATCTGTTGGCGAGTCCCGATAAATCCATATGTGGCTCCGTTCGTCACCCGATTGAGAATTCCACCCGAACGAAGGTCAGGAAGTTATTTTTCTGAAATTTTTACGAAATTTAACCAAAACGCAGAGAATCAAATTCTAAGACTTACTGTCTCGTTCACGGGTCCATCTGAGGTCTTCTGAGCAGTAAAATCATATTGTCAGTGTAAAAACGCAGACCGGACTCCGTTTGAGTTTTTGACTCAAAACTTAATCGTAGCTTCCTACGATATCGTCGAGCATGACTATGGTCTCGGAATATTTTATTTCCATTCTTAAGACCTCGAATAAAATAAAGACATTAAAATATTAAAGAAATAGAAAACGTGAAAATTGTGGCGTTACAGAAACTAAAATCAGATCAACGAACGGGTCACCAACTTGAATCAAAGTTTAAGAACTGCCTCAGACCTCCCTCACTATCGATCTCTCTGTTTCAGTAAAATGGGAAAACTCTCCCATGGCGAAAATGAAGTCTAATTATAGAGGTAAAACTCTGCTGACCACGCGTTAGCGTTCTGGATCTCCACGCTTTAGCGTTCCAATGCTTGAGCGTTGGCTTCCACAATGCTTGAGCGTTGATGTTTCCTCAGTACTAAGGCACCGCCCCTCACGTGCCAGCTGCGACGAGTAACTGACACGTGTCACTTTATGTGCCACCACAGCCATTCTGCTGGTCAGAGTGGCCACGCTTGAGCGTCCACCCTGCTCCATGCTAGAGCGTTAGCACGCTTGAGCGTCCTCCTACTCTATGCTTGAGTGTTCTGCTCTAGGACACTGGTTTCTCATTATTCTCTAATCCAATTCATCCCTACTCTTAACACGTGCTCTAAGCACACTTTCAAGCCATGAGAGTATTTGTCAAACAAACATGCATGCATCCATCCATCTATCCATTAATTAAGGTGATGAAAATGAGGATGCTACAGGAAAACCCTAACCTAGGGTTTCTCCATCTTTTTGTTGAAAAGAGTTTAAGAAATTGTGATTTTCGGATCTGACCTTGTGTGAGTCATTTTAGTTTTTCTCTCAACCTAGACCTCGGATTTCAATCATTGTTTTTTATCCTGAAACTAGACATCTTGATCTTCATTTTGATAGCAGATTTAGTTTAGTTTCATGGATATTTGATCCTTGAAAATATGTTTCAATCTAAGCATAAATTTCTGTCTTGGATTCTGACTACAGTGGCTTATTTTGGAAACTTTACTAACTCGGTTATTGTTTCTGAAAATAAATTTTATATGCCAAACTTAGACATCCTGAGCTTTCATATGAGTCGTTTTTTCTCAAATCCAAGTTCATTTGGTCAATCAAATGTTTGTCAGAAGTTGATGCTTGAAATGCTGAAAATTTTGTATAGGGTTTTGCGTTGAAGTAAAATCTTCACATTAAATCTAGTATAGGATTCGGCCAAAGTATAAACAAAAAGAATTTTCAACTTCTATCTTTGAAACTTAAATGATTTTACGACCCTAAATTGGTTTAATGAATGATGAATCAAATCAAAACAAGAAACAATATTTAAATCAAACACAACCTTGGATTAGGCCAATGGTTTCTTAAAATAATGGAAAAGTATTTTGAACTTAATTTATAACTTAAGTAAATCAAAATGATGTTTTGAAAACTATGAGCAATATTATGTAAGATTTGATTACTATGTAGGTTTTTAATGTAAAACCAATCTTTGATCTCAATAAAAGATTTAATTTCAAGTTTAAGTACAAATGATTTCAAGTTATAAAGGTTTTGGACTCCAACTTCCAACTTTAAGTTTAATTGAAACTACAAAGCTTTTTGAAATAATGTTTTCAAAGTATAAGACTTGAATCAAAGGTACTAAGGCATCTTGCCATGGTACGAAACAAATAAGCATTATGTACTCACCTTTAACATAATAGTTTTGAACTCAAAGCTATGGATTTTCCTAAGTGTAAAATCCTAAGTTGAGTAATTAACTTAGAGTGAAAGAAAAAGATAATAAAGTATAGGACATGGTGAAACAAGGACCATATGCTATACCATTGATGATTCATTCATCGATTGATTCATAAGACTTAAGTGAATCAAGATGTATTTCATTACTTGAAAAACAAGTACCCTCTAACTTAGAAAGGATCTAAGACTTATATCATAAGACATGAACACAAACATGAAACGTTTTGGTTTGGAATAGTAGTTCGATGACGGGCCGGTGAGTCAGACCAGAGAACATCGTCTAACTGTATAGTCTTGTGATGGCTCAATCCCGGAGCGATCACGAGATTTATCCAGTGGATAAAATTTTAAAACACTTAAAATGTGTGAAGTTCCTAAGGAAGAGAACCTTAGTGAATCTTGAAGTAATCCGATGGATAAATGTTATAAAACACTATAATCGTGAAATACCTATATGAGAAGATTCCTGTGGAATTGCGAGGTTTATCCGGTGGATAGACATTTTATAGCATCTACTTTGTGTAAGCATTGGCATTGTGTTGCATGACTCCGTAAGGCCGTGAGCCCAGGAGTTGAGTTTACACCTTGATGCTGGTACGAATCTTACAGTGACGTTTCAAATAGTCTTGGAGGTATCAGGGTTGGAAAGGCTGACATGTGACCAGTTGGTAGCTCTTCTGTGTCACGGCGACTCCGACCAATACACTGATATCTTCGACTAGATGTAGTACTTTTCATGTTTGGTGTAACACCCCGATTTCCACAGCCTTTATAAACTAGTAAGTTGAATATTTAAGTTTGTATTTTATTCGAGGTTTTAGAAAATGAAATAAAATAAACTGAGACCATATTCATGTTCAACGCTATCGTAGGAAGTTACGATTAAATTTTGAGCTGAAAAATCAGACGGAGCCCGATCTGCATTTTTGACTGATAGTGGTATTTTACTACTACTATAAAGACCTCATTTTGACTAAATGTCAGAACCATTAGTCTTAGAATTTGATTCTCCACCTTTTTGCAAAAATCCATCCTGATTTTAAAAAGTGAAAATAATATATTATATTCGGACGAATACTTGAATCGGGAGACGATTGGAGCCGTAAAGGGATTCAACGAGACCCTCTAACGGATAAACTCAGTGTCACATCAAGTCACATCACCTAGGGATTCGTGCCAGTGTCATGATGATTTTCAAAATATCTGGACGCGAAATGACCAAAATGCCCTTCGTCTTTTAACAAAATTACCAAAACGTCCTAAACTTAATTACAAGTTTGCCATTGAGACAAAAACTTATCTCACCTTCACTCACACTCAAGGCCTTTCGGCCAAGCCCCCTCCCTCACCCTCCTAACACATTTCTCTTCATTTCTTCTTATTCTTCAAAGAGTTCTTCACTTAGAACCTAAAGAACTTAGAGAATTTTTGGTGATTCAAGCTAGATTCTCTTAAATAAGTTCATCAAGGAGGTAACAACTCTCCTCTAGCTCTCTCAATCTCTCTTTTCATCTCTTAAAATTCATGATTCATGGAAGTTGGGGTTTTGACCCATAAACTTCAAAAATTCCTAGAAAATTGTAGAAAAATCCTTTTAATACCAAACCAATTTCATTAAGCTAGTCTCATCACCCTCTATCATTATCCAAGAGCATGTAATCAAAAACCCTTCCTAGCTCATATGGGTCATAATGGCCGAACCTAGGTGTATTGGGTGGATAGGGTTTTGGTTCAAATTGTAGTGTAATAAGCTTTGATTTCGTCTTATCATACCTAGTAGGTATAAAACCCAAGAGATGGGAATTTTTGGAGCTCCCTAGCCATGTTTTCTAGCACATGGCCGAACCCCCAATTTGGATAAAATATAATATTTTGATTCAAGTTTCAAAACTGAGACTTGATTTGTTGTTAAGGATACTTAAGGATCCTTAATACAAGAGATAGGAATTTTTAGACATCCCTAGCTATATTTGGCACCCTATGGCCGAACCTAGATCCTAAGGGATTAGGGAAATTTATGTGTTAATTGTTGATGATTGGATTGGTTATGTGTTTGTAGTTGTTGTCGGGTACTCGGACGAGGAATCGGGAGAATTCGCGGACCGATTGGGCGACTTTTCCTGCGGAGGATGATTTCTAAAGGTAAGGGGAGATTAACTCCAAATGGGTTTGATAGCCGCATGAGGTTGGTTGTAGTGTGATTGTGACTGATTTCTCTTGTGATATATATGTGAAAATTAGTTGGTAAGTGCATGATTGAATATTAAGATGTGAATTGTGACGTTATTGCCTTGAATGAAATATTTGATATGGAAATATAAATTGTGGCATTTTTGCCTTGGATTGAACATATGTATGATATGGATTTGAGTTTGGAATGGATATATGTGGTGTATGTACTTGATTTGCATGATGAAGTATATACTTAGATGAGATTTGATGTGTGTGTGTGTGTGTGTGTATATATATATATATATATATATATATATATATATATATATATCATGGACTGTTTAAGAGCATAGCACTGGCTATAGCTCAATAATGAAGATTAAGCTACTTAAAAGTCTTAATAAAAAATTTAGAAATGTTTTGATTTGAGAAATGAAAAGCTTCTAAGCTAAATGTTATAATGGCCAATTTTACTAAAAATCCACTAAGTTAAGAACCCAAGATGATTTCGAATAAGACTTAGGAAGTCGAGAGTTGGTTAGGAGAATAGTGAAAAGTTGCTTTATCATTATTTTCTAAACATGTTGTACAAAGAAAGAAAACGTTGAGAAAAATCTAGTTGTCAAAGAAAGAACCTTCTGAAAGTATTTGGTGTTCCGAAAACGAAAAAATGTCTCTTCATGAAAGTTTGCTTTGATAATAATCTTCAGAAAAATGTTTTAAAATGATGGAACCTTTAGAAAGGGCATTTAAAGCCAAATCCTTTGAAAATGCATCTTTAGAACTTGAGTCTTTGGGAATGATTTGTAAAGCAAAGTTTTTGTGGAAAATAGTTTTAGAGCGAAAACGAGTTTTGGTTTACACCAAATTTTGTTTTCAAGATTTGAACTACGAAAATGAAATTTGATAAAACTGGTGATTACTCCTTCACGCATGTGAAGCACATGAACCTAGTGACCGAGACGTCGGGCTAGTGTTCTATGAATTGAGCACTCGGACTATGTGTCCTGTGTTTTGAAAAAGAACGGACTTAGTGTCCTATATGCGAGTCTAGTGCCCGCGACGTCAACCTAGTACTTCGCGAATTAATAACTTGGACTACGTGTCCTGAAACTTTGAATTGAACGGGCTATGTGTCCTTTAAATGAGTCATGAGCTATGTGCCTTGACAGAAAAAGAAAGAATGAATGAAAAAAAAGAATAGAAAACCTCCTGCATACATGCATGAGTCGGCCGACGTGCCATATAAACCGAGCTCCAATCCCAATGGTTGAGAATATGAGCCAGTTAAGACCACTAGGTCTATAGGGGCATCCTATGTTCGAAACTCCACAAGTGTCGGAGGCATCGCAACCCCGTGTCGTGGTAAATCGGCTGCCCAACATGGATGAACTCAATCAGAGACTGGACTATTCATGATATGGTTGGACGTGGTACTTTGGAACAATTGGAGCTCGGACCTAAATTGAGAGGCTGACTTATGAGAACAATTGTGTTATGGGAGTATTCATGGCCTATCACTCGATGAAGGGAAGTAGGAATCTTCGGAGTACATGAATTAGAGAGTCGAATTGAAGTCTCATGCATTCATTTGCCTTATCTTGATGAATGAGTATGATATTTTGAAAGCGAAATTATCCCATTATGATATTATGTTGATTATTGATATTTTATCGCCCGACTATGTTGATGCATTATTTGTATGCTGCTTTACTTGTGTGGCTATTACAATAAACTTGTGAATGAGCATCTCACCCTTGCCTGTACATGTTGGACACCCTGTTGTGTTTTTTGAACACATGTACAAATATTTTTCCGACGGTCCTCTGGGTCATTGCGGGACCCTGTAGCTGAGTTCCTTGGTGCCGACGACGAAGACGGATGGACTGTTAATGATGAGGCCCAGTCTCATCGGGGCGATACAGGCTAGGTAGTATACTTTATTGTTCTTAGAGTTTTGTTAGACCAGCTCTTAGGATTTTTGATGTTTAAAGTCAGGTCCTTTCACCATGACTCAGTATGATGTGTATTAAGAGATTGAAGTGATGTATGCCTTGAGGCGAAATTAAATGAGTTTTATAGTTGATGAGTTTGAATTTTTTTTCTTAGTCGTTGTTAAAGGTTTAAATTGGTATCAGATTTCCGCAACTAGTCCGATGAGTATTTTCGAAAAGATTCTAATTAACCGAAAAAGAGAAATTGGGTTACGGACCGTGACACCGAGAGGGGCTGTTACAATAGTGGTATCAGAGCTGGTCGATGTCTTTTGGGATCTAGGTTATGGATTCATGATGTTTTTGTTGTGTTTACTCTATGTTTTGTTTTGATAGAGGACAATAAGAGTAAGAACAGTCTGTGATAACTTGTTTCTTTCGGAATACAACTTATTGGATTAGTTGGATCCGATGATTGAGATGTGTTAAGACTCTTAAGAAGAGTTATCCGAGTTATTAAGAGGTGACATATAAGGTAAGCTTTGAGACAGCCCCTTAATCAGTTCTAGCAAATAGGCTTGAATATGACCTTTACTTTATAAGTCAAGGATGTTAAACTCTTAGTTATCAAGCGAGTGAAGACTCCTTGGTATGTGAAGGAAGTTTGAATGTTGGGAAGGTTTGCTGAAGGGATGAGTGTGAAGGAAGTTTGAATGTTGGTAAGGTTTACTGAAGGGATGAGTGTGCCTTAGGCAAGTAGAAGAATACCAAAAGGTTTTTGGAGTAGATACATAGGTAGCTAGTGAGCGACCAAAGGAATGGCAAGATAACAATATGTACTCTAATAGAGTTGAGAGACTGGATTAGAATTCCGGTAAAGCAATAAAAGTGTGGTATCGCGTGATGTTTCTTCTGATAGTACTTAAGAAACGATTGGAGCCTCCGCTGTTTGTTGGTTTGATGAATAGGATGTTTTCTTCATTAGGATAGATGAAAGGCTACACCTTATGGGTAGACTGTAATCCATGTTGAAGATGGTGAAGAATTCGTATAATACCTAAGTATAGCTTTTCTAAGTTGCAAATGATCAGAGAGTCTGTGAACCAGAAATTGAAATGTGAACTTTGGCTATAGAACGAGTGTCCTTAGGACTGGTTTCAGTAAGGGAAACAATTACAATTGACCAGCAAGTTATAAACTGGAATGTGTTCAAGGCAAAGTTTCTGGAGAGATACTTTCCTGCAAGCACGAGGCACGAGAAGGAGATGGAGTTCCTCCAGCTGAAACAAGGAGGGATGTTTATAGCTGAGTATGGAGCCAAGTTTGAGAGCTTGGCAAAGTTTTCAAACTTCTTTCTGCAACACCCCATTTTTTTGTATGAGGGTATATGTGTTGCTGTAATTATAGATATTATTATTATTACCATTATTAGTAGTATAATATTTGACAATATGTTTGTTTATATCGTCACTGCATTTTATAAGTATTTATATGAATGTATATTTATGTGTGTATATTTGAAGTGATGATATGCACGCTTATGTTTGTATGATTATAAGTGTGTTTATATTTTAATATTAAAATGTTGTTGTTGTTGTTATTATTATTATTATTATTATTATTATTATTTATTATATAATATGTAATTGATTCTTATTGATATGTAAATGATTTATATTAATTATTCTTATATTAATATACGATTGAATGTATTAATAGATAATTGTGCATAGTTATATTTATACTATTAATTATGTTGTATGTATTAATACATGATCTTATCTATATGAATATATAATTGATTATATTAGTATATAAGTATGTGATCTCGTGTGCTTATATGTGGTTTTGTATGGACTAATATGATATGTGTAATTAATGTGCGATCGTATATTTATTTACATGTCATCAATTATATATATGTTTATATTAACACTGGATCACTTGTTTTAATGCACAATAGAATTATATTAATATACGACTATCTGTATAAATATTTAGATCATGATTTTATTAATATAAGATGTTTGTATTTATGATAATTGTAGTTGTGTTGGTATAAGATCAATTAGATGTCATAGAGATTCAATCATTGAATAAATAAGATTATCTTATCTTAATCTCCTACAAAATCCTATCTAGAAACAACTATCTTTTTAATGCTGAACTTATATTGTATTTTTGACCCAGTTAGAGTCCGAATTAGGAATAGATCGTGAAACATGATTTTGTACAAAATTCACCTAGCTTTCCAACGCCACCAAGAGCACCTAAATCGGACACTCTTAGCTCAAGTTAGAGCCAAACCAGTGAGCATGCGTTTTGGGCTCTTTGGTTAGCCCGTTTCGCTCTAATCCTTTTTATACCTCTTTTGCTCGACCTAAAACTCATAGCTGTCTTTCCTAGAGTTAGAAAGAGCCATCTTTTACCATTCTCTTGGATTCCCATTGAATCCTTGAGCGTCCTCAATCCTTGTTTGAGTATTCTTCGTCAAGAACATATCCCTGTGGCGTTTGTTGTTGCGTTTGGGGTTAAGCTGCTAACTTAGTGTTATTTTGAGGTACGGTAACCAACCCTGTTCAACCTTTCTTGGAATCCCTTGGGTTAATGTTGAACCATTTTGTCCCTAGCAAACCAGACTTCATTGTTCATGCGCCAGTGTTGTGAACGGGTGCTAGCAGATTAGTTCCCCAGGAATCTAATCGAGATATGTTCATAACCATTGTGTTAATTCCTTTCCCTTTCTTTGTTTGGGAATTAACTACCTTTGTCCTTTCTTGCTGTTCTTGGTCAAAGCTCGTTGAACCTGTTGAACCCGTTTGGAGGAGTCATGCTTGGACTTCGCTCTTGTTGGCTCATAGGTTGGAATCATCACGCCAGGTATGGGGAGAAGGGATTAGTATAACATATAGGTTCTAGGGTAGCGTAAGATGAGGGTTAACCCATGACCCTATTTGTGTGCTATATGCCTTAATTTCCATATGAAGTTGTTATGGTTGTTTATATATGTTGTTAATTGTTTAAATGGTTTGTATGATCTTGGCATGACGTTTATGATGTTGTTTATGATGTTGATGATATGCCATGATTGTATGAGTTGGTATGTTGGACCTGCTGTTAAATCTATGTTAATAAAAGACATAGGGATGTTAAAGCTAAGCCTAAAACTAGGATTAGTCCAATTGATGTTCATAAACATGAAGATATGGATTGAGGTTTAGATATTAAGATTAAGTTATAATCTTAATAAATATATGACTTGAGGTTTAAATATTAAAATTAAGTTATAATCTTAATCAGATATGAATTGTGGTTCAGATATTAAGATTAAGTTATAATCTTAATAAATATATGACTTGAGGTTTAAATATTAAGATTAAGTTATAATCTTAATAAGATATGAATTATGGTTTAGATATTAAGTTATAATCTTAATAACTATATGACTTGAGGTTTAAATATTATGATTAAGTTATAATCTTAATAAGATATGAGTTGTGGTTTAGATATTAAGATTAAGTTACAATCTTAATAAATATATGACTTAAGGTTTAAATATTAGGATTGAGTTATTATCTTAATAATATATGAATTGTGGTTTAGATATTAAGATTAAGTTACAATCTTAATAAATATATGACTAAAGGTTTAAATATTAAGATTAAGTTATAATCTTAATAAGATATGAACCGTGGTTTAGATATTAAGATTAAGTTACAATCTTAATAAATATATGACTTGAGGTTCAAATATTAGGATTAAGTTATAATCTTAATAAGATATGAATTGTGGTTTAGATATTAAGATTAAGTTTATAATCTTAATAAATATATGACTTGAGGATTAGATATTAAGATTAAGTTATAATCTTAATAAAATATGAATTGAGGTTTAGATAATAAGAATAAGTATAATACTTAATAAAGATAATGTTAAGTTAAGACATAACAAAGAGAACAATTAATAAGACAATGATGTTATTGGTAATGATGTACTGTTACCGATGTTGTTAGTTAAATCATTCTTGATGCTTATTGGTCAAGTTTGATGTTGATAAATCATCTTTGATGCTTGTTGATCAAAGTTGATAGCCATGTAATGGTGTTGATGATGGATGGCTGGACATGTGTTTGCATGTTGGTTGAACATTGCATGCATCATTGCATTGAGATGATTGTTTTGGCGGAAAGCAAACGATAAATTGCGATAGTGGAGGCCACGATGGGTGTTAACCCGGCCTTGCGGGTACATTGGGTATGGAAGTTCCAGGTGACATGGGCTAGCTACCTATTGTTGGAGTGACCTAATGAATAAGATTGAGTACCTTGACTAGCCACTATACCTTATCAGGATTGGTGAGAGCGTTCGGGGATGGCCCATGGTCTGGCATATCATCTACGTTGAAAACCGAACATGTACTCCTAATCGTCTTTCCAGAGTTAGAGTTGTTGGCCACATTGCATATGGAGTAGTGGAGTAGTTATGCATCGCATAACATATTTGTAACGTGATATGATGGAATGTGTTATAACATGTATGTTGTATTATGATGTTTATATGCTGCATGATCATCTTGCTAACTGCTCTATTACCGTTTATGTTTATACGTACAGTTCCTTACTCCCTACCTGTTGTTGTTGTGTTTTGCATGTACCTTTGGTTATGCAAAGGATGGTGAGCTACCAGCTGAGGAGTGATCCCAAAGAGATCGCTTGCTCATAGTATAGTTTGGTTTATGTTTAGTATGTTAGTTGTTTTCCGATGTAATATCGGTAGTGGTTACCAGCTCTGATTATGTGACATCGGGTTTCGGGTTTTGTTTATGATAACGTTTTTCCGCAGTTGTTTTATGTTTAAAACGTTTTCGGATCATGTGGTACTTGCTACCTTTTATGTTAAAGTTTTATTTAATTTGCATGCTTTATTTTATTTTATCGTATGCGGGGTAGCGGGTTTCACACTTTCTGGACAACCCAAGAGAAGAGTGGAAATGCAGGAAGTTCGAAGGGGGTCTGAGGCTCGAGTGAAAAAGGGTTGTGGTTCCTTTAGAGATATCTGGATTTCCTAAAGTGATGGAGAAGTGTCGTTTGATGGAGAGCTTGGAGCCTAGCAATGATGAGCGAGCACAAAGTTCTGGACCGACTAGGTTCAACAAAGGCAACAGCGGTCATGGCAACAAATCTTAGTGGAGGCCATACCCGAGGCAGTAGGACCAGCAACAACGTTCTATGGGAGGAAGTAGTGGGGGTTTCGGTCAATCTGGGGACGCCCTAACCAAGTGTATGAAGTGTGGAAAAAATCATGCCACAAGCGACTAGCCAATCAAGGAGATAATATGCTTCAAGTGTCGGAAACCGGGGCATATCTCCTGAGACTATGGACAACCAAAAGCAGAACCTTCCGTCAACAATGTGAAAGCAGCAAGGCCTAAGGCAAAGGGCAGAGTTTATACTGTGAGTGGTACTGAGGCTTCTCAGAATGAGGACTTGATCCAAGGTCAATGCACCATGGAAGCTAAAACTTTGATTGTACTATTTGATTCAGGTGCAACACATTCATTTATTGTCTATGACTGTGCGTACCTTTTAGGATTATCTGTGTCATCTTTACCTTTTGACTTAGTAATTTCTACACCTATACCAAAGCCTTTTATAACTTCTAAAGTTTGTTTGAATTGTTATATTACTGTTGATAATAAAGAGTTTTTTATTGACTTAATATGTTTGCCTCTTTCGCAAATGAATGTCATCTTAGGAATGGATTGGTTATCTTCTAACCATATCCTGTTAGATTATGCAAACAAAACCTTAATCTTTCCTAGTTTTAAGAATTTTGGATTTTTGACTGCCAACCAAGTAAACACTTCTTTGAGAGAAGGAGCTCAAGGATACGTGTTGGTATCTTCTTTGCAGGTCAAGAGCAAGCTAGTCTTAGAGCATGTACATGTCGTGAACGAGTTCCTCGAGCTCTTTCCTGAAGATGTACTAGGTTTGTTGCCAGTTCGGGACATCGAGTTTTCGATTGATCTTATACCAGGAACAAGACCCACGTCTGTGACACCGTATCGTATTGCACCTGCAGAGTTGGAAACCTTGAAGGAACAGTTGGTGGATCTATTAGGGAAATAGTTTGTTAGACCTAGTGTATCACCTTGGGGAGCTTCGGTGCTGTTAGTGAACAAGAAGGATGGAACTTCTCACTTATGTGTGGATTATTGCTAGTTGAACAAGGTTACTATTAAGAATAAGTATCCTTTCCCAAGGATAGATAACTTAATGGATCAGTTGAGAGGAGTGGTAGTTTTCTCCAAGATCGATCTGCGATTGGGTTATCACCAGATTCGTGTGAAGGCAGAGGATATATCAAAGACAGCGTTTTGAACACCCTATGGGCACTACGAGTACCTTGTGATGCCTTTTGGGGTGATGAATACTTCAGCCATATTCATGGACTATATGAATAGGATCTTTCGTCCCTATCTAGATAAGTTTGTCGCTGTCTTCATAGACGACATACTCATTTATTCTCGAGATCAGGAGGAACATGCTGAACATCTTAGTTTGGTTCTTCAGATTTTGAAGGAGAAACAGTTGTATGCGAAGCTATCTAAGTGTGAGTTTTGGCTCGACGAGGTGCAGTTTTTGGGTCACATGATTTCAAAGGAGGGAATTGTTGTGGATTCGTCAAAAGTTGTAGCAGTTCTTAAGTGGGAGAGACCAACAACAGTGATTGAGATATGCAATTTTGTGGGCTTGGCTGGGTATTATCGGAGATTCATTGACGGATTTCTAAGATTGTAGGGTCCCTTACCCAATTGACAAGAAATGATCAAGTTTTTGAATGGACTGAAGCTTGCGAGAAGAGTTTTCAGGAGTTGAAGGAGAAGCTGACTACTCCGCCAGTGTTGGTGTTACTAGACCCAAGTAAACCTTTTGAAGTGTACTGTGACTTTCATACCAGCGGTTAGGCTGCGTGTTGATGCAGAATCCGAAAGTGGTAGCTTATGCTTCAAGACAGTTGAAGGTGCATGAAAAGAACTACCCTACCCATGATTTGGAGTTAGCAGGTGGTCTTTGCGTTGAAGATTTGGAGGCAGTACTTGTATCGTTTGACGTTCAATGTCTACTGTGATCATAAGAGTCTAAAGTACTTGTTCGATCAGAAAGAACTCAATATGAGGCAGAGACAGTGATTAGAATTTCTGAAGGACTATAACTTCCAGTTACAATGTCATCTGGGGAAGGCGAATGTGGTGGCAGACACTCTAAGTAGGAAAGTATTGCATGTGTCTGCCATGATGGTTAAAGAACATGAGTTGTTGGAACAGTTCAGAGACATGCATCTGTCAACGGCCAATATGCTGGGAAGGCTTTGTGTGGGCATGGTTATAGTGTCGAATGATTTGATGGATCAGATTCGAGAGAAACAAGTGTATGATCAGTATCTAGAGAAATAGCGAGGAAATCTTAAGAAAAGGATGGCGTCTGAGTACTAGTAAGGAGCAGATGGGATTTTGCTTTTGCAACATTTGTACTTTTGTTTTTATTCACGCTTGTCTTCTCTTTCTTCTATTACAATTGCTGAAGCTTTTGTGTTCTTCTATTATAGTACTTGATGATTCAGGAATTTATAGAAAATGGTACCTCATTTTCTGGTCAAGATTGGACTTTGAATATCTTAATACTTCATTCAAAATTACTTCTCCAGCCTTCATGATGTTTGTATTTTGAACAGACACTTGATTAGCTTCACCGGACGCTTCTTAAATTATCTAAGGCGCTTGGTTATCCACTGGGCACATTCACAATGTTGTTTAACTCGTAGCATTCTTAGCACTTAGCGTATTATGCTTATTTGACCCTCTTATTGCATGAATTAGGATTCAATGTCTTCATGAAACGTGTAGATATTGATATTAGATTTAACGAGGCACTGATTTCATCCAATTCGGACGCCTACAGCTCAATATATGCTCATCAGATGCTACAAAGGTATGACTATCAGGAACAACATCACGTCACCAACTTACGGATGGAATTTGACAAAGATAGAGATTGATTTCGCTCTTGACCTCTTCATGAGAGTTGCAGATATTTCTATAAGCCTTCCAATGATACCAAGATCGATGCTTTTGAACACCTAATCCATGTTCTGATTGTCACGAACAGTACCGCATCTCAAGCTTGGAAAAGGAATTTCACTCAGCTCGAGATTGGTTCAGATCTCGACTTCTCCAGGAAACACGTAGGTATTTATCTTATCTTTTTAAAAAAACCAAGATCACTTCATTTCGACTAGCGTACCTCAAAATACGACGTTTCGGACGCTTGATTATCGTCAGCAGGCCCTTGACTTCAATCTTCAGTGTTTTTGCTTTTGTAGCATTTTTACTTTTGTCTTTATTCACGCTTGTATTCTCTTTCTTCTATTACAATTGCTGAAGCTTTTGGGTTCTTCTATTACAGTACTTGATGCATCAGGACTTTATAGAAAATGGTACCTTATTTTCTGGTCAAGCTTGGACTTTGAATATCTTAATACTTTATTCAAAATTACTTCTCCAACCTTCATAATGTTTTGTATTCTAAATAGACGCTTGATTCGATTCACTGGACGCCTCTTAAATTAGCTAAGGTGCGTCGTTATCCGCTGGGCACATTCACAAGGCTGTCAAACTAGTAGCATTCTGACCAGTCAGCATATTATGCTTCTTTGATCCT
This sequence comes from Ammopiptanthus mongolicus, assembly GCA_039655645.1. NCBI lineage: Eukaryota > Viridiplantae > Streptophyta > Magnoliopsida > Fabales > Fabaceae > Ammopiptanthus > Ammopiptanthus mongolicus. The sequence goes on from CM077349.1 coordinate 39,617,483, forward strand.
CTTAATGGCCGAATTAGGATTCGATGTCTTAACAAAACTTGCAGATATGGATATTAGCTTTAAAAATAAACTGGTTTCATCCAATTCGGATACCTATAGCTCTATATATGGCCATCAGACGCTATAAAGGTATGATTGGCAGGAACAACATGACGTCCCCAACTTACGGATGCAATTTGACAAAGATAGAGATCGATTTCGCTCTTGACCTCTTCTTGAGAGTTGCGGATATTTCACTAAGCCATCCAATGATACCAAGATCACTTCATTTCGACGAGCGTACCACAAAATACGACGTTTCGGGCGCTTGACTTCAATCTTCAGCGTTTTTGCTTTTGCAGCATTTGCACTATTGTCTTTATTCACGCTTGTGTTTTCTTTCTTCTATTAGAATTGATGAAGCTTTTGTCTTCTTATATTACAGTACTTCCTGCTTCAGGACTTTATAGAAAAAGGTACCATATTTTCTAGTCAAGCTTGGACTTTCAATATCTTAATACTTCATTCAAAATTACTTCTCCAGCCTTCAAAATGTGTTTATTTTGAATAGATGCTTAATTAGATTCGCCGGATGCATCTTAAATTAGCTAAGGCGCTTGCTTATCCACTGGACACATTCACGAAGCTGTTTAACTCGTAGAATTCTTAGCAGTTAGCGTATTGTGATTCTCTGACCCTCTTAATGCACGAATTAGGATTCGATGTCTTCATGAAACGTGTAGATATGGATATTAGCTTTAATGAGACACCGGTTTCATCCAATTCGGACACCTCCCGCTCAATATATGGTCATCAAACGCTACAATGGTATGACTGTTAGGAATAATATCACATCACCAACTTACGGATGCAATTTGGCAAAGATAAAGATCGATTTCGCTCTTGACCTCTTCATGAGAGTGGCGGATATTTCTCTAAGCCTTCTAACGATGCCAAGATCGATGCTTTTGGACACCTAAAGCTCCAGAAATTGTCAGCACACGCTTGCATGTTCTGATTGTCATGAACAGTATCACATATCAAGCTTAAAGAAGGAATTTCACTCAGATCGGGATTAGTTCAGATCTCGACTTCTCTAGGATACAATTAGGAATTTATCTTATCTTTCTAACAAAACCAAGATCACTTCATTTCGAGGAGTGTACCTCAAAATACGACGTTTCGGACGCTTGGTAATCGGCAGCAGGCGCTTGACTTCAATCTTCAGTGTCTTTGCTTTCTCAGCATTTGTACTTTTGTCTTTATTCACGCTTGTCTTCTCTTTCCTCTATTAGAATTGCTGAAGCTTTTGTGTTCTTCGATTATAGTACTTCTTGGTTCAGGACTTTATAAAAAAGGGTACCTTATTTTCTGGTCGAGCTTGAACTTTCAATATCTTAATACTTCATTCAAAATTACTTCTCTAGCCTTCAAAATGTATGTATTCTGAATAGATGCTTGATTAGATTCACCGGACGTTGCATAAATTAGCTAAGGCGCTTGCTTATCCACGGGGCACATTCACCAGGCTGTTTAACTCGTACCATTCTTAGCAGTTAGCATATTATGATTCTCTAACCCTCTTAATGTACCAATTAGGATTCGATGTCTTCATGAAACGTGTAGATATGGATATTAGCTTTAATGAGACACTAGTTTCATCCAATTCGGACACCTACAGCTCAGTATAAGGTCATCAGACGCTACAAAGGTATGACTGTCCGGAACAACATGACGTCACCAACTTACGGATGCAATTTGACGAAGATAGAGATCGATTTTGCTCTTGACCTCTTCATGAGAGTTTCAGATATTTCGCTAAGCCTTCTAACGAGACCAAGGTCGATGCTTTTGAACACTTAATGCTCCAGCAATTGTCTGCAGATGCTTGCATGTTCCGATTGTCACGAACAGTACCACATCTCAAGCTTGAAGAAGGAATTTCACTCAGATCGGGATTGGTTCAGATCTCGACTTCCGCACGAAACCTGTAGGTATTTATCTTATCTTTCTAACAAAACCAAGATCACTTCATTTCGACGAGTTTCGGAGGCTTGATTATTGGCAGCAGGCGCTTGACTTCAATCTTCAGTGTTTTTGCTTTTGCAGCATTTGTACTTTTGTTTTTATTCACGCTTGTCTTCTCTTTCTTCTATTACAATTGCTGAAGCTTTTGTGCTCTTCTATTACAGTACTTGATATTGCCGGACTTCATAGAAAATGGTACCTCATTTTCTGGTCAAGATTGGACTTTGAATATCTTAATACTTCATTCAAAATTACTTCTCCAGCCTTCATAATGTTTGTATTTTGAACAGACACTTGATTAGCTTCACCGGACGCTTCTTAAATTAGCTAAGGCGCTTGGTTATCCACCGGGCACAATCACAATGTTGTTTAACTCGTAGCATTCTTAGCCGTTAGCGTATTATGCTCATTTGACCCTCTTAATGCATGAATTAGGATTCAATGTCTTCATGAAACGTGTAGATATTGATATTAGATTTAACGAGACACTGATTTCATCCAATTCGGACGCCTACAGCTCAATATATGCTCATCAGATGCTACAAAGGTATGGCTGTCAGGAACAACATCACGTCACCAACTTACGGATGGAATTTGATAAAGATAGATATCGATTTCGCTCTTGACCTCTTCATGAGAGTTGCAGATATTTCTATAAGCCTTCCAACGATACCAAGATCGATGCTTTTGAACACCTAATACATGTTCTGATTGTCACGAACAGTACCACATCTCAAGCTTGAAGAAGGAATTTCACTCAGACCGAGATTGGTTCAGATCTCGACTTCTCCAGGAAACACGTAGGTATTTATCTTATCTTTTTAAAAAAACCAAGATCACTTCATTTAGACCAGCGTACCTCAAAATATGACGTTTCGGACGCTTGATTATCGGTAGTAGGCGCTTGACTTCAATCTTCAATGTTTTTGCTTTTGCAACATTTTTACATTTCTCTTTATTCACGCTTGTCTTCTCTTTCTTCTATTACAATTGCTGAAGCTTTTGTGTTCTTCTATTACAGTACTTGATGCCTCAGGACTTTATAGAAAATGGTACCTTATTTTCTGGTCAAGCTTGGACTTTGAATATCTTAATACATCATTCAAAATTGCTTCTCCAACCTTCATAATGTTTTGTATTCTAAATAGATGCTTGATTAGCTTCACCGGATGCCTCTTAAATTAGCTAAGGTGCGTCGTTATCCGCTGGGCACATTCACAAGGCTGTCAAACTAGTAGCATTCTGACCAGTTAGCATATTATGCTTCTTTGATCCTCTTAATGGCCCAATTAGGATTCGATGTCTTAACAACACTTGTAGATATGGATATTAACTTTAAAAATAAACCGGTTTCATCCAATTCGGATACCTATAGCTCAATATATGGCCATTAGACGCTACAACGGTATGACTGGCAGGAACAACATGACGTCACCAACTTACGGATGCAATTTGACAAAGATAGAGATCGATTTCGCTCTTGACCTCTTCTTGAGAGTTGCGGATATTTCACTAAGCCATCCAATGATACCAAGATCGATGCTTTACAACACATGAAGCTCCAGAAATTGTTAGCAGACGCTTGCATGTTCCGATTGTCACGAACAGTACCACATCTCAAGCTTGAAGAAGGAATTTCACTCAGATCGGGATTGGTTCAGATCTCGACTTCTCCAGGAAACCTGAAAGTATTTATCTTATCTTTCTAAAAAAAACCAAGATCACTTCATTTCGACGAGCGTACCACAAAATACGACGTTTCGGGCGCTTGATTGTCGGTAGTAGGCGCTTGACTTCAATCTTCAGCGTTTTTGCTTTTGCAGCATTTGCACTATTGTCTTTATTCACGCTTGTGTTTTCTTTCTTCTATTAGAATTGATGAAGCTTTTGTCTTCTTATATTACAGTACTTCCTGCTTCAAGACTTTATAGAAAAAGGTACCTTATTTTCTGGTCAAGCTTGGACTTTCAATATCTTAATACTTCATTCAAAATTACTTCTCCAGCCTTCAAAATGTGTGTATTTTGAATAGATGCTTGATTAGATTTGCCGGACGCATCTTAAATTGATGACAACCAAATTAGTGGGTTGCCTTGTTGATGATCTTAGGTTGAATTATCAAGCACAATTGGTGAGACTTTCATAGAAACATAAGAATACATGTATTGTTCAAATCAAGAAAGGAGAAAAATAGAAAATGGATGAAGATGAGGAAAGGGAGAGGCGCCACAAATCCAAGGGGATTTGATAAGCCTAATGAAGATCGCCACAAAAGTCTTGGACTCTTGATAAGATCAAGGGGGTGGCTCAATCAAGAGCCTTAGAGAGACAATACCCTCACAATTGGATTCAATCCAAAATCAACTTCTTAGTTTTTACTCATCATAGAATTCAAATACATATATGCTTAGGGAGTTGCATGAAGATGCAACTAAGGGTCACCATGAAGTGAATTAACTCCCCCTCATAAAACTAGCAAATAACCACTAAAACTAATAAAAAGAACTAATTATCCACTAAGTGGCTATTTAACTTAACTCTTCATCTTTCCAAGGAGTTACCTAGGCATGCAAGCCAAAGGTTATCCTCCTTTACTCTACCAATTTCGAGCTCCCCTTTTAATGGGTCTTAGCCCAACTTAATGTAACCCACTTATCATAGAAATCAAAGTATTTTCGGCCAAGAATTCGTCTTCAACTTGCAGTCCATTTTACACCATGATAGATGCCGAATTTGGTCAAGAAGCATGAAATATAATTTGTAGAATATTTTTTTATCTTTCTAACGCATCAAGAAACACATCATTCGGACTTCTGTAGCTCCTGATTCATCCAAAACAAGACAGACGAGTAATTTTCAATAAAAATAAGAATTTTTGCAAATACCAATTTTGTTCTTCCTTTTTCATTTCGGGCTTCATAATTCCTGCCAAGGGTGTCCATTCTAGGTTCACATCATAAATTACCTAAGGCGCTTGCTTACCCACTGGGCACATTCACAAGGCTGTTTAACTCGTAGAATTCTTAGCAGTTAACGTCTTGTGATTCTCTGACCCTCTTAATGCACGAATTAGGATTCGATGTCTTCATGAAACGTGTAGATATGGATATTAGCTTTAATGAGACACCAGTTTCATCCAATTCGGACACCTCCCGCTCAATATATGGTCATCAAACGCTACAAAGGTATGACTGTCAGGAATAATATCACATCACCAACTTACGGATGCAATTTGGCAAAGATAAAGATCGATTTCGCTCTTGACCTCTTCATGAGAGTGGCGGATATTTCTCTAAGCCTTCTAACGATGCCAAGATCGATGCTTTTGAACACCTAAAGCTCCAGAAATTGTCAGCACACGCTTGCATGTTCTGATTGTCATGAACAGTATCACATATCAAGCTTAAAGAAGGAATTTCACTCAGATCGGGATTAGTTCAGATCTCGACTTCTCCAGGATACAATTAGGAATTTATCTTATCTTTCTAACAAAACCAAAATCACTTCATTTCGAGGAGCGTACCTCAAAATACGAGGTTTCGGACGCTTGGTTATCGGCAGCAGGCGCTTGACTTCAATCTTCAATGTTTATGCTTTTGCAGCATTTTTACTTTTGTATTTATTCACGCTTGTCTTCTCTTTCTTCTATTACAATTGCTGAAGCTTTTGTGTTCTTCTATTACAGTACTTGATGCCTCGGGACTTTATAGAAAATGGTACCTTATTTTCTGGTCAAGCTTAGACTTTGAATATCTTAATACATCATTCAAAATTACTTCTCCAACCTTCATAATGTTTTGTATTCTAAATAGACGCTTGATTAGCTTCACTGGACGCCTCTTAAATTAGCTAAGGTGCGTCGTTATCTGCTGGGCACATTCACAAGGTTGTCAAACTAGTAGCATTCTGACCAGTTAGCATATTATGCTTCTTTGATCCTCTTAATGGCCGAATTAGGATTCAATGTCTTAACAACACTTGTAGATATGGATATTAGCTTTAAAAATAAACCGGTTTCATCCAATTCGGATACCTATAGCTCAATATATGGCCATTAGACGCTACAACGGTATGACTGGCAGGAACAACATGACGTCACCAACTTACGGATGCAATTTGACAAAGATAGAGATCGATTTCGCTCTTGACCTCTTCTTGAGAGTTGCGGATATTTCACTAAGCCATCCAATGATACCAAGATCGATGCTTTACAACACATGAAGCTCCAGAAATTGTCAGCAGATGCTTGCATGTTCCGATTGTCACGAATAGTACCACATCTCAAGCTTGAAGAAGGAATTTCACTCAGATCGGGATTGATTCAGATCTCGACTTCTCCAGGAAACCTAAAAGTATTTATCTAATCTTTCTAAAAAAAACCAAGATCACTTCATTTTGACGAGCGTACCACAAAATACGACGTTTCGGGCGCTTGATTGTCGGTAGTAGGCGCTTGACTTCAATCTTCAGCGTTTTTGCTTTTGCAGCATTTGCACTATTGTCTTTATTCACGCTTGTGTTTTATTTCTTCTATTAGAATTGATGAAGCTTTTGTCTTCTTATATTACAGTACTTCTTGCTATAGGACTTTATAGAAAAAGGTACCTTATTTTCTGGTCAAGCTTGGACTTTCAATATCTTAATACTTCATTCAAAATTACTTCTCCAGCCTTCAAAATGTGTGTATTTTGAATAGATGCTTGATTAGATTCGCCGGAAGCATCTTAAATTGATGACAACCAAATTAGTGGGTTGCCTTGTTGATGATCTTAGGTTGAATTATCAAGCACAATTGGTGAGACTTTCAAAGAAACATAAGAATACATGTATTGTTCAAATCAAGAAAGGAGAAAAATAGAAAATGGATGAAGATGAGGAAAGGGAGAGGCGCCACAAATCCAAGGGGATTTGATAAGCCTAATGAAGATCGCCACAAAAGTCTTGGACTCTTGATAAGATCAAGGGGGTGGCTCAATCAAGAGCCTTAGAGAGACAATACCCTCACAATTGGATTCAATCCAAAATCAACTTCTTAGTTTTTACTCATCATAGAATTCAAATACATATATGCTTAGGGAGTTTCATGAAGATGCAACTAAGGGTCACCATGAAGTGAATTAACTCCCCCTCATAAAACTAGCAAATATCCACTAAAACTAATAAAAAGAACTAATTATCCACTAAGTGGCTATTTAACTTAACTCTTCATCTTTCCAAGGAGTTACCTAGGCATGCAAGGCAAAGGTTATCCTCCTTTACTCTACCAATTTCGAGCTCCCCTTTTAATGGGTCTTAGCCCAACTTAATGTAACCCACTTATCATAGAAATCAAAGTATTTTCGGCCAAGCAACTTGCAGCCCATTTTACACCATGATAGATGTCGAATTTGGTCAAGAAGCATGAATATAATTTTTAGAATATTTTTTTATCTTTCTAACGCTTCAAGAAACATATCATTCGGACTTCTGTAGCTCCTGATTCATCCAAAACAAGATAGACGAGTAATTTTCAACAAAAATAAGAATTTTTGCAAATACCAATTTTGTTCTTCCTTTTTCATTTCGGGCTTCATAATTATTGCCAAGGGTGTCCATTCTAGATTCACTTCATTCCCTCCCTCTTCAAGAGAATTCGACCTCGAATTTCTAGTTCCAATACCTCCAGGGTCGAAAATAAGTATAAAGAACTCATCACATGTTACTTCCACACTAGAGAAATTTTGAAGTTTGTTGGAAGGATTTGCTTGCTCCCCTTTTCTTTTGGTTTGCAAGGCATAATTATCTTTACCAAAGTCACAAAAGGTAATCATCTCTTGAGGAGTTTCTCCTTGATTCACTTTCTTCTCTTCATGACCTAAGGAAGAAATGTTAGGCAAAGAAACAAAATAAGAAGAATCCCAACACTTGAATCCACAAGCCAACTTAGCAGAAGGGATTAGAGTAATTGAAGGCCATGACTTCTCTAATGATTCTATGGAATTGGTGATTGCTTCTTCAAGTACAATGGTTGTTATGCAATCATCCTTTGAAATTTTATCCTCAACCTCCTTCACAATAGAATCAACAAAACATGGAAAAATATTAGGATTACAACAAGTATCCATGATGACTTCCTTCACCAATATCTCTTTTCCCTCTCCCTCTCTTGCACTACTCGCTTTTTCATTGACCTCATTTTCTAGTCTTCTCTCAACATGTACCTCACTCTCTTCAATCTTTTCTTTCAATTTCTCCTTTTCACTCAAGGCTTTCTCTTTTTCTCTCAAGGCTTTACTTTATTTTCTTGCCTCTTTCCTCATTTTTCTTTCATGAAGATACTTCACATATTTTGGATCCATCAAAAAATCTCTTTGATAAATCCAATATGCCCTTGTAGGTGGTGGTGTTTCTCCCATTGTTGTAGACCATTCTATATAAAAAAACTATATATATATATATATATATATATATATATATATATATATATATTGATAAAAGACAATCAATTCAACCCAAACCTAAGCTTTGATACCACTTGATGACAACCAAATTAGTGGGTTGCCTTGTTGATGATCTTAGGTTGAATTATCAAGCACAATTGGTGAGACTTTCATAGAAACATAAGAATACATGTATTGTTCAAATCAAGAAAGGAGAAAAATAGAAAATGGATGAAGATGAGGAAAGGGAGAGGCGCCACAAATCCAAGGGGATTTGATAAGCCTAATGAAGATCGCCACAAAAGTCTTGGACTCTTGATAAGATCAAGGGGGTGGCTCAATCAAGAGCCTTAGAGAGACAATACCCTCACAATTGGATTCAATCCAAAATCAACTTCTTAGTTTTTACTCATCATAGAATTCAAATACATATATGCTTAGGGAGTTGCATGAAGATGCAACTAAGGGTCACCATGAAGTGAATTAACTCCCCCTCATAAAACTAGCAAATATCCACTAAAACTAATAAAAAGAACTAATTATCCACTAAGTGGCTATTTAACTTAACTCTTCATCTTTCCAAGGAGTTACCTAGGCATGCAAGGCAAAGGTTATCCTCCTTTACTCTACCAATTTCGAGCTCCCCTTTTAATGGGTCTTAGCCCAACTTAATGTAACCCACTTATCATAGAAATCAAAGTATTTTCGGCCAAGAATTCGTCTTCAACTTGCAGTCCATTTTACACCATGATAGATGACGAATTTGGTCAAGAAGCATGAAATATAATTTGTAGAATATGTTTTTATCTTTCTAACGCATCAAGAAACACATCATTCGGACTTCTGTAGCTCCTGATTCATCCAAAACAAGACAGACGAGTAATTTTCAATAAAAATAAGAATTTTTGCAAATACCAATTTTGTTCATCCTTTTTCATTTCGGGCTTCATAATTCCTGCCAAGGGTGTCCATTCTAGATTCACATCATAAATTAGCTAAGGCGCTTTCTTATCCACTGGGCACATTCACAAGGCTGTTTAACTCGTAGAATTCTTAGCAGTTAGCGTATTGTGATTCTCTGACCCTCTTAATGCACGAATTAGGATTCGATGTCTTCATGAAACGTGTAGATATGGATATTAGCTTTAATGAGACACCGGTTTCATCCAATTCGGACACCTCCAGCTCAATATATGGCCATCAAACGCTACAAAGGTATGACTGTCAGGAATAATATCACATCACCAACTTACGGATGCAATTTGGCAAAGATAAAGATCGATTTCGCTCTTGACCTCTTCATGAGAGTGTCGGATATTTCTCTAAGCCTTCTAACGATGCCAAGATCGATGCTTTTGAACACCTAAAGCTCCAGAAATTGTCAGCACACGCTTGCATGTTCTTATTGTCATGAACAATATCCCATATCAAGCTTAAAGAAGGAATTTAACTCAGATCGGGATTAGTTCAGATCTCGACTTCTGCAGGATACAATTAGGAATTGATCTTATCTTTCTAACAAAACCAAGATCACTTCATTTCGAGGAGCGTACCTCAAAATACGACGTTTCGGACGCTTGGTTATCGGCAGCAGGCGCTTGACTTCAATCTTCAGTGTTTTTGCTTTCTCAGCATTTGTACTTTTGTCTTTATTCACGCTTGTCTTCTCTTTCCTCTATTAGAACTGCTGAAGCTTTTGTGTTCTCCTATTATAGTACTTCTTGGTTCAGGACTTTATAGAAAAGGGTACCTTATTTTCTGGTCAAGCTTGGACTTTCAATATCTTAATACTTCGTTCAAAATTACTTCTCCAGCCTTCAAAATGTATGTATTCTGAATAGACGCTTGATTAGATTCACCGGAAGCTTCTTAAATTAGCTAAGGCGCTTGCTTATCCACTGGGCACATTCACCAGGCTGTTTAACTCATACCATTCTTAGCAGTTAGCGTATTATGATTCTCTGACCCTCTTAATGTACCAATTAGGATTCGATGTCTTCATGAAACGTGTAGATATGGATATTAGCTTTAATGAGACACTGGTTTCATCCAATTCGGACACCTACAGCTCAATATAATGTCATCAGACGCTACAAAGGTATGACTGTCAGGAACAACATGACGTCACCAACTTACGGATGCAATTTGACGAAGATAGAGATCGATTTCGCTCTTGACCTCTTCATGAGAGTTTCAGATATTTCTCTAAGACTTTCAACGAGACCAAGGTCGACGCTTTTGAACACCTAAAGCTCCAGCAATTGTCTGCAGACGCTTGCATGTTCCGATTGTCACGAACACTACCATATCTCAAGCTTGAAGAAGGAATTTCACTCAGATCGGGATTGGTTCAGATCTCGACTTCCGCACGAAATCTGTAGGTATTTATCTTGTCTTTCTAACAAAACCAAGATCACTTCATTTCGACGAGTTTCGGAGGCTTGATTATCGACAGCAGGCCCTTGACTTCAATCTTCAGTGTTTTTGCTTTTGCAGCATTTGTACTTTTGTTTTTATTCACGCTTGTCTTCTCTTTCTTCTATTACAATTGCTGAAGCTTTTGTGTTCTTCTATTATAGTACTTGATGATTCAGGACTTTATAGAAAATGGTACCCCATTTTTTGGTCAAGATTGGACTTTGAATATCTTAATACTTCATTCAAAATTACTTCTCCAGCCTTCATAATGTTTGTATTCTGAACAGACACTTGATTAGATTCACCGGACGCTTCTTAAATTAACTAAGGCGCTTGGTTATCCACTGGGCACATTCACAATGTTGTTTAACTCATAGCATTCTTAGCAGTTAGCGTATTATGCTTATTTGACCCTCTTAATGCATGAATTAGGATTCGATGTCTTCATGAAACGTGTACATATTGATATTAGATTTAACGAGACACTGATTTCATCCAATTCGGACGCCTACAGCTCAATATATGCTCATCAGATGCAACAAAGGTATGACTGTCAGGAACAACATCACGTCACCAACTTACGGATGGACTTTGACAAAGATAGAGATCGATTTCGCACTTGACCTCTTCATGAGAGTTGCAGATATTTCTATAAGCCTTCCAACGATACCAAGATTGATGCTTTTGAACACCTAATACATGTTCTGATTGTCACGAACAGTACCACATCTCAAGTTTGAAGAAGGAATTTCACTCAGACCGAGATTGGTTCAGATCTCGACTTCTCCAGGAAACACGTAGGTATTTATCTTATCTTTTTAAAAAAACCAAGATCACTTCATTTCGACCAGCGTACCTCAAAATACGACATTTCGGACGCTTGATTATCGGCAGCAGGCGCTTGACTTCAATCTTCAATGTTTTTGCTTTTGCAGCATTTTTACTATTGTCTTTATTCACGCTTGTCTTCTCTTTCTTCTATTACAATTGCTGAAGCTTTTGTGTTCTTCTATTACAGTACTTGATGCCTCAGGACTTTATAGAAAATGGTACCTTATTTTCATGGTCAAGCTTGGACTTTGAATATCTTAATACTTCATTCAAAATTACTTCTCCAACCTTCATAATGTTTTGTATTCTAAATAGACGCTTGATTAGCTTCACTGGACGCCTCTTAAATTAGCTAAGGTGCATTGTTATCCGCTGGGCACATTCACAGGGCTGTCAAACTAGTAGCATTCTGACCAGTTAGTGTATTATGCTTCTTTGATCCTCTTAATGGCCGAATTAGGATTCGAGTTCTTAACAAAATTTGTAGATATGGATATTAGCTTTAAAAATAAACCGGTTTCATCCAATTCGGATACTTATAGCTCAATATATGGCCATCAAACGCTACAAAGGTATGACTGGCAGGAACAACATGACGTCACCAACTTACGGATGCAATTTGACAAAGATGGAGATCGATTTCGCTCTTGACCTCTTCTTGAGAGTTGCGGATATTTCACTAAGCCTTCCAATGATACCAAGATCGATGCTTTACAACACATGAAGCTCTAGAAATTGTCAGCAGACGCTTGCATGTTCCAATTGTCACGAACAGTACCACATCTAAAGCTTGAAGAAGGAATTGCACTTCGATCGGGATTAGTTCAGATCTCGACTTCTGCAGGAAACATGTAAGAATTTATCTTATCTTTCTAACAAAACCAAGATCACTTCATTTCGAGGAGCGTACCTCAAAATACGACGTTTCGGACGCTTGATTATCGGCAGCAGGCGCTTGACTTGAATCTTTAGTGTTTTTACTTTCTCAGCAATTGTACTTTTGTCTTTATTCACGCTTGTCTTCTCTTTCTTCTATTAGAATTGATGAAGCTTTTGTCTTCTTCTATTACAGTACTTCCTGCTTCAGGACTTTATAGGAAAGGGTACCTTATTTTCTGGTCAAGCTTGGACTTTCAATATCTTAATACTTCATTCGAAATTACTTCTCCAGCCTTCAAAATGTTAGTATTCTGAATAGATGCTTGATTAGATTAACCGGACGCTTCTTAAATTAGCAAAGGCCCTTGGTTATCCACTAGGCACATTCACAAGACTGTTTAACTCATAGCATTTTTTGCAGTTAGCGTATTATGATTCTTTGACCCTCTTAATGCACGAATTAGGATTTGATGTCTTCAAGAAACGTGTAGATATGAATGTTAGCTTTAATGAAACACTGGTTTCATCTATTTCGGACACCTACAGCTCAATATATGGTCATCAGACGCTACAAAGGTATGACTGTAAGGAATAACATCACGTCACCAACTTACGGATGCAATTTGACAAAGACAGAGATCGATTTCGCACTTGACCTCTACATGAGACTTCAGGATATTTCTCTAAGCCTTCCAACGATACCAAGATCGATGCTTTTGAACACCTAAACCTCCTGAAATAGTCAACAGACACTTCCATGTTCTGATTGTCACAAACAGTATCACAACTAGAGCTTGAAGAAGGAATTTCACTCGGATAAAGATTGGTTCAGATCTCGACCACTCTAGGAAATAGGTAAGTATTTCTCTTATCTTTCTTAAAAACAAAGATCACTTCATTTCGACGAGTGTACCTCAAAATACGACGTTTCGGGCGCTTGATTGTCAGTAGTAGGCGCTTGACTTCAATCTTCAGTGTTTTTGCTTTTGCAGCATTTGTACTTTTGTCTTTATTCACGCTTGTGTTTTCTTTCTTCTAATAGAATTGATGAAGCATTTGTCTTCTTATATTACAGTACTTCCTGCTTCAGGACTTTATAGAAAAAGGTACCTTATTTTCTGGTCAAGCTTGGACTTTCAATATCTTAATACTTCATTCAAAATTACTTCTCCAGCCTTCAAAATGTATGTATTCTAAATAGATGCTTGATTAGATTCATCGGACGCTCCTTAAATTATCCAAGGCGCTTGCTTATCCATTGGGCACATTCACAAGGCTGATTAACTCGTAGCATTATTAGCAGTTAGCGCATTATGATTCTCTGACCCTCTTAATGCATGACTTAGGATTCGATATCTTCATGAAACATGTAGATATGGATATTAGATTTAATGAGACACCGGTTTCATCCAATTCGGACACCTACCGCTCAATATATGGTCATCAAACGCTACAAAGGTATGACTGTCAGGAACAACATCACATCACCAGCTTACGGATGCAATTTGGCAAAGATAGAGATCGATTTCGCTCTTGACCTCTTCATGAGAGTTGCGGATATTTCTCTAAGCCTTCCAACGATGCTAAGATCGATGCTTTTGAACACCTAAAGCTCCAGAAATTGTCAGCAGACGCTTGCATGTTCTTATTGTCATGAACAGTATCACATCTAGAGCTTGAAGAAGGAGTTTCACTCAGATAGAGATTGGTTCAGATCTCGACTTCTGCAGGAAATATGTAGGTATTTATCTTATCTTTCTAACAAAACCAAGATCATTTCATTTCGACGAACATACCCCAAAATACGACGTTTCGGATGCTTACTTATCGGCAGCAGGCGCTTGACTTCAATCTTCAGTGTTTTTGCTTTTGCAGCTTTTGTACTTTTGTCTTTATTTGTGCTACTTTTCTTTTTCCTCTATTAGATTTGCTGAAGTTTTTGTCTTCAACTATTACAATACTTGATATTTCAGAACTTTATCGAAAAGGGTACCTCATTTTCTAGTCAAGCTTGGACTTTGAATACCTTAATACTTCATTCTAAAATACTTCTCCAGCCATCATAATGTTTTGTATTCTGAGTAGACGGCTGATTAGCTTCACCGTAGGATTCTTAAATGAGCTAAGGAGCTTGGTTATCCACTGGACACATTCATAAGGTTGTTTAACTTGTTGTGTTCTGTCGAGTTAGCGTATTATGCTTCTTTGACCCTCTTAATGCACGAATTTGGATTTGATGTCTCCATGAAACGTGTAGATATGGATATTAGATTTAATGAGACACTGGTTTCATCCAATTCGGACACCTATAGATCAATATATGGTCATCAGACGCTACAACAGTATGACTGTCAGTAACCACATCAAGTCACCAACTTACGGATGCAATTTGACAAAGATAGAGATCGATTACGCACTTGACCTCTTCATGAGAGTTGGGGATATTTCTCTAAGCCTTCCAACGATACCAAAATCGATGCTTTTGAACACCTAAAGCTCCTGAAATAGACGACAGACGCTTGCACGCTCTGATTGTCACGAACAGTATCACAACTGGAGCTTGAAGAAGGAAATTCACTCAGATAGAGATTGGATCAGATCTCGACCTCTGCAGGAAACATGTAGGTCTTTCTCTTATGTTTCCTAAAAAACAAAGATCACTTCATTTCGACGAGCGTACCTCAAAATACGACGTTTCGGGCGCTTGATTGTCGGCAGCAGGCGCTTGACTTTAATCTTCAGTGTTTTTGCTTTTGCAACATTTGTACTTATGTCTTTATTCACGCTTGTCTCCTCTTTCTTATATTAGAATTGATGAAGCTTTGTGTTTTTCTATTATAGTAACTCATGCTTCAGGACTTTATAGAAAAGGGTACCTTATTTTCTGGTCAAGCTTGAACTTTGAATATCTTAATACTTCATTCAAAATTACTTCTCCAGCCTTTATAATGTTTTGTATTCTGAATAGACGCTTGATAAGATTTGGAGCAATAATGGCCAATCTATCAGCCAAAACCTTTGTAATGATCTTGAATTGAAAGTTGGCTAAAGTATTGGGTCGATATTGTTCAATCTTTTCAGCACCAGAAATCTTTGGAATTACCACAACCACATTAGAGTTTAGGTTTGGAAGGATCCATCCATGCTTGAAGAATTGAGAGACAACATTATGCACATCATCAGCTATAATATCCCAGTATTTATCGAAAAAGAATCCACCAAAGCCATCGGGTCCAGGAGCATTATTTCCATTTAATGAAAACACAGCAGATTTGACTTCCTCCATGGAAGGAACATGAGTGATCATTACATTGTCTTGATGAGAAACCAAGGAGGGAATCACCTGCTGAATTAGATCATTAGGTTGACATTGACTCTCAGAAGCAAACATTCCTTCATAGTACTATAAAATGTGCTGCTCAATATCTGTATTTGAAGACAAAACTTGATCACCGTTTTTCAAAACAGAAATTTGCTTTGTGGCCTGTCTAATCTTAGTCATTCGATGGAAAAATGCAGTATTCCTGTCCCCATGAATATTCCAATCTAATCTAGATATTTCCTTCCAGAAATCCTCCTCAAAATCCAAAGCCTTTTGTAACTCCACTTGAGCAGTTTTCTCTTTGTCAAACAACTCATCAGAGAGACCAAAGAGATTAATATCCTGCTGAATAGCATCAACATTGTTCAGAGCAGTTTTGACCATACTATTAACATTACCAAAGCAATCCTTGTTCCACTGCTTTAACTTCATTTTCAATTTATTTCATTTTTGAGTGAGAACATACTTTGGACAGTCAATAATATTTTCTTTCCACACAGACTCAACAATATGAACACAATCAGGGTGAGCAGCCCATATCTTCATGAATTTAAAGGAGGAACCATGATCTCTGACCTCATTTTTCATGTTCAAAAGCAGAGGGAAATGGTCTGATTTGCTTCTTATGAGAGTGCAACAATCTATACTATTCCAGAAGTCAATCCAAGCAACGTTACAAATGGATTTATCAAGCCCTTTTTCAGTATAAGCACTTTGCTTCCTATCATTAGTCCAAGTGAACTGAGAACCTCTTGTATTAATATGAATATATTGTCCCGCATCAGACCAATTTCGAAACTCGTCACAGGAAATTCTACTGGGAGATCCTCTACCTCTATATTCATAAGCTCCAAGAATTGCATTGAAATCACTTATAAAGCACCATGGTCCAGGATTATTTGACTCAAGAGTAGTCAACTCATTCCAAAGGGATCTTCTTACAATGTAATTAGTTGAAGCATAGATGGCTGAAATAAACAACTCCTGCATTTCAACAAAAACTGAGAAAGACATATGTTGATCAGACCTGACAAGGATAACAGGATCAAAGGAGGTCTTGCAAAAGCACCAAATATTCGGAGCAATGGTTCCCCTATCATTAATAGCAAACAGCTTTAAATTTAAGCTATTAACAAAACCCTTTGAAAGCTTAGAATATTCAATCCAAGGTTCTGAAATAAATAAGAAGTCTGGCTTATGAAGATAGCAAAGCTTTTTAAGAACTAATCTAGAATCTAAGTTACCAATACCTCTTATATTCCAGTATAAGATCTTCATTATTGACAAGCTTTAGACATTCCACCCTTTGATCGGGTTGTATAACCAGCAGATTTTAAATTTTCTGTCCTCTGTTTCCTCTGCCTTAACTTCTTTTTTCCTGATTTTGACAAAACCTGAAAGAACTGTGCCTCTTTCACTTGATCTTGACAAGTATTTAAATATTTAGAGCCATTAGAAACATCATTTGTATCATCCTGAACATCTATGAAATCATCTTGAGCAGTATTATCCTAGCTCTGCTGATCATCACATTGGTCCTTGTCCCAAAACTTCCCTCTAGTCGCAATATGTAAATCTCTGGCAACCACAGGATTGTTTATATTATGAGGGGTTTGAAACAGTTGACCATTTATAGCATCTTCTGCAGAGCCAAATTTTTGGAAGCCAGTGGAAGCATCAGCATTAGGAGAATTGGGCTCAGAATTAGGAACAAAGGATTCAGATTTTTCCTCAGAAGCAGCCTCAACAGCAATTTGCTCCAACACATAAGGAGTATTACTTGGAAGGAAAAGACCTTTATTTCCTTCAAGAACTCTGATATCTTCAATAATAGGATCCTTATTCAAAACATGAGTGTCATCAGGTTGATACAACACATTATCCTCTTCTTGTTTTTCATCATTTAGCATTATCAGATCAGCCTCATTAACACACTCATTTATGACAGCATTAATATTACTAGGCTCACCATCATTATTTATATTTTTCCCATTCTGATCACCAGCAATATCTTGTTGCTTAGGAACATATCGAAGAACTGTTTTCTTAGGAGGCAAGGCAACAGTATTACTCTTTTTACCGACTTGATCCTTCTTGATTTCTTGATATTTCGGATTATTGTTACAATCATGAACAGCGTGCCCAATTGTAACACATGAACTGTAGAAGGGAGGAAGATACTCATACTGGATATCAACCAGAAAGGCATAGTTATCTCTCTCAACTAATATCTGATCTTGCAAGGGTTTTGATAAGTCAACTTCTATCAAAATGCGTGCATAATGACCCAAATATCTATTACTCGTGGCTTCATCAAGGGCAACTGGGATTCCCACTCCTCTGGCAATAGCAAACAGAGAGTCTTTTCTCCAGTATTCTTGAGGTAAACAATGAATACGAATCCAACATTGGCAATTGGTTTGCTTCACAAAATGAGGATTAAAGTCCGGAGTCCATGAGAAAACCTTTAACGATCCTGGATGCATTGGCCAAGATCCCACAGCAAGAACACTCCTCAACTCTTCAATGGAGGAAAAAGCAAATTCATAAAAACCCTTTCCAATGGGGGTCACACGCCAGTTTCCTATAGACTTCCATAGTTTTTGCAATTTCATACGTAAATCAGCAATCTTAATAGGAGCATCACCCTTTGTTAAAACAAGTCTACCATGCAAATGATTTTTGCACCCTTCAACCCCAGCTATATATTCTTCTTGAGGGATTTTAACAGCAACCACATCTCCCTTCATACATAGGATAGGGAGTTGACTCAATGGCACATCACATGCATTATTCAATGCCTGTGCAAAGGTTTTCTTTACGTGAGATGAAGCAGATTGAGAAGAAGGAGAAAGAGAGGAAATATTAAGCTTAGGAGAATGAGATGAAGAAGGAGGAGGAATGTTCAAATCGGGGAACAATAGTTCCCACGGGCAATCTGAAAAACTTGTCATGGTGCAATCACCATGCAAACCCTAGCAGAGCAAAATAAGGATTAGCATGCGGCTCTATTTCCAAGTATCATCAGTTAGCAGAGTTGAAGAAGCCAAGCTTGGACTTTCAACGTCTTAATACTTCATTCAAAATTACCTCTCCAGCCTTCATAATGTTTGTATTCTGAATAGACGCTTGATTAGATTCACCGGACGCTTCTTAAATTGTCTAAGGCGCTTGATTATCCACTGGGCACATTCACAAGGCTGTTTAACTCGTAGCAGTTAGCGTATTATGCTTCTTTGACCTTCTTAATGGACGAATTAGGATTCGATGTCGTCATGAAACTTGTAGATATGGATATTAGATTTAATGAGACACCGGTTTCATCCAATTCGGACACCTACAGCTCAATATATGGTCATCAGACGCTACATAGGAATGACTGTCAGGAACAACATCAGTTCACCAACTTACGGATGCAATTTGACAAAGATAGAGATTGATTTCACTCTTGACCTCTCCATGAGGGTTGTGGATATTTCTCTAAGCCTTCCAAAGATACCAAGATCGATGTTTTTGAACACCTAAAGCTCCAGAAATTGTTAGCAGACGCTTGCATGTTCTGATTGTCATGAACAGTATCACATCTCAAGCTTGAAGAAGGAATTTCACTCGGATCGGGATTGGTTCAGATCTCGACTTCTCCAGGAAACATGTAGGTATTTATCTTATCTTCCTAAAAAGAACCAAGATCATTTCATTTCGACGAGCGTACCCCAAAATACGACGTTTCGGACGCTTGCTTATCGGCAGCAGGCGCTTGACTTCAATCTTCAGTGTTTTTGCTTTTGTAGCTTTTGTACTTTTGTCTTTATTTGCGCTTCTTTTGTCTTTCATCTATTAGATTTGCTGAAGCTTTTGTCTTCTGCTATTGCAATACTTGATATTTCAGAACTTTATCGAAAAGGGTACCTCATTTTCTGGTCAAGCTTGGACTTTGAATATCTTAATACTTCATTCGAAATTACTTCTCCAGCCATCATGACGTTTTGTATTCTAAGTAGACGATTGATTAGCATCTCCATAGGAGTCTTAAATGAGCTAAAGCGCTTGGTTATCCACTGGGCACATTCACAAGGATGTTTAACTAGTTGCGTTCTGTCGAGTTAACGTATTATGCTTCTTTGACCCTCTTAATGCACGAATTAGGATTCGATGTCTTCATGAAATGTGTAGATATGGATATTAGCTTTAATTAGACACTAGTTTCATCCAATTCGGACACCTACAGCTCAATATATGGTCATCGGACGCTACAAAGGTATGACTATCAATAACAACATCACGTCACCAACTTACGATTGCAATTTGACAAAGATAGAGATCGATTTCGGACTTGACCTCTTCATGAGAGTTGCGGATATTTCTCTAAGCCTTCCAAAGATACCAAGATCAATGCTTTTGAACACCTAAAGCTCCTGAAATTGTCAATAGGCGCTTGCATGTTCTGATTGTCATGAACAGTATCACAGCCAGAGCTTGAAGAAGGAATTTCACTCAGATAAAGATTGGTTCGGATCTCGACCTCTCCAGTAAACATGCAGGTATTTCTCTTATCTTTCTTAAAAAACAAAGATCACTTCATTTCGATGAGCGTACGTCAAAATACGACATTTCGGGCGCTTGATTGTCGGCAGCAAGCGCTTGACTTCAATCTTCAGTGTTTTTGCTTTTGCAGCATTTGTACTTTTGTCTTTATTCTTAGAAGTTAGGGTATTATGCATCTTTGACCCTCTTAATGCACGAATTAGGATTCTATGTCTTCATCAAACGTGTAGATATGGATATTAGCGCTAATGAGACACTAGTTTCATCCAATTCGGACACCTACAGCTCAATATATGGTCATCAGACGCTACAAAGGTATCACTGTTAGGAACAACATCACGTCACCAACTTACGGATGCAACTTGACAAATATAGAGATCGATTTCGCTCGTGACCTCTTCATGAGAGTTACGGATATTTCTCTAAGCCTTCCAATGATACCAAGATCGATGCTCTTGAACACCTAAAGCACCAGAAATTGTAAGCAGACACTTGCATGTTCTGATTGTCATGAACAGTATCCCATATCAAGCTTGAAGAAGGAATTTCACTCAAATCGGGATTAGTTCAGATCTCGACTTCTGCAGGAAACAAGTAGGAATTTATCTTATCTTTCTCACAAAAGCAAGATCTCTTCATTACGACGAGCGTACCTCAAAATACGACCTTTCGGGCGCTTCATTGTCGGCAGTAGGCGCTTGACTTCAATCTTCAGTGTTTTTGATTTAGCAGCATTGGTACTTTTGTCTATATTCTTAGAAGTTAGGGTGTTATGCATCTTTGACCCTCTTAATTCACGAATTAGGATTCTATGTCTTCATCAAATGTGTAGATATGGATATTAGCGTTAATGAGACACTAGTTTCATCCAATTCGGACACCTACAGCTCAATATATGGTCATCAGACGCTACAAAGGTATCACTGTTAGAAACAACATCACGTCACCAACTTACGGATGCAATTTGACAAATATAGAGATCGATTTCGCTCTTGACCTCTTCATGAGAGTTGCGGATATTTCTCTAAGCCTTCCAATGTTACCAAGATCGATGCTTTTGAACACCTAAAGCACTAGAAATTGTAAGCAGATACTTGCATGTTCTGATTGTCATGAACAGTATCCCATATCAAGCTTGAAGAAGGAATTTCACTCAGATCGGGATTAGTTCAGATCTCGACTTCTCCAGGAAACAAGTAGGAATTTATCTTGTCTTTCTCACAAAAGCAAGATCTCTTCATTTCGACGAGCGTACCTCAAAATACGACCTTTCGGGCGCTTGATTGTCGGCAGTAGGCGCTTGGCTTCAATCTTCAGTGTTTTTGCTTTAGCAGCATTTGTACTTTTGTCTATATTCATGCTTGTCTTTTCTTTCTTCTATTAGAATTGATGAAGTTTTTGTCTTCTTCTATTACAGTACTTCCTGCTTCAGGACTTTATAGAAAAGGGTACCTTATTTTCTGGTCAAGCTTGGACTTTCAATATCTTAATCGCTTGCTTATCCACTGGGCACATTCACCAGGCTGTTTAACTTGTAGCATTCCTAGCAGTCAGCGTATTGTGATTCTCTGACCCTCTTAATGTACCAATTAGGATTCGATGTCTTCATGAAACGTGTAGATATGGATATTAGCTTTAATGAGACACTGGTTTCATCCAATTCGGACACCTACAGCTCAATATAAGGTCATCAGACGCTACAAAGGTATGACTGTCAGGAACAACATGACGTCACCAACTTACGGATGCAATTTGACGAAGATAGAGATCGATTTCGCTCTTGACCTCTTCATGAGAGTTTCAGATATTTCTCTAAGCCTTCCAACGAGACCAAGGTCGATGCTTTTGAACACCTAAAGCTCCAGCAATTGTCTACAGACGCTTGTATGTTCCGATTGTCACGAACAGTACCACATCTCAAGCTTGAAGAATGAATTTCACTCAAATCGGGATTGGTTCCGATCTCAACTTCCACACGAAACCTGTAGGTATTTATCTTATCTTTCTAACAAAACCAAGATCACTTCATTTCGCCGAGTTTCGGAGGCTTGATTATCGGCAGCAGGCGCTTGACTTCAATCTTCAGTGTTTTTGCTTTTGCAGCATTTGTACTTTTGTTTTTATTCACGCTTGTCTTCTCTTTCTTCTATTACAATTGCTGAAGCTTTTGTGTTCTTCTATTATAGTACTTGATGATTCAGGACTTTATAGAAAATGGTACCTCATTTTTTGGTCAAGATTGGACTTTGAATATCTTAATACTTCATTCAAAATTACTTCTCCAGCCTTCATAATGTTTGTATTCTGAACAGACACTTGATTAGCTTCACCGGACGCTTCTTAAATAAGCTTAGGCGCTTGGTTATCCACTGGGCACATTCACTATGTTGTTTAACTCGTAGCATTCTTAGCAGTTAGCGTATTATGCTTATTTGACCCTCTTAATGCATCAATTAGGATTCGATGTCTTCATGAAACGTGTAGATATTGATATTAGATTTAACGAGACACTGATTTCATCACGTCAGGAACTTACGGATGGACTTTGACAAAGATAGAGATCGATTTCGCTCTTGACCTCTTCATGAGAGTTGCAGATATTTCTATAAGCCTTCCAACGATATCAAGATCGATGCTTTTGAACACCTAATACATGTTCTGATTGTCACGAACAGTACCACATCTCAAGCTTGAAGAAGGAATTTCACTCAGACCGAGATTGGTTCAGATCTCGACTTCTCCAGGAAACACGTAGGTATTTATCTTATCTTTTTAAAAAAACCAAGATCACTTCATTTCGACCAGCGTACCTCAAAATACGACGTTCCGGACGCTTGATTATCGGCAGCAGGCGCTTGACTTCAATCTTCAATGTTTTTGCTTTTGCAGCATTTTTACTTTTGTCTTTATTCACGCTTGTCTTCTCTTTCTTCTATTACAATTGCTGAAGCTTTTGTGTTCTTCTATTACAGTACTTGATGCCTCCGGACTTTATAGAAAATGGTACCTTATTTTCATGGTCAAGCTTGGACTTTGAATATCTTAATACTTCATTCAAAATTACTTCTCCAACCTTCATAATGTTTTGTATTCTAAATAGACGCTTGATTAGCTTCACTGGACGCCTCTTAAATTAGCTAAGGTGCGTTGTTATCCGCTGGGCACATTCACAGGACTGTCAAACTAGTAGCATTCTGACCAGTTAGTGTATTATGCTTCTTTGATCCTCTTAATGGCCGAATTAGGATTCGATTTCTTAACAAAACTTGTAGATATGGATATTAGCTTTAAAAATAAACCAGTTTCATCCAATTCGGATACCTATAGCTCAATATATGGCCATCAAACGCTACAAAGGTATGACAGGCAGGAACAACATGACGTCACCAACTTACGGATGCAATTTGACAAAGATAGAGATCGATTTCGCTCTTGACCTCTTCTTGATAGTTGCGGATATTTCACTAAGCCTTCCAATGATACCAAGATCGATGCTTTACAACACATGAAGCTCCAGAAATTGTCAACAGACGCTTGCATGTTCCGATTGTCATGAACAGTACCACATCTCAAGCTTGAAGAAGGAATTGCACTCAGATCGGGATTAGTTCAAATCTCGACCTCTCCAGGAAACATGTAAGAATTTAACTTATCTTTCTAACAAAACCAAGATCACTTCATTTCGAGGAGCGTACCTCAAAATACGACGTTTCGGACGCTTGATTATCGGCAGCAGGCGCTTGACTTGAATCTTTAGTGTTTTTACTTTCTCAGCAATTGTACTTTTGTCTTTATTCATGCTTGTCTTCTCTTTCTTCTATTAGAATTGATGAAGCTTTTGTCTTCTTCTATTACAGTACTTCCTGCTTCAGGACTTTATAGAAAAGGGTACCTTATTTTCTGGTCATGCTTGGACTTTCAATATCTTAATACTTCATTTGAAATTACTTCTCCAGCCTTCAAAATGTTTGTATTCAGAATAGATGCTTGATTAGATTCACCGGACGCTTCTTAAATTAGCTAAGGCGCTGGGTTATCCACTAGGCACATTCACAAGGCTGTTTAACTCGTAGCATTCTTTGCAGTTAGCGTATTATGATTCTTTGACCCTCTTAATGCACGAATTAGGATTTGATGTCTTCATGAAACGTGTAGATATGAATGTTAGCTTTAATGAAACATTGGTTTCATCCAGTTCGGACACCTACAGCTCAATATATGGTCATCAGACGCTACAAAGGTATGACTGTAAGGAATAACATCACGTCACCAACTTACGGATGCAATTTGACAAAGACAGAGATCGATTTCGCACTTGACCTCTTCATGAGACTTCAGGATATTTCTCTAAGCCTTCCAACGATACCAAGATCGATGCTTTTGAACACCTAAACCTCCTGAAATAGTCAACAGACACTTCCATGTTCTGATTGTCACGAACAGTATCACAGCTAGAGCTTGAAGAAGGAATTTCACTCAGATAAAGATTGGTTCAGATCTCGACCACTCTAGGAAACATGTAAGTATTTCTCTTATCTTTCTTAAAAACAAAGATCACTTCATTTCGACGAGCGTACCTCAAAATACGACATTTCGGGCGCTTGATTGTCAGTACTAGGCGCTTGACTTCAATCTTCAGTGTTTTTGCTTTTGCAGCATTTGTACTTTTGTCTTTATTCACGCTTGTGTTTTCTTTCTTCTAATAGAATTGATGAAGCTTTTGTCTTCTTATATTACAGTACTTCCTGCTTCAGGACTTTATAGAAAAAGGTACCTTATTTTCTGGTCAAGCTTGGACTTTCAATATCTTAATACTTCATTCAAAATTACTTCTCCAGCCTTCAAAATGTATGTATTCTGAATAGATGCTTGATTAGATTCATCGGACGCTTCTTAAATTATCCAAGGCGCTTGTTTATCCACTGGGAACATTCACAAGGCTGATTAACTCGTAGCATTCTTAGCAGTTAGCGCATTATGATTCTCGGACCCTCTTAATGCACGTATTAGGATTCGATATCTTCATGAAACGTGTAGATATGGATATTAGATTTAATGAGACACCGGTATCATCCAATTTGGACACCTACCGCTCAATATATGGTCATCAAACGCTACAAAGGTATGACTGTCAGGAACAACATCACATCACCAGGTTATGGATGCAATTTGGCAAAGATAGAGATCGATTTCGCTCTTGACCTCTTCATGAGAGTTGCGGATATTTCTCTAAGCCTTCCAACGATGCCAAGATCGATGCTTTTGAACACCTAAAGCTCCAGAAATTGTCAGCAGACGCTTGCATGTTCTTATTGTCATGAACAGTATCACATCTAGAGCTTAAAGAAGGAATTTCACTCAGATAGAGATTGGTTCAGATCTCGACTTCTGCAGGAAATATGTAGGTATTTATCTTATCTTTTTAACAAAACCAAGATCATTTCATTTCAACGAGCATACCCCAAAATACGACGTTTCGGATGCTTACTTATCGGCAGCAGGCGCTTGACTTCAATCTTCAGTGTTTTTGCTTTTGCAGCTTTTGTACTTTTGTCTTTATTTGTGCTACTTTTCTCTTTCTTCTATTAGATTTGGTGAAGTTTTTGTCTTCTACTATTACAATACTTGATATTTCAGAACTTTATCGAAAAGGGTACCTCATTTTCTAGTCAAGCTTGGACTTTGAATACCTTAATACTTCATTCTAAAATACTTCTCCAGCAATCATAATGTTTTGTATTCGGAGTAGACGACTGATTAGCTTCACCGTAGGTGTCTTAAATGAGCTAAGGAGCTTGGTTATCCATTGGACACATTCACAAGGTTGTTTAACTTGTTGTGTTCTGTCGAGTTAGCGTATTATGCTTCTTTGACCCTCTTAATGCACGAATTTGGATTTGATGTCTCCATGAAACGTGTAGATATGGATATTAGATTTAATGAGACACTGGTTTCATCCAATTCGGACACCTATAGATCAATATATGGTCATCAGACGCTACAACAGTATGACTGTCAGTAACCACATCAAGTCACCAACTTACGGATGCAATTTGACAAAGATAGAGATCGATTACGCACTTGACCTCTTCATGAGAGTTGGGGATATTTCTCTAAGCCTTCCAACGATACCTAAATCGATGCTTTTGAACACCTAAAGCTCCTGAAATAGACGACAGACGCTTGCACGCTCTGATTGTCACGAACAGTATCACAACTGGAGCTTGAAGAAGCAAATTCACTCAGATAGAGATTGGATCAGATCTCAACCTCTGCAGGAAACATGTAGGTCTTTCTCTTATGTTTCCTAAAAAAAAAAAAAGATCACCAGGTTATGGATGCAATTTGGCAAAGATAGAGATCGATTTCGCTCTTGACCTCTTCATGAGAGTTGCGGATATTTCTCTAAGCCTTCCAACGATGCCAAGATCGATGCTTTTGAACACCTAAAGCTCCAGAAATTGTCAGCAGACGCTTGCATGTTCTTATTGTCATGAACAGTATCACATCTAGAGCTTAAAGAAGGAATTTCACTCAGATAGAGATTGGTTCAGATCTCGACTTCTGCAGGAAATATGTAGGTATTTATCTTATCTTTTTAAAAAAACAAAGATCACTTCATTTCGACGAGCGTACCTCAAAATACGACGTTTCGGGCGCTTGATTGTCGGCAGCAGGCGCTTGACTTTAATCTTCAGTGTTTTTGCTTTTGCAGCATTTGTACTTATGTCTTTATTCACGCTTGTCTCCTCTTTCTTATATTAGATTTGATGAAGCTTTGTGTTTTTCTATTACAGTAATTCATGCTTCAAGACTTTATAGAAAAGGGTGCCTTATTTTCTGGTCAAGCTTGGACTTTGAATATCTTAATACTTCATTCAAAATTACTTCTCCCGCCTTCATAATGTTTTGTATTCTGAATAGACGCTTGATTAGCTTCACCGGGTGCGTCTTAAATTAGCTAAGGCGTGTGGTTATCCACTCGGCACATTCACAAGGCTGTCAAACTAGTAGCATTCTGACCAATTCGCGTATAATTCTTCTTTGATCCTCTTAATGGCCGAATTAGGATTCGATGTCTTAATGAAACTTGTAGATATGGATATTAGCTTTAAAGAGACACCGGTTTCATCCAATTCGAACACCTACATCTCAATATATGGCCATCAGACGCTACAAAGGTATGACTGTTAGGAACAATATCACGTCAAAAACTTACGGATGCAATTTGACAAAGATAGAGATCGATTTCACTCTTGGCGTCTTCATGAGAGTTGCATTTATTTCTAAGCCTTCCAACGATACCAAGATTGATGCTTTTGAACACCTAAAGCTCCAGAAATTGTCAACAGACGCTTGCATGTTCTGATTGTCATGAACAGTATCACATCTAGAGCTTGAAGATGGAATTTCACTCAGATAGAGATTGGTTCAGATCTCGACTTCTCCAGAAAACACGTCGGTATTTCTCTTGCCTTTCTTAAAAAACCAAGATCACTTCATTTTGACGAGCGTACCTCAAAAATACGATGTTTAGGGTGCTTTATTATCGGCAACAGGCGCTTGACTTCAATCTTCAGTGTTTTTGCTTTTCCAGCTTTTGTACTTTTGTTTTTATTCACGCTTGTCTTCTCTTTCTCCTATTAGAATTGCTGAAGCTTTTGTCTTCTTCTGTTACAGTACTTCATGCTCCAGGACTTTATAGAAAAGGGTACCTTCTTTTCTGGTCAAGCTTGGACTTTTTTTTTTTTATATATAAATTACAGTAAAAGCCTCGTTAAAACCTTCTGATGCAAAATCCTCCTTAGGGAAAAAACATCTAGATGGAAAAAGACTACTCAAACTGCTTATTCATTAATAAATAAAGACAAAAGATACAATGGGGGGACATAAAGCCTTGACCCAAAAGAAAAGTAAAGCAGCCATCCTCAACAGAGGACATAAACAAAACAGACATAAAAAAGACACTCAAGCAAACCTATAAAAAGGTAGACCAATCCTATTCCTATGAAAGTCATCAATGACCAAATTTGGAACCATATCCCACCAAATGAAACCGGAGATAGAGGAACCATAAGCAGCTAGCTTATCAGCACAAGAATTTCCTTCTCTGAATTTGTGAGAAAAAACAAAATGCAGATGCTTCAACAATTCCAAGCAATTAATCCAACGATTTCTAAGCTTCCATGGAATCAAAATTTGATTTTTGAAGGCTGCAACAACAAGCTTGGAGTCACACTCCAGCCACAAACTAAACCAACCTATGGAATGAGCAATTTCAATGGCAAACATTGCACCAAAATGCTCAGCCTCCAAAACTGAATGGACACCAAGATTAGATGAAAAACAACCAATAATTTCAGCTCTACCACCTCTAAAAATTCCACCACAAGAAGAGGGACTAGGGTAACCAGAGGCAGCTCCAACTGTATTGCATTTCACCCAGTTAGGAATGGGAGGCTGCCACAGGACAGTTATGATTTTAGGAGCAGAGGGGAGTCGAGGAGCAACCTTAAACTGCCTTAAGAAATGCAGATCAGAGGAAGCAGCAGTTTTGTTTTTCGAGCCGATGTTTCCAGCTAGAGCAGCATTAGC
Organism: Ammopiptanthus mongolicus; assembly: GCA_039655645.1. Lineage (NCBI taxonomy): Eukaryota > Viridiplantae > Streptophyta > Magnoliopsida > Fabales > Fabaceae > Ammopiptanthus > Ammopiptanthus mongolicus. The sequence goes on from CM077349.1 coordinate 39,646,499, forward strand.
AAAAATGAGAGTTTTAGCAGCATGAAGAGTAACTCTTGTGTCATCAAATTTTAATTTGTTTCTGCAATACCAAATAGTACAGAAAACATTTATAATTCCAACAATAATCAAATCAAGAACCAACATGCTCCAATTTTCCTTGCAAATACTGAGAACAGAATCAAAACTGGTGCAATCAATATGACAATTGAGTAAAATCTCAAACCAACTCCAAATATCTACCGCAAAAGGGCAAGTAAGAAACAAATGTGTGGTTGTCTCAGCAGCCTTGCCATAAAGAGAACAAAAGGACACCACATGACAGCCTTTATGCCATAAATTTTCATCTGTAGGCATTTTCCCATGAAGGATTCTCCAGAGGATAAAAGACTTGGAAGGGGGAATACTCTTTTTCCAAATGATATTAAACCAGTTCAAGGCATGACCTATTGGTTTAACAAATTGATAAGCTTCCTTGAAGCTCAATTCACCCGAGACTGATTTATTCCAGACCAAATAATCAGTAGCAGCTTGTTTAGGGATAATAATCTTCTTTATCTCATCCTCTAAATCAGGAAAATGAGTTAATTATCCAACTGGAATAGACCAATTCCCATCCATAATAAAATCTCTCACCTTAGACTTGAGAGAGTGATGAAGATGATCAGGTATATCATAGATTTGCACAATAGGAGCAGACAACCATTGATCTGTCCAAAAATTTATTGATTCCCCATTCCCAATTTGCCAAGATGTCTTCAACATAAGCAGACTAAGATTTGCCTTAATGCCTGGCCAAAGCGATGAAGAAACATGATAAGCTACTGGTGTGTTATTTCTGAAAACTCTGGCTTTAATAAGCTTGGACCAGGAATAAGAAGAAGAAAGCATTTGCCATCCTAGCCTCAGTAAACCAGCTTTGTTAATAGACTTGATAGATCTTACGCCAAGCCCTCCTTCATTCACAGGTTTACACACTTTTTTCCAAGCAACAGTGACAATCTTTCTTTTATTAACATCTCCAGACCAAACAAAGTTCCTAATCCAGCCCTCCACATCTTTCAACAAAGAAGCAGGCCAATTGTAGATTTGAAAACTGTAAAGCAACATGCCAACTATCATTGAATTAACTAGCTGAACTCTTCCCATGATGGAAAGAAGAGAGCCTTTCCTATTAGATAGCTTAGTCATTATCCTATCAACAATAGGTCTAAGATGAACCCTCTTAGGCTTTCCTTTAAACAAAGGAACACCTAAATAAGTAAAAGGAATGCTACCATAAGCAAAGCCAGTTAATTCAGCAATTTGAACCAGTCTTTTTCTAGACATAGAGCTGCAAAAAAACTTGGACTTGTCCTAACTCACAACCTGGCCTAAGGCCTGCGCATACTGCTGGAATAAAGACATTAAGCTGGTAATACTTCTCCTAGAAGCTCGGCAAAATATCAGAATATCATCTGCATAAAGAACATGACTTGGCATATGCAATCCCCTCGGCCCTGCCATAAGCTGAAGTCTCCCATCTGTCACTAGCTTTGAAATACCTCTACTCAACACTTCTTCAGCTAAACAAAATAGAAGAGGAGAAAGGGGATCACCTTGTCTCACACCCCTCTTGCAACCAAAGAAACCAACAGTTTTACCATTAATTGAAAGAGTGAGCCTGGCAGATTGAAGAATAGTTCCAATCCAATCACAAAACTGGTCAGCAAACCCAAAAGCTCTTAGAACTTGAATCAAAAAATTCCAATCAATAGTGTCAAAGGCTTTTTTAATATCAATCTTCATTGCCATTTGACCACCAAAAGCTTTCTTGTCTAGCAAGTTAATCGATTCTGAAGCAGTGCAAATACAATCCAAAATCTGTCTTCCTCTAACAAAGCCCCTTTGATTCTCAGAAATAAGCTTTGGAGCAATAATGGCCAATCTATCAGCCAAAACCTTTGTAATGATCTTGAATTGAAAGTTGGCTAAAGTATTGGGTCGATATTGTTCAATCTTTTCAGCACTGGAAATCTTGGGAATTAACACAACCACATTAGAGTTTAGGTTTGGAAGGATCCCTCCCTGCTTGAAGAATTGAGAGACAACATTATGCACATCATCAGCTATAATATCCCAGTATTTATGGAAAAAGAATCCACCAAAGCCATCGGGTCCAGGAGCATTATTTCCATTTAATGAAAACACAGCAGATTTGACTTCCTCCATGAAAGGAACATGAGTGATCATTACATTGTCTTGATGAGAAACCAAGGAGGGAATCACCAGCTGAATTAGAACATTAGGTTGACATTGATTCTCAGAAGCAAACATTCCTTCATAGTATTGTAAAATGTGCTGCTCAATATCTGTATTTGAAGACAAAACTTGATCACCATTTTTCAAAACAGAAATTTGCTTTGTGGCCTGTCTAATCTTAGTCATTCGATGGAAAAATGCATTATTCCTGTCCCCATGAATATTCCAATCTAATCTAGATATTTCCTTCCAGAAATCCTCCTCAAAATCCAAAGCCTTTTGTAACTCCACTTGAGCAGTTTTCTCTTTGTCAAACAACTCATCAGAGAGACCAAAGAGATTAATATCCTGCTGAATAGCATCAACATTGTTCAGAGCAGTTTTGACCATACTATTAACATTACCAAAGCAATCCTTGTTCCACTGCTTTAACTTCATTTTCAATTTATTTCATTTTTGAGTGAGAACATACTTTGGACAGTCAATAATATTTTCTTTCCACACAGACTCAACAATATGAACACAATCAGGGTGAGCAGCCCATATCTTCATGAATTTAAAAGAGGAACCATGATCTCTGACCTCATTTTTCATGTTCAAAAGCAGAGGGAAATGGTCTGATTTGCTTCTTATGAGAGTGCAACAATATATACTATTCCAGAAGTCAATCCAAGCAACATTACAAATGGATCTATCAAGCCTTTTTTCAGTATAAGCACTTTGCTGCCTATCATTAGTCCAAGTGAACTGAGAACCTCTTGTATTAATATGAATATACTGTCCAGCAACAGACCAATTTCGAAACTCGTCACAGGAAATTCTACTGGGAGATCCTCTACCTCTATATTCATGAGCTCCAAGAACTGCATTGAAATCACCTATAAAGCACCAAGGTCCAGGATTATTTGACTCAAGAGTAGTCAACTCATTCCAAAGGGATCTTCTTACAATGTAATTAGTTGAAGCATAGATGGCTGAAATAAACAACTCCTGCATTTCAACAAAAACTGAGAAAGACATATGTTGATCAGACCTGACAAGGATAATAGGATCAAAGGAGGTCTTGCAAAAGCACCAAATATTCGGAGCAATGGTTCCCCTATCATTAATAGCAAACAGCTTTAAATTTAAGCTATTAACAAAACCCTTTGAAAGCTTAGAATATTCAATCCAAGGTTCTGAAATAAATAAGAAGTCTGGCTTATGAAGATAGCAAAGCTTTTTAAGAACTAATCTAGAATCTAAGTTACCAATACCTCTTATATTCCAGTATAAGATCTTCATTATTGACAAGCTTTAGACGTTCCACCCTTTGATCGGGTTGTATAACCAGCAGATTTTAAATTTTCTGTCCTCTGTTTCCTCTGCCTTAACTTCTTTTTTCCTGATTTTGACAAAACCTGACAGAACTGTGCCTCTTTCACTTGATCTTGACAAGTATTTAAATATTTAGAGCCATTAGAAACATCATTTGTATCATCCTGAACATCTATGAAATCATCTTGAGCAGTATTATCCTAGCTCTGCTGATCATCACATTGGTCCTTGTCCCAAAACTTCCCTCTAGTCGCAATATGTAAATCTCTGGCAACCACAGGATTGTTTATATTATGAGGGGTTTGAAACAGTTGACCATTTATAGCATCTTCTGCAGAGCCAAATTTTTGGAAGCCACTGGAAGCATCAGCATTAGGAGAATTGGGCTCAGAATTAGGAACAAAGGATTCAGATTTTTCCTCAGAAGCAGCCTCAATAGCAATTTGCTTCAACACATAAGGAGTATTACTTGGAAGGAAAGGACCTTTATTTCCTTCAAGAACTCTGATATCTTCAATAATAGGATCCTTATTCAAAACATGAGTGTCATCAGGCTGATGCAACATATTATCCCCTTCTTGTTTTTCATCATTTAGCATTATCAGATCAGCCTCATTAACACACTCATTTATGACAGCTTTAATATTACTAGACTCACCATCATTATTTATATTTTTCCCATTCTGATCACCAGCAATATCTTGTTGCTTAGGAACATATCGAAGAACTGTTTTCTTAGGAGGCAAGGCAACAGTATTACTCTTTTTACCGACTTGATCCTTCTTGATTTCTTGATATTTCGGATTATTCTTACAATCATGAACAGCGTGCCCAATTGTAACACATGAACTGTAGAAGGGAGGAAGATACTCATACTGGATATCAACCAGAAAGGCATAGTTATCTCTCTCAACTAATATCTAATCTTGCAAGGGTTTTGATAAGTCAACTTCTATCAAAATGCATGCATAATGACCAAAATATCTATTACTCGTGGCTTCATCAAGGGCAACTAGGATTCCCACTCCTCTGGCAATAGCAAACAGAGAGTTTTTTCTCCAGTATTCTTGAGGTAAACAATGAATACGAATCCAACATGGGCAATTGGTTTGCTTCACAAAATGAGGATTTAAGTCCGGAGTCCATTAGAAAACCTTTAACGATAAAAGTGTCATTTGCCCAAAAAGGGTAAAATGGTAAAAGTGTAAAAGACTAAGGTTAGGGGCATTTTGGTCATTTTGCGTCCAGATATTTCCGAACGTCATGACGACTCGGGCATACTCTCCCAAGTGTCCTGGGATGATGTGATATCAAGATTATTTGTTGGCGAGTCCCGGTAAATCCATATGTGGCTCCGTTCGTCACCCGATTGAGGATTCCGCCCGAACGATGGTCAGGTAGTTATTTTTCTGAAGCTTTTATAAAATTTAACCAAAACGTAGATAATCAAATTCTAAGACTTACTATCTCGTTCACAGGTCCATCTGAGATCTCCTGAGCAGTCAAATCATACTGTCAGTGTAAAAACGTAGACCGGACTCCGTTTGAGTTTTCGACTCAAAACTTAATCATAGCTTCCTACGATATCGTCGAGCATGACTATGGTCTCGGAATATTTTATTTCTATTCCAAAGACCTCGAATAAAATAAAGATATTAAAATACTGAAGAATTAGAAAACGTGAAAATCGGGGCATTACAACTTCAATCTTTAGTTTTTCGCTTTCTCAGCATTTGTACTTTTGTCTTTATTCACGCTTGTCTTCTATTTCTTCTATTAGAATTGCTGAAGCTTTTGTCTTCTTCTATTACAGTACTCCCTGCTTCAGGACTTTATAGAAAAGGGTACCTTATTTTCTGGTCGAGCTTGGACTTTCAATATCTTAATACTTCATTCGAAATTACTTCTCCAGCCTTCAAAATGTTTGTATTCGGAATAGATGCTTGATTAGATTCACCGGACGCTTCTTAAATTAGCTTAGGCGCTTGGTTATCCACTAGGCACATTCACAAGGCTGTTTAACTCGTAGCATTCTTTGCAGTTAGTGTATTATGATTCTCTGACCCTCTTAATGCACGAATTAGGATTCGATGTCTTCATGAAATGTGTAGATATGAATATTAGCTTTAATGAAACACTGGTATCATCCAACTGGTCATCAGACGCTAAAAAGGTATGACTGTAAGGAATAACATCACGTCACCAACTTACGGATGAAATTTGACAAAGACAGAGATCGATTTCGCACTTGACCTCTTCATGAGAGTTGCGGACATTTCTCTAAGCCTTCCAACGATAACAAGATCGATGCTTTTGAACACCTAAAGCTCCTGAAATAGTCAACAGACACTTCCATATCCCGATTGTCACGAACAGTATCACAGCTAGATCTTGAAGAAGGAATTTCACTCAGATAAAGATTGGTTCAGATCTAGACCACTCTAGGAAACATGTAGGTATTTCTCTTATCTTTCTTAAAAACAAAGATCACTTCATTTCGACGAACGTACCTCAAAATACGACGTTTCGGGCGCTTGACTGTCGGTAGTAGACGCTTGACTTCAATCTTTAGTGTTTTTGCTTTTATAGCATTTGTACTTTTGTCTTTATTCACACTTGTCTTTTCTTTCTTCTATTAGAATTGCTAAAGCTTTTGTGTTCTTCTATTATAGTACTTCTTGCTTCAGGACTTTATAGAAAAGGGTACCTTATTTTCTGGTCATGCTTGGACTTTCAATATCTTAATACTTCATTCAAAATTACTTCTCCAGCCTTCATAATATTTGTATTCTGAATAGACGCTTGATTAGATTCGCCGGACGCATCTTAAATTAGGTAAGGCGCTTGATTTTTCACTGGGCACATTCACAAGGCTGTTTAACTCGTAGCTTTCTTAGCAGTTAGCGTATTATGCTTGTTTGACCCTCTTAAAGCATGAATTAGGATTTGATGTCTTCATGAAACATGTAGATATGGATATTAGATTTAATGAGACACTGGTTTCATCCAATTCGGACACCTAGAGCTCAATATATGGTCATCAGACGCTACAAAGGAATGACTGTCAGGAACAACATCACGTCACCAACTTACGGATGCAATTTGACAAAGATAGAGATCGATTTCGCTCTTGATCTCTTCATGAGAGTTGCGGATATTTCTCTAAGCCTTCCAACGATACCAAGATCGACGCATTTGAACACCTAAAGCTCCAAAAATTGTCAGCAGACGCTTGCATTTTTTGATTGTCATGAACTGTATCACATCTCAAACTTGAAGATGGAATTTCACTCAGATCGAAATTAGTTCAGATCTCGAATTCTCCAGGAAACATGTAGGACTTTATCTTATCTTTCTGACAAAACAAATATCACTTCATTTCGACGAGCGTACCTCAAAATACAACGTTTCGGGTGCTTGATTGTCGGTAGTAGGTGCTTGACTTCAATCTTCAGTGTTTTTGCTTTTGCAGCATTTGCACTTTTGTCTTTATTCACGCTTGTCTTTTCTTTATTCTATTAGAACTGATGAAGCTTTTGTCTTCTTCAATTACATTACTTCCTGCTTCAGGACTTTATAGAAAAAGGTACCTTATTTTCTGATCAAGCTTGGACTTTCAATATCTTAATACTTCATTCAAAATTACTTCTCCAGTCGTCAAAATGTGTGTATTCTGAATAGATGCTTGATTAGATTCGCCGGACGCTTCTTAAATTAGCTAAGGTGCTTGCTTATCCAATGGGCACATTAACAAGGCTGTTTAACTCGTAGCATTCTTAGCAGTTAGCGTATTGTGATTCTCTGACCCTCTTAATGCACGAATTAGGATTCGTTGTCTTCATGAAACGTGTAGATATGGATATTAGCTTTAACAAGACACCCGTTTCATCCAATTCGGACACCTATCACTCAATATATGGTCATCAAACGCTACAAAGGTATGACTGTCAGGAACAACGTCACATCACCAACTTACGGATGCAATTTGGCAAAGATAAAGATCGATTTCGCTCTTGACCTCTTCATGACAGTTGCGGATATTTCTCTAAGCCTTCCAATGATACCTAGATCGAATGGTTTTATTCTGAATAGACGCTTGATTAGATTCGCCGGACGATTCTTAAATTAGCTAAGGCACTTGATTTTCCGCTGGGCACATTCACAAGGCTGTTTAACTCGTAGCTTTCTTAGCAGTTAGCGTATTATGCTTCATTGACCCTCTTAATGGACGAATTAGGATTCGATGTCTGAATCAAACTTGTAGATATGGATATTAGATGTAATGAGACACCGGTTTCATCCAATTCAGACACCTACAGCTTAATATATGGTCATCAGACGCTACATAGGTATTACTATCAGGAACATCACATCACCAACTTACGGATGCAATTTGGCAAAGATAGAGATCGATTTCGCTCTTGACCTCTTCATGAGAGTTGCGGATATTTCTCTAAGCCTTCCAACGATATCAAGATCGATGCATTTGAACACCTAAAGCTCCAAAAATTGTCAGCAGACGCTTGCATGTTTTGATTGTCATGAACTGTATCACATCTCAAGCTTGAAGATGGAATTTCACTCTGATCGAGATTAGTTCAGATCTCGACTTCTACAGGAAACATGTAGGACTTTATCTTATCTTTCTAAGAAAACAAAGATCACTTCATTTCGACGAGCGTACCTGAAAATACGACGTTTCGGGTGCTTGATTGTCGGTAGTAGGCGCTTGACTTCAATATTCAGTGTTTTTGCTTTTGCAGCATTTGTACTTTTGTCTTTATTCACGCTTGCCTTTTCTTTCTTCTATTAGATATGATGAAGCTTTTGTCTTCTTCTATAACAGTACATCCTGCTTCAGGACTTTATAGAAAAAGGTACCTTATTTTCTGGTCAAGCTTGGACTTCAATGTCTTAATACTTCATTCAAAATTACTTCTCCAACCGTCAAAATGTGTGTATTCTGAATAGATGCTTGACTATATTCGCCGGATGATTCTTAATTAGCTAAGGCGCTTAATTTTCCACTGGGCACATTCACATGGCTGTTTAACTCATAGCATTCTTAGCAGTTAGCGTATTGTGATTCTCTGACCCTCTTAATGCACGAATTAGGATTCGATGTCTTAATGAAACTTGTAGATATGGATATTAGATTTAATGAGACATAGGTTTCATCCAATTCGGACACCTACAACTTAATATGTGGTCATCAGACGCTACATAGGTATGACTATCAGGAACATCACATCACCAAATTACGGATGCAATTTGGCAAAGATAGAGATCGATTTCGTTCTTGACCTCTTCATGAGAGTTGCGGATATTTCTCTAAGCCTTCCAACGATACCAAGATCGATGCTTTTGAACACCTAAATCTCCAGAAATTATCAGTTGACGCTTGCATGTTATGAATGTCATGAACAATATCACATATCAAGCTTGAAGAAGGAATTTCACTCAGATCGGGATTAGTTCAGATCTCGACTTCTCCAGGAAACATGTAGGAATTTATCTTATCTGTCTAACAAAATCAAGATCACTTCATTACGAGGAGCGTACCTTAAAATACGATGTTTCGGACGCTTGATTATCGGCAGCAGGCGCTTGACTTCAATCTTCAGTGTTTTTGCTTTCTCAGCATTTGTACTTTTGTCTTTATTCACGCTTGTCTTCTCTTTCTTCTATTATAATTGCTAAAGCTTTTGTGTTCTTATATTATAGTACTTCTTACTTCAGGACTTTATAGAAAAGGGTACCTTATTTTCTGGTCATGCTTGGACTTTCAATATCTCAATACTTCATTCAAAATTACTTCTCCAGCCTTCATAATGTTTGTATTCTGAATAGACGCTTGATCAGATTCGCCAGACGCTTCTTAAATTAGCTAAGGCGCTTGATTTTCCATTGGGCACATTCACAAGGCTGTTTAACTCGTAGCATTCTTAGCAGTTAGCGTATTATGATTCTCTGACCCTCTTAATGCACGAATTAGGATTCGATGACTTCATGAAACGTGTAGATATGGATATTAGATTTAATGAGACACCGGTTTCATCCAATTCGGACACCTACTGCTCAATATATGGTCATCAAACGCTACAAAGGTATGACTGTCAGGAACAACATCATATCACCAACTTACGGATGCAATTTGGAAAAAATAGAGATCGATTTCCCACTTGACCTCTTCATGAGAATTGCGGATATTTCTCTAAGCCTTCCAATGATGCCAAGATCGATGCTTTTGAACACCTAAAGCTCCCGAAATTGTCAGCAGACGCTTGCATGTTCTGATTGTCATAAACAGTATCACATATCAAGCTTGAAGAAGGAATTTCACACAGATCGGGATTGGTTCAGATCTCGACTTCACCAGGAAACATGTAGGAATTTATCTTATCTTTCTAAAAAAATCAAGATCATTTCATTTCGAGGAGCGTACCTTAAAATAAGACGTTTCGGACGCTTGATTATCGGCAGCAGGCGCTTGACTTCAATCTTCAGTGTTTTTGCTTTCAGCATTTGTACTTTTGTCTTTATTCACGCTTGTCTTCTCTTTCTTCTATTATAATTGCTAAAGCTTTTGTGTTCTTATATTATAGTACTTCTTACTTCAGGACTTTATAGAAAAGGGTACCTTATTTTCTGGTCATGCTTGGACTTTCAATATCTCAATACTTCATTCAAAATTACTTCTCCAGCCTTCATAATGTTTGTATTCTGAATAGACGCTTGATCAGATTCGCCAGACGCTTCTTAAATTAGCTAAGGCGCTTGATTTTCCATTGGGCACATTCACAAGGCTGTTTAACTCGTAGCATTCTTAGCAGTTAGCGTATTATGATTCTCTGACCCTCTTAATGCACGAATTAGGATTCGATGTCTTCATGAAACGTGTAGATATGGATATTAGATTTAATGAGACACCGGTTTCATCCAATTCGGACACCTACCGCTCAATATATGGTCATCAAACGCTACAAAGGTATGACTGTCAGGAACAACATCATATCACCAACTTACGGATGCAATTTGGAAAAAATAGAGATCGATTTCCCACTTGACCTCTTCATGAGAATTGCGGATATTTCTCTAAGCCTTCCAATGATGCCAAGATCGATGCTTTTGAACACCTAAAGCTCCCGAAATTGTCAGCAGACGCTTGCATGTTCTGATTGTCATAAACAGTATCACATATCAAGCTTGAAGAAGGAATTTCACACAGATCGGGATTGGTTCAGATCTCGACTTCACCAGGAAACATGTAGGAATTTATCTTATCTTTCTAAAAAAATCAAGATCATTTCATTTCGAGGAGCGTACCTTAAAATAAGACGTTTCGGACGCTTGATTATCGGCAGCAGGCGCTTGACTTCAATCTTCAGTGTTTTTGCTTTCTCAGCATTTGTACTTTTGTCTTTATTCACGCTTGTCTTCTCTTTCTTCTATTAGAATTGCTAAAGCTTTTGTGTTCTTCTATTATAGTACTTCTTGCTTCAGGACTTTATAGAAAAGGGTACCTTATTTTCTGGTCATGCTTAGACTTTCAATATCTCAATACTTCATTCAAAATTACTTCTCCAGCCTTCATAATGTTTCTATTCTGAATAGACGCTTGATCAGATTCGCCGGACGCTTCTTAAATTAGCTAAGGCGCTTGATTTTCCATTGGGCACATTCACAAGGCTGTTTAACTCGTAGCTTTCTTAGCAGTTAGCGTATTATGCTTGTTTGACCCTCTTAATGCATGAATTAGGATTTGATGTCTTCATGAAACGTGTAGATATGGATATTAGCTTTAATGAGACACTGGTTTCATCCAATTCGGACACCTAGAGCTCAATATATGGTCATCAGACGCTACAAAGGTATGACTGTCAGGAACAACATCACGTCACCAACTTACGGATGCAATTTGACAAAGACAGAGATCGATTTCGCTCTTGACCTCTTCATGAGAGTTGTGGATATTTCTCTAAGCCTTCCAACGATACCAAGATCGATGCATTTGAACACCTAAAGCTCCAAAAATTGTCAGCAGACGCTTGCATTTTTTGATTGTCGTGAACTGTATCATATCTCAAGCTTGAAGATGGAATTTCACTCAGATCGGAATTAGTTTAGATCTCGAATTCTCCAGGAAACATGTAGGACTTTATCTTATCTTTCTGACAAAACAAATATCACTTCATTTCGACGAGCGTACCTCAAAATACAACGTTTCGGATGCTTGATTGTCGGTAGTAGGTGCTTGACTTCAATCTTCAGTGTTTTTGCTTTTGCAGCATTTGCACTTTTGTCTTTATTCACGCTTGTCTTTTCTTTATTCTATTAGAACTGATGAAGCTTTTGTCTTCTTCTATTATAGTACTTCCTGCTTCAGGACTTTATAGAAAAAGGTACCTTATTTTCTGATCAAGCTTGGACTTTCAATATCTTAATACTTCATTCAAAATTACTTCTCCAGCCGTCAAAATGTGTGTATTTTGAATAGATGCTCGATTAGATTCACCGGACGCTTCTTAAATTAGCTAAGGCGCTTGCTTATCCATTGGGCACATTCACAAGGCTGTTTAACTCGTAGCATTCTTAGCAGTTAGCATATTATGCTTCATTGACCCTCTTAATAGACGAATTAGGATTCAATGTCTTAATCAAACTTGTAGATATGGATATTAGATTTAATGAGACACCGGTTTCATCCAATTCGGACACCTACAACTCAATATATGGTCATCAGACGCTACATAGGTATGACTATCAGGAACATCACATCACCAACTTACGGATGCAATTTGGCAAAGATAGAGATCGATTTCGCTCCTGACCTCTTCATGAAAGTTGCAGATATTTCTCTAAACCATCCAACGATACCAAGATCGATGCATTTGAACACCTAAAGCTCCAAAAATTGTCAGCAGACGCTTTCATGTTTTGATTGTCATGAACTGTATCACATCTCAAGCTTGAAGATGGAATTTCACTCAGATCGGGAGTAGTTCAGATCTCGACTTATCGAGGAAATATGTAGGACTTTATCTTATCTTTCTAAAAAAATAAAGATCACTTCATTTCGACGAGCGTAGCTCAAAATACGACGTTTCGGTTGCTTGATCGTCGGTAGTAGGCGCTTGACTTCAATCTTCAGTGTTTTTGCTTTTGCAGCATTTGTAGTTTTGTCTTCATTCATGCTTGTCTTTTTTTTCTTCTATTAGAACTGATGAAGCTTTTGTCTTCTTCAATTACAGTACTTCCTGCTTCAGGACTTTATAGAAAAAGGTACCTTATTTTCTGATCAAGCTTGGACTTTCAATATCTTAATACTTCATTCAAAATTACTTCTCCAGCCGTCAAAATGTGTGTATTCTGAATAGATACTCGATTAGATTCACCGGACGCTTCTTAAATTAGCTAAGGCGCTTGCTTATCCATTGGGCACATTCACAAGGCTGTTTAACTCGTAGCATTCTTAGCAGTTAGCGTATTGTGGCTCTTTGACCCTCTTAATGCACGAATTAGGATTCGTTGTCTTCATGAAACGTGTATATATGGATATTAGCTTTAACGAGACACCGATTTCATCCAATTCGGACACCTACCGCTCATTATATGGTCATCAAACGCTATAAAGGTATGACTGTCAGGAACAACATCACATCACCAACTTACGGATGTAATTTGGCAAAGATAAAGATCGATTTCGCTCTTGACCTCTTCATGAGAGTTGCGGATATTTCTCTAAGCCTTCCAACGATATCAAGATCGATGCATTTGAACACCTAAAGCTCCAAAAATTGTTAGCAGACGCTTGCATGTTTTGATTGTCATGAATTGTATCACATCTCAAGCTTGAAGATGGAATTTCACCCTGATCGAGATTAGTTCAGATCTCGACTTCTACAGGAAACATGTACGACTTTATCTTATCTTTCTAAGAAAACAAAGATCACTTCATTTCGACGAGCGTACCTGAAAATACGACGTTTCGGGTGCTTGATTGTCGGTAGTAGGTGCTTGACTTCAATATTCAGTGTTTTTGCTTTTGCAGCATTTGTACTTTTGTCTTTATTCAAGCTTGCCTTTTCTTTCTTCTATTAGAATTGATGAAGCTTTTGTCTTCTTCTATTACAGTACTTCCTGCTTCAGAACTTTATAGAAAAAGGTACCTTATTTTCTGATCAAGCTTGGACTTTCAATATCTTAATACTTCATTCAAAATTACTTCTCCAGCCGTCAAAATGTGTGTATTCTGAATAGATGCTTGATTAGATTCGCTGGACAATTCTTAAATTAGCTATGGTGCTTGCTTATCCACAGGACACATTCACACGGCTTTTTAACTTGTAGCATTCTTAGCAGTTAGCGTATTGTGATTCTCTGTCCCTCTTAATGCACGAATTACGATTCTAAGTCTTCATGAAACGTGTAGATATGGATATTAGCTTTAACAAGACACCGGTTTCATCCAATTTGGACACCTATCGCTCAATATATGGTCATCAAATGCTACAAAGGTATGACTGCCAGGAACAACGTCACATCACCAACTTACGGATGCAATTTGGCAAAGATAAAGATCGATTTCGCTCTTGACCTCTTCATGACAGTTGCGGATATTTCTCTAAGCCTTCCAATGATACCTAGATCGAATGGTTTTATTCTGAATAGATGCTTGATTAGATTCGCCGGACGATTCTTAAATTAGCTAAGGCACTTGATTTTCCACTGGGTACATTCACAAGGCTGTTTAACTCGTAGCTTTCTTAGCAGTTAGCGTCTAATGCTTCATTGACCCTCTTAATGGACGAATTAGGATTCAAGGTCTAAATCAAACTTGTAGATATGGATATTAGATGTAATGAGACACCGGTTTCATCCAATTCGGAAACCTACAACTTAATATATGGTCATCAGACGCTACATAGGTATTACTATCAGGAACATCACATCACCAACTTACGGATGCAATTTGGCAAAGATAGAGATCGATTTCGCTCTTGACCTCTTCATGAGAGTTGCGGATATTTCTCTAAGCCTTCCAACGATATCAAGATCGATGCATTTGAACACCTAAAGCTCCAAAAATTGTTAGCAGACGCTTGCATGTTTTGATTGTCATGAATTGTATCACATCTCAAGCTTGAAGATGGAATTTCACTCTGATCGAGATTAGTTCAGATCTCGACTTCTACAGGAAACATGTACGACTTTATCTTATCTTTCTAAGAAAACAAAGATCACTTCATTTCGACGAGCGTACCTGAAAATACGACGTTTCGGGTGCTTGATTGTCGGTAGTAGGTGCTTGACTTCAATATTCAGTGTTTTTGCTTTTGCAGCATTTGTACTTTTGTCTTTATTCAAGCTTGCCTTTTCTTTCTTCTATTAGAATTGATGAAGCTTTTGTCTTCTTCTATTACAGTACTTCCTGCTTCAGGACTTAATAGAAAAAGGTACCTTATTTTCTGATCAAGCTTGGACTTTCAATATCTTAATACTTCATTCAAAATTACTTCTCCAGCCGTCAAAATGTGTGTATTCTGAATAGATGCTTGATTAGATTCACCGGACGCTTCTTAAATTAGCTAAGGCGCTTGCTTATCCATTGGGCACATTCACAAGGCTGTTTAACTCGTAGCATTCTTACCAGTTAGCGTATTGTGACTCTGTGACCCTCTTAATGCACGAATTAGGATTCGTAGTCTTCATGAAACGTGTAGATATGGATATTAGCATTAACGAGACACCGATTTCATCCAATTCGGACACCTACCGCTCATTATATGGTCATCAAACGCTACAAAGGTATGACTGTCAGGAACAACATCACATCACCAACTTACGGATGCAATTTGGCAAAGATAGAGATCGATTTCGCTCTTGACCTCTTCATGAGAGTTGCGGATATTTCTCTAAGCCTTCCAACGATACCTAGATCGACACTTTTGAATGCCTATGTCTCCAGAAATTGTCAGCAGACGCTTGCTTGTTCTGATTGTCATGAACAATATCACATATCAAGCTTGAAGAAGGAATTTCACTCAGATTGGGATTAGTTCGGATCTCGACTTTTCCAGAAAACATGTAAGAATTTATCTTATCTTTCTAAAAAAAACCAAAATCACTTCATTTCGAGGAGCGTACCTCAAAATACGACGTTTCGGACGCTTGATTATCGACAGCCGGCGCTTGACTTCAATCTTCAGTGTTTTTGCTTTCTCAGCATTTGTACTTTTGTCTTTACTCACGCTTGTCTTCTCTTTCTTCTATTAGAATTGCTGAAGCTTTTGTGTTCTTCTATTATAGTACTTCTTGCTTCAGGACTTTATAGAAAAGGGTACCTTATTTTCTTGTCATGCTTGGACTTTCAATATCTTAATACTTCATTCAAAATTACTTCTCCAGCCTTCATAATGGTTTTATTCTGAATAGACGCTTGATTAGATTCGCCGGACGATTCTGAAATTAGCTAAGGAGCTTGATTTTCCACTGGGCACATTCACAGGGCTGTTTAACTCGTAGCTTTCTTTAGCAATTAGCGTATTATGCTTCTTTGACCCTCTTAATAGGCGAATTAGGATTTAATGTCTTAATCAAACTTGTAGATATGGATATTAGATTTAATGAGACACCGGTTTCATCCAATTCGGACACCTACAGCTCAATATATGGTCATCAGACGCTACATAGGTATGACTATCAGGAACATCACATCACCAACTTACGGATGCAATTTGGCAAAGATAGAGATCGATTTCGCTGTTGACCTCTTCATGAGAGTTGCGGATATTTCTCTAAGCCTTCCAACGATACTTAGATCGACACTTTTGAATGCCTATGGCTCCAGAAATTGTCAGCAGACGCTTGCATGTTCTGATTGTCATCAACAATATCACATATCAAGCTTGAAGAAGGAATTTCACTCAGATCGGGATTGGTTCAGATCTCGACTTCTCCAGGAAACATGTAGGAATTTATCTTATCTGTCTAACAAAATCAAGATCACTTCATTTCGAGGAGCGTACCTTAAAATATGACGTTTCGGACGCTTGATTATCGGCAGCAGGCGCTTGACTTTCTCAGCATTTGTACTTTTGTCTTTATTCACGCTTGTCTTCTCTTTCTTCTATTAGAATTGCTAAAGCTTTTGTGTTCTTCTATTATAGTACTTCTTACTTCAGGACTTTATAGAAAAGGGTACCTTATTTTCTGGTCATGCATGGACTTTCAATATCTCAATACTTCATTCAAAATTACTTCTCCAGCCTTCATAATGTTTGTATTCTGAATAGACGCTTGATCAGATTCGCCGGACGCTTCTTAAATTAGCTAAGGCGCTTGATTTTCCATTGGGCACATTCACAAGGCTGTTTAACTCGTAGCATTCTTAGCAGTTAGCGTATTATGATTCTCTGACCCTCTTAATGAACGAATTAGGATTCGATGTCTTCATGAAACGTGTAGATATGGATATTAGATTTAATGAGACACCGTTTTCATCCAATTCGGACACCTACCGCTCAATATATGGTCATCAAACGCTACAAAGGTATGACTGTCAGGAACAACATCATATCACCAACTTACGGATGCAATTTGGAAAAAATAGAGATCGATTTCGCACTTGACCTCTTCATCAGAATTGCGAATATTTCTCTAAGCCTTCCAATGATGCCAAGATCAATGCTTTTGAATACCTAAAGCTCCAGAAATTGTCAGCAGACACTTGCATGTTCTGATTGTCATGAACAGTATCACATATCAAGCTTGAAGAAGGAATTTCACACAGATCGGGATTGGTTCAGATCTCGACTTCTCCAAGAAACATGTAGGAATTTATCTTATCTTTCAAACAAAATCAAGATCATTTCATTTCGAGGAGCGTACCTTAAAATACGACGTTTCGGACGCTTGATTATCGGCAGCAGGCGCTTGACTTCAATCTTCAGTGTTTTTGCTTTCTCAGCATTTGTACTTTTGTCTTTATTCACGCTTGTCTTCTCTTTCTTGTATTAGAATTGCTAAAGCTTTTGTGTTCTTCTATTATAGTACTTCTTGCTTCAGGACTTTATAGAAAAGGGTACCTTATTTTCTGGTCATGCTTGGACTTTGAATATCTCAATACTTCATTCAAAATTACTTCTCCAGCCTTCATAATGTTTCTATTCTGAATAGACGCTTGATCAGATTCGCCGGACGCTTCTTAAATTAGCTAAGGCGCTTGATTTTCCATTGGGCACATTCACAAGGCTGTTTAACTCGTAGCTTTCTTAGCAGTTAGCGTATTATGCTTGTTTGACCCTCTTAATGCATGAATTAGGATTTGATGTCTTCATGAAACGTGTAGATATGGATATTAGATTTAATGAGACACTGGTTTCATCCAATTCGGACACCTAGAGCTCAATATATGGTCATCAGACGCTACAAAGGTATGACTGTCAGGAACAACATCACGTCACCAACTTACGGATGCAATTTGACAAAGACAGAGATCGATTTCGCTCTTGACCTCTTCATGAGAGTTGCGGATATTTCTCTAAGCCTTCCAACGATACCAAGATCGATGCATTTGAACACCTAAAGCTCCAAAAATTGTCAGCAAACGCTTGCATTTTTTGATTGTCGTGAACTGTATCATATCTCAAGCTTGAAGATGGAATTTCACTCAGATCGGAATTAGTTTAGATCTCGAATTCTCCAGGAAACATGTAGGACTTTATCTTATCTTTCTGACAAAACAAATATCACTTCATTTCGACGACGTACCTCAAAATACAACGTTTCGGGTGCTTGATTGTCGGTAGTAGGTGCTTGACTTCAATCTTCAGTGTTTTTGCTTTTGCAGCATTTGCACTTTTGTCTTTATTCACGCTTGTCTTTTCTTTATTCTATTAGAACTGATGAAGCTTTTGTCTTCTTCAATTACATTACTTCCTGCTTCAGGACTTTATAGAAAAAGGTACCTTATTTTCTGATCAAGCTTGGACTTTCAATATCTTAATACTTCATTCAAAATTACTTCTCCAGCCGTCAAAATGTGTGTATTCTGAATAGATGCTCGATTAGATTCACCGGACGCTTCTTAAATTAGCTATGGCGCTTGCTTATCCATTGGGCACATTCACAAGGCTGTTTAACTCGTAGCATTCTTAGCAGTTAGCGTATTATGCTTCATTGACCCTCTTAATAGACGAATTAGGATTCAATGTCTTAATCAAACTTGTAGATATGGATATTAGATTTAATGAGACACCGGTTTCATCCAATTCGGACACCTACAACTCAATATATGGTCATCAGACGCTACATAGGTATGACTATCTGGAACATCACATCACCAACTTACGGATGCAATTTGGCAAAGATAGAGATCGATTTCGCTCCTGACCTCTTCATGAGAGTTGCAGATATTTCTCTAAGCCATCCAACGATACCAAGATCGATGCATTTGAACACCTAAAGCTCCAAAAATTGTCAGCAAACGCTTGCATTTTTGATTGTCGTGAACTGTATCATATCTCAAGCTTGAAGATGGAATTTCACTCAGATCGGATTAGTTAGATCTCGAATTCTCCAGGAAACATGTAGGACTTTATCTTATCTTTCTGAAAAACAAATATCACTTCATTTCGACGACGTACCTCAAAATACAACGTTTCGGGTGCTTGATTGTCGGTAGTAGGTGCTTGACTTCAATCTTCAGTGTTTTTTGCTTTTGCAGCATTTGCACTTTTGTCTTTATTCACGCTTGTCTTTTCTTTATTCTATTAGAACTGATGAAGCTTTTGTCTTCTTCAATTACATTACTTCCTGCTTCAGGACTTTATAGAAAAAGGTACCTTATTTTCTGATCAAGCTTGGACTTTCAATATCTTAATACTTCATTCAAAATTACTTCTCCAGCCGTCAAAATGTGTGTATTCTGAATAGATGCTCGATTAGATTCACCGGACGCTTCTTAAATTAGCTAAGGCGCTTGCTTATCCATTGGGCACATTCACAAGGCTGTTTAACTCGTAGCATTCTTAGCAGTTAGCGTATTATGCTTCATTGACCCTCTTAATAGACGAATTAGGATTCAATGTCTTAATCAAACTTGTAGATATGGATATTAGATTTAATGAGACACCGGTTTCATCCAATTCGGACACCTACAACTCAATATATGGTCATCAGACGCTACATAGGTATGACTATCTGGAACATCACATCACCAACTTACGGATGCAATTTGGCAAAGATAGAGATCGACTTCGCTCTTGACCTCTTCATGAGAGTTGCGGATATTTCTCTAAGCCTTCCAACGATATCAAGATCGATGCATTTGAACACCTAAAGCTCCAAAAATTGTTAGCAGACGCTTGCATGTTTTGATTGTCATGAATTGTATCACATCTCAAGCTTGAAGATGGAATTTCACTCTGATCGAGATTAGTTCAGATCTCGACTTCTACAGGAAACATGTACGACTTTATCTTATCTTTCTAAGAAAACAAAGATCACTTCATTTCGACGAGCGTACCTGAAAATACGACGTTTTCGGGTGCTTGATTGTCGGTAGTAGGTGCTTGACTTCAATATTCAGTGTTTTTGCTTTTGCAGCATTTGTACTTTTCCTTATTCAAGCTTGCCTTTTCTTTCTTCTATTAGAATTGATGAAGCTTTTGTCTTCTTCTATTACAGTACTTCCTGCTTCAGGACTTAATAGAAAAAGGTACCTTATTTTCTGATCAAGCTTGGACTTTCAATATCTTAATACTTCATTCAAAATTACTTCTCCAGCCGTCAAAATGTGTGTATTCTGAATAGATGCTTGATTAGATTCACCGGACGCTTCTTAAATTAGCTAAGGCGCTTGCTTATCCATTGGGCACATTCACAAGGCTGTTTAACTCGTAGCATTCTTACCAGTTAGCGTATTGTGACTCTGTGACCCTCTTAATGCACGAATTAGGATTCGTAGTCTTCATGAAACTGTAGATATGGATATTAGCATTAACGAGACACCGATTTCATCCAATTCGGACACCTACCGCTCATTATATGGTCATCAAACGCTACAAAGGTATGACTGTCAGGAACAACATCGCATCACCAACTTACGGATGCAATTTGGCAAAGATAGAGATCGATTTCGCTCTTGACCTCTTCATGAGAGTTGCGGATATTTCTCTAAGCCTTCCAACGATACTAGATCGACACTTTTGAATGCCTATGTCTCCAGAAATTGTCAGCAGACGCTTGCATGTTCTGATTGTCATGAAAATATCACATATCAAGCTTGAAGAAGGAATTTCACTCATTTGGGATTAGTTCGGATCTCGACTTTTCCAGAAAACATGTAAGAATTTATCTTATCTTTCTAAAAAAAACCAATCACTTCATTTGAGGAGCGTACCTCAAAATACGACGTTTCGGACGCTTGATTATCGACAGCCGGCGCTTGACTTCAATCTTCAGTGTTTTTGCTTTCTCAGCATTTGTACTTTTGTCTTTACTCACGCTTGTCTTCTCTTTCTTCTATTAGAATTGCTGAAGCTTTTGTGTTCTTCTATTATAGTACTTCTTGCTTCAGGACTTTATAGAAAAGGGTACCTTATTTTCTTGTCATGCTTGGACTTTCAATATCTTAATACTTCATTCAAAATTACTTCTCCAGCCTTCATAATGGTTTTATTCTGAATAGACGCTTGATTAGATTCGCCGGACGATTCCTAAATTAGCTGAGGCGCTTGATTTCCACTGGGCACATTCACAAGGCTGTTTAACTCGTAGCTTTCTTTAGCAATTAGCGTATTATGCTTCTTTGACCCTCTTAATAGACGAATTAGGATTCAATGTCTTAATCAAACTTGTAGATATGGATATTAGATTTATGAGACACCGTTTCATCCAATCGGACACCTACAGCTCAATATATGGTCATCAACGCTACATAGGTATGACTATCAGGAACATCACATCACCAACTTACGGATGCAATTTGGCAAAGATAGAGATCGATTTCGCTGTTGACCTCTTCATGAGAGTTGCGGATATTTCTCTAAGCCTTCCAACGATACCAAGATCGATGCATTTGAACACCTAAAGCTCCAAAAATTGTCAGCAGACGGTTGCATGTTTTGATTGTCATGAACTGTATCACATCTCAAGCTTGAAGATGGAATTTCACTCAGATCGGGAGTAGTTCAGATCTCGACTTATCCAGGAAATATGTAGGACTTTATCTTATCTTTCTAAAAAAATAAAGATCACTTCATTTCGACGAGCGTACCTCAAAATACGACGTTTCGGTTGCTTGATCGTCGGTAGTAGGCGCTTGACTTCAATCTTCAGTGTTTTTGCTTTTGCAGCATTTGTAGTTTTTCTTTATTCACGCTTGTCTTTTCTTTCTTCTATTAGAACTGATGAAGCTTTGTCTTCTTCTATTACAGTACTTCCTGCTTCAGGACTTTATAGAAAAGGTACCTTATTTTCTGATCAAGCTTGGACTTTAAATATCTTAATACTTCATTCAAAATTACTTCTCCAGCCGTCAAAATGTGTGTATTCTGAATAGATGCTTGATTAGATTCACCGGACGCTTCTTAAATTAGCTAAGGCGCTTGATTATCCATTGGGCACATTCACAAGGCTGTTTAACTCGTAGCATTCTTACAGTTAGCGTATTGTGACTTCTTTGACCCTCTTAATGCACGAATAGGATTCGTTGTCTTCATGAAACGTGTGTTAATATGGATATTAGCATTAACGACACCGATTTCATCCAATTCGGACACACTACCGCTCATTATATGGTCATCAAACGCTACAAGGGTATGACTGTCAGGAACAACATCACATCACCAACTTACGGATGTAATTTGGCAAAGATAAAGATCGATTTCGCTCTTGACCTCTTCATGAGAGTTGCGGATATTTATCTAAGCCTTCCAACGATACCTAGATCGACACTTTTGAATGCCTATGGCTCCAGAAATTGTCAGCAGACGCTTGCATGTTCTGATTGTCATCAACAATATCACATATCAAGCTTGAAGAAGGAAATTTCACTCAGATCGGGATTGGTTCAGATCTCGACTTCTCCAGGAAACATGTAGGAATTTATCTTATCTGTCTAACAAAATCAAGATCACTTCATTTCGAGGAGCGTACCTTAAAATACGACGTTTCGGACGCTTGATTATCGGCAGCAGGCGCTTGACTTCAATCTTCAGTGTTTTTGCTTTCTCACATTTGTACTTTTGTCTTTATTCACGCTTTTTTTCTCTTTCTTCTATTAGAATTGCTAAACTTTTGTTTCTTCTATTATAGTACTTCTTACTTCAGGACTTTATAGAAAAGGTACCTTATTTTCTGGTCATGCTTGGACTTTCAATATCTCAATACTTCATTCAAAATTACTTCTCCAGCCTTCATAATGTTTGTATTCTGAATAGACGCTTGATCAGATTCGCCGGACGCTTCTTAAATTAGCTAAGGCGCTTGATTTTCCATTGGGACATTCACAAGGCTGTTTAACTCGTAGCATTCTTAGCAGTTAGCGTATTATGATTCTCTGACCCTCTTAATGCACGAATTAGGATTCGATGTCTTCATGAAACGTGTAGATATGGATATTAGATTTAATGAGACACTGTTTCATCCAATTCGGCACCTACCGCTCAATATATGGTCATCAAACGCTACAAAGGTATGACTGTCAGGAACAACATCATATCACCAACTTACGGATGCAATTTGGAAAAAATAGAGATCGATTTCGCACTTGACCCTCTTCATCAGAATGCGAATATTTCTCTAAGCCTTCCAACGATACCAAGATCAATGCTTTTGAATACCTAAAGCCCAGAAATTGTCAGCAGACGCTTGCATGTTCTGATTGTCATGAACAGTATCGCATATCAAGCTTGAAGAAGGAATTTCACACAGATCGGATTGGTTCAGATCTCGACTTCTCCAGGAAACATGTAGAATTTATCTTATCTTTCAAACAAAATCAAGATCATTTCATTTCGAGAGCGTACCTTAAAATACGACGTTTCGGACGCTTGATTATCCAGCAGCGCTTGACTTCAATTCAGTGTTTTTGCTTTCTCAGCATTTGTACTTTTGTCTTTATTCACGCTTGTCTTCTCTTCTTGTATTAGAATTGCTAAAGCTTTTGTGTTCTTCTATTATAGTACTTCTTGCTTCAGGACTTTATAGAAAAGGTACCTTATTTTCGGTCAGCTTGGACTTTGAATATCTCAATACTTCATCCAAATTACTCTCCAGCCTTCATAATGTTTGTATTCTGAATAGACGCTTGATCAGATTCGCCGAACGCCTTCTTAAATTAGCTAAGGCGCTTGATTTTCCATTGGACACATTCACAAGGCTGTTTAACTCGTAGCTTTCTTAGCAGTTAGCGTATTATGCTTGTTTGACCCTCTTAAGGCATGAATTAGGATTTGATGTCTTCATGAAACGTGTAGATATGGATATTAGCTTTAAAGACACTGGTTTCATCCATAGGACACCTAGAGCTCAATATATGGTCATCAGACCCTACAAAGGTATGACTGTCAGGAACAACATCACGTACCAACTTACGGATTGCAATTTGACAAAGATAAGATCGATTTCGCTCTTGACCTCTTCATGAGAGTTGCGGATATTTCTCTAAGCCTTCCAACGTACCAAGATCGATGCATTTGAACACCTAAAGCTCCAAAAATTGTCAGCAGACGCTTGCATTTTTTGATTGTCATGAACTGTATCACATCTCAAGCTTGAAGATGGAATTTCACACATATCGGAATTAGTTCAGATTTCGAATTCTCCAGGAAACATGTAGGACTTTATCTTATCTTTCTGACAAAACAANAGGTATGACTGTCAGGAACAACATCACATCACCAACTTACGGAGCAATTTGGCAAAGATAGAGATCGATTTCGCTCTTGACCTCTTCATGAGAATTGCGGATATTTCTCTAAGCCTTCCAACGATGCAAGATCGATGCTTTTGAACACCTAAAGCTCCAGAAATTGTCAGCAGACGCTTGCATGTTCTGATTGTCATGAACAGTATCACATATCAAGCTTGAAGAAGGAATTTCACTCAGATCAGGATTGGTTCAGATCTCGACTTCTCCAGGAAACATGTAGGAATTTTTCTTATCTTCTAAAAAAACCAAGATCACTTCATTTCGAGAGAGCGTACCATAAATTAATGACGTTTCGGTTGCTTGATTATCGGCAGCAGGCGCTTGACTTCAATCTTCAGTGTTTTGGCTTTCTCAGCATTTGGTACTTTTGTCTTTATTCATGTTGTCTTCTTCTTTCTTCTATTAGAATTGCTGAAGCTTTTGTGTTCTTCTATTACAGTACTTTTGCTTTAGGGACTTTATCGAAAAGGGTACCTTATTTTCTGGTCATGCTTGGACTTTCAATATCTTAATACTTCACACAAAATTACTTCTCCAGCCTTCATAATGTTTGTATTCTGAATAGGCGCTTGATTAGATTCGCCGGACGCTTCTTAATTTAGCTAAGGCGCTTGATTTTCCATTGGGCACATTCACAAGGCTGTTTAACTCGTAGCTTTCTTAGCAGTTAGCGTATTATGCTTCTTTGACC
The DNA here is from genome assembly GCA_039655645.1 of Ammopiptanthus mongolicus. NCBI lineage: Eukaryota > Viridiplantae > Streptophyta > Magnoliopsida > Fabales > Fabaceae > Ammopiptanthus > Ammopiptanthus mongolicus. Next base: position 39,671,665 of record CM077349.1, read on the forward strand.
CTCTTAACGGACGAATCTGGATTCGATGTCTAAATGAAACTTGTCGATATGGATATTAGATTTAATGAGACACCGGTTTCATCCAATTCGGACACCTACAGCTCAATATATGGTCATCAGACGCTATATAGGTATGACTGTTAGGAACATCACATCCCCAACTTACGGATGCAATTTGGCAAAGATAGAGATCGATTTCGCTCTTGACTTCTTCATGAGAGTAGTGGATATTTCTCTAAGCCTTCCAACGATACCATGATCGATGCTTCTGAACACCTAAAGCTCCAGAAATTGTCAGCAGACGCTTGCATGTTCTGATTGTCATGAACAGTATCACATATCAAGCTTGAAGAAGGAATTTCACTCAGATCGGGATTAGTTCAGATCTCGACTTCTACAGGACACATGTAGGAATTTATCTTATCTTTCTAACAAAACCAAGATCACTTCATTTCGAGGAGCGTACCTCAAAATACTAAATTTCGAACGCTTGATTATCGGCAGCAGGCGCTTAACTTCAATCTTTAGTGTTTTTGCTTTCTCAGCATTTGTACTTTTGTCTTTATTCATGCTTGTGTTCTCTTTCTTCTATTAGAATTGCTGAAGCTTTTGTGTTCTTCTATTATAGTACTTCTTGCTTCAGGACTTTATAGAAAAGGGTACCTTATTTTCTAGTCATGCTTAGACTTTCAATATCTTAGTACTTCATTCAAAATTACTTCTCCTGCCTTCATAATGTTTGTATTCTGAATAGACGCTTGATCAGATTCGTTGGACGCTTCTTAAATTAGCTAAGGCGCTTGATTTTCCACTGGGCACATTCACATGGCTGTTTAACTCGTAGCCTTCTTAGCAGTTAGAATATTATGCTTCTTTGACCCTCTTAATGGACGAATTAGGATTCGATGTCTTAATGAAACTTGTAAATATGGATATTAGATTTAATGAGACATGGGTTTCGTCCAATTCGGACACCTACAGCTCAATATATGGTTATCAAACGGTGCATAGGTATGACTATCAGGAACATAACATTACCAACTTACGGATGCAATTTGGTAAAGATAGAGATCGATTTCGCTCTTGACCTCTTCATGAGAGTTGCGGATATTTCTCTAAGCCTTACAACGATACCAAGATCGATGCTTTTGAACACCTAAAGCTCCTGAAATTCTCAGCAGAAGCTTGCATGTTCTGATTGTCATGAACAATATCACATATCAAGCTTGACGAAGGAATTTCACTCAGATCGGGATTAGTTCAGATCTCGCCTTCTCCAGGAAACTTGTAGGAATTTATCTTATCTTTCTGACAAAAACCAAGATCACTTCATTCCGAGGATTGTACCTCAAAAAATGACGTTTCGGACGCTTGATTATCGGCAGCAGGCGCTTGACTTCAATCTTCAGTGTTCTTGCTTTCACAGCATTTGTACTTTTGTCTTTATTCACGCTTGTCTTCTCTTTCTTCTATTAGAATTGCTGAAGCTTTTGTGCTCTTCTATTATAGTACTTCTTGGTTCAGGACTTTATAGAAAAGGGTACCTTATTTTCTGGTCATCCTTGGACTTTCAATAGCTTAATACTTTATTCAAAATTACTTCTCCAGCCTTCATAATGTTTGTATTCTGAATAGACGCTTGATCAGATTCGCCGGACGCTTCTTAAATTAGCTAAGGCGCTTGATTTTCCACTGGGCACATTCACATGGCTGTTTAACTCGTAGCCTTCTTAGCAGTTAGTTCTTTGACCTTCTTAATGGACGAATTAGGATTCGATGACTTAATGAAACTTGTAGATATGGATATTAGATTTAATGAGACACGGGTTTCATCCAATTCTGACACCAACAGCTCAATATATGGTCATCAGACGGTGCATAGGTTTGACTATCAGCAACAACACATCACCAACTTACGGATGCAATTTGGCAAAGATAGAGATCGATTTCGCTCTTGACCTCTTCATGAGAGTTGTGGATATTTCTCTAAGCCTTACAACGATACCAAGATCGATGCTTTTGGACACCTAAAGCTCCTGAAATTCTCAGCAGAAGCTTGCATGTTCTGATTGTCATGAACAGTATCACATATCAATCTTGACTAAGGAATTTCACTCAGATCGGGATTAGTTCAGATATCGCCTTCTCCAGGAAACCTGCAGGAATTTATCTTATCTTTCTAACGAAACCAAGATCACTTCATTTCGAGGAGCGTACCTCAAAATTATAACGTTTCGGACGCATGATTATCGGCAGCAGGCGCTTGACTTCAATATTCAGTGTTTTTGCTTTCTCGGCATTTGTACTTTTGTCTTTATTCACGCTTGTCTTCTCTTTCTTCTATTAGAATTGCTGAAGCTTTTGTGCTCTTCTATTATAGTACTTCTTGGTTCAGGACTTTATAGAAAAGGGTACCTTATTTTCTGGTCATCCTTGGACTTTCAATAGCTTAATACTTTATTCAAAATTACTTCTCCAGCCTTCATAATGTTTGTATTCTGAATAGACGCTTGATTAGATTCGCCGGACGCTTCTTAAATTAGCTAAGGCACTTGATTTTCCATTGGGCACATTCACAAGGCTGTTTAACTCGTAGCTTTCTTAGCAGTTAGCGTATTATGCTTCTTTGACCCTCTTAACGGACGAATCTGGATTCGATGTCTTAATAAAACTTGTAGATATGGATATTAGATTTAATGAGACACCGGTTTCGTCCAATTCGGACACCTACAGCTCAATATATGGTCATCAGACGCTATATAGGTATGACTGTTAGGAACATCACATCCCCAACTTACGGATGCAATTTGGCAAAGATAGAGATCGATTTCGCTCTTGACTTCTTCGTGAGAGTAGTGGATATTTCTCTAAGCCTTCCAACGATACCATGATCGATGCTTCTGAACACCTAAAGCTCCAGAAATTGTCAGCAGACGCTTGCATGTTCTGATTGTCATGAACAGTATCACATATCAAGCTTGAAGAAGAAATTTCACTCAGATCGGGATTAGTTCAGATCTTGACTTCTACAGGACACATGTAGGAATTTATCTTATCTTTCTAACAAAACCAAGATCACTTCATTCGAGGAGCGTACCTCAAAATACTAAATTTCGGACGCTTGATTATCGGCAGCAGCGCTTAACTTCAATCTTCAGTGTTTTTGCTTTCTCAGGATTTGTACTTTTGTCTTTATTCACGCTTGTCTTCTCTTTCTTCTATTAGAATTGCTAAAGCTTTGTGTTCTTCTATTATAGTACTTCTTGCTTCAGGACTTTATAGAAAAGGGTACCTTATTTTCTGGTCCTGCTTGGACTTTCAATATCTTAATACTTCATTCAAAATTACTTCTCCAGCCTTCATAATGTTTGTATTCTGAATAGACGCTTGATTAGATTCGCCGGACGCTTCTTAAATTAGCTATGGCACTTGATTTCCCGCTGGGCACATTCACAAGGCTGTTTAACTCGTAGCATTCTTAGCAGTTAGCGTATTATTATTCTCTGACCCTTTTAATGCACGAATTAGGATTCGATGTCTTCATGAAACGTGTAGATATGGATATTAGATTTATTGAGACACCGGTTTCATCCAATTCGGACACCTACCGCTCAATATATGGTCATTAAACGCTTACAAAGGTATGACTGTCAGGAACAACATCATTTCACCAACTTATGGATGCAATTTGGCAAAGATAGAGATCGATTTCGCTCTTGACCTCTTCATGAGAATTGCGGATATTTCTCTAAGCCTTCCAACGATGCCAAGATCGATGCTTTTAAACACCTAAAGCTCCAGAAATTGTCAGCAGACGCTTGCATGTTCTGATTGTCATGAACAGTATCACATATCAAGCTTGAAGAAGAAATTTCACTCAGATCGGGATTAGTTCAGATCTTGACTTCTACAGGACACATGTAGGAATTTATCTTATCTTTCTAACAAAACCAAGATCACTTCATTTCGAGGAGCGTACCTCAAAATACTAAATTTCGGACGCTTGATTATCGGCAGCAGGCGCTTAACTTCAATCTTCTGTGTTTTTGCTTTCTCAGGATTTGTATTTTTGTCTTTATTCACGCTTGTCTTCTCTTTCTTCTATTAGAATTGCTAAAGCTTTGTGTTCTTCTATTATAGTACTTCTTGCTTCAGGACTTTATAGAAAAGGGTACCTTATTTTCTGGTCATGCTTGGACTTTCAATATCTCAATACTTCATTCAAAATTACTTCTCCAGCCTTCATAATGTTTGTATTCTGAATAGACGCTTGATTAGATTCGCCGGACGCTTCTTAAATTAGCTAAGGCGCTTGATTTTCCATTGGGCACATTCACAAGGCTGTTTAACTCGTAGCTTTCTTAGCAGTTAGCGTATTATGCTTCTTTGACCCTCTTAACGGACGAATCTGGATTCGATGTCTAAATAAAACTTGTAGATATGGATATTAGATTTAATGAGACACCGGTTTCGTCCAATTCGGACACCTACAGCTCAATATATGGTCATCAGACGCTATATAGGTATGACTGTTAGGAACATCACATCCCCAACTTACGGATGCAATTTGGCAAAGATAGAGATCGATTTCGCTCTTGACTTCTTCATGAGAGTAGTGGATATTTCTCTAAGCCTTCCAACGATACCATGATCGATGCTTCTGAACACCTAAAGCTCCAGAAATTGTCAGCAGACGCTTGCATGTTCTGATTGTCATGAACAGTATCACATATCAAGCTTGAAGAAGGAATTTCACTCAGATCGGGATTAGTTCAGATCTCGACTTCTACAGGACACATGTAGGAATTTATCTTATCTTTCTAACAAAACCAAGATCACTTCATTTCGAGGAGCGTACCTCAAAATACTAAATTTCGGACGCTTGATTATCGGCAGCAGGCGCTTAACTTCAATCTTCAGTGTTTTTGCTTTCTCAGGATTTGTACTTTTGTCTTTATTCACGCTTGTCTTCTCTTTCTTCTATTAGAATTGCTAAAGCTTTGTGTTCTTCTATTATAGTACTTCTTGCTTCAGGACTTTATAGAAAAGGGTACCTTATTTTCTGGTCCTGCTTGGACTTTCAATATCTTAATACTTCATACAAAATTACTTCTCCAGCCTTCATAATGTTTGTATTCTGAATAGACGCTTGATTAGATTCGTCGGACGCTTCTTAAATTAGCTAAGGCACTTGATTTCCCGCTGGGCACATTCACAAGGCTGTTTAACTCGTAGCATTCTTAGCAGTTAGCGTATTATGATTTTCTGACCCTCTTAATGCACGAATTAGGATTCCATGTCTGCATGAAACATGTAGATATGGTTATTAGATTTAATGAGACATCGGTTTCATCCAATTCGGACACCTACCGCTCAATATATGGTCATTAAACGCTACAAAGGTATGACTGTCAGGAACAACATCATTTCACCAACTTATGGATGCAATTTGGCAAAGATAGAGATCGATTTCGCTCTTGACCTCTTCATTAGAATTGCGGATATTTCTCTAAGCCTTCCAACGATGCCAGATCGATGCTTTGAACACCTAAAGCTCCAGAAATTGTCAGCAGGCGCTTGCATGTTCTGATTGTCATGAACAGTATCACATATCAAGCTTGAAGAAGGAATTTCACTCAGATAGGGATTAGTTCAGATCTCGACTTCTCCAGGAAACATGTAGGAATTTATCTTATCTTTCTAACAAAACCAAGATCACTTCATTTCGAGGAGCGTACCTTAAAATACGACGTTTCGGATGCTTGATTATCGGCAGCAGGCGCTTGACTTCAATCTTCAGTGTTTTTGCTTTCTCAACAATTGTACTTTTGTCTTTATTCACGGTGTCTTCTCTTTCTTCTATTAGAATTGCCGAAGCTTTTGTGTTCTTCTATTACAGTACTTCTTGCTTCATTACTTTATAGAAAAGGGTACCTTATTTTCTGGTCATGCTTGGACTTTCAATATCTTAATACTTCATACAAAATTACTTCTCCAGCCTTCATAATGTTTGTATTCTGAATAGACGCTTGATTAGATTCGCCGGACGCTTCTTAAATTAGCTAAGGCGCTTGATTTTCCATTGGGCACATTCACAAGGCTGTTTAACTCGTAGCTTTCTTAGCAGTTAGCGTATTATGCTTCTTTGACCCTCTTAACGGACGAATCTGGATTCGATGTCTTAATGAAACTTGTAGATATGGATATTAGATTTAATGAGACACCGGTTTCGTCCAATTCGGACACCTACAGCTCAATATATGGTCATCAGACGCTACATAGGTATGACTGTTAGGAACATCACATCACCAACTTACAGATGCAATTTGGCAAAGATAGAGATCGATTTCGCTCTTGACCTCTTCATGAGAGTAGTGGATATTTCTCTAAGCCTTCCAACGATACCATGATCGATGCTTCTGAACACCTAAAGCTCCAGAAATTGTCAGCAGACGCTTGCATGTTCTGATTGTCATGAACAGTATCACATATCAAGCTTGAAGAAGGAATTTCACTCAGATCGGGATTGGTTTAGATCTCGACTTCTCCAGGAAACATGTAGGAATTTATCTTATCTTTCTAACAAAACCAAGATCACTTCATTTCGAGGAGCGTACCTTAAAATGCGACGTTTCGGACGCTTGATTATCGGCAGCAGGCGCTTGACTTCAATCTTCAGTGTTTTTGCTTTCTCAGCATTTGTACTTTTGTCTTTATTCACGCTTGTCTTCTCTTTCTTCTATTAGAATTGCTGAAGCTTTTGTGTTCTTCTATTATAGTACTTCTTGCTTCAGGACTTTATAGAAAAGGGTACCTTATTTTCTGGTCATGCTTGGACTTTCAATATCTTAATACTTCATTCAAAATTACTTCTCCAGCCTTCATAATGTTTGTATTCTGAATAGACGCTTGATTAGATTCGTGGGACGCTTCTTAAATTAGCTAAGGCGCTTGATTTTCCACTGGGCACATTCACAAGGCTGTTTAACTCGTAGCCTTCTTAGCAGTTAGCGTATTATGCTTCTTTGACCCTCTTAATGGACGAATTAGGATTCGATGTCTTAATGAAACTTGTAGATATGGATATTAGATTTAATGAGACATGGGTTTCATCCAATTCGGACACCTACAGCTCAATATATGGTCATCAGACGCTACATAGGTATGACTATCAGGAACATCACATCACCAACTTACGGATGCAATTTGGCAAAGATAGAGATCGATTTCGCTCTTGACCTCTTCATGAGAGTTGCGGATATTTCTCTAAGCCTTCCAACGATACCAAGATCGATGCTTTTGAACACCTAAAGCTCCAGAAATTGTCAGCAGACGCTTGCATGTTCTGATTGTCATGAACAGTATCACATATCAAGCTTGAAGAAGGACTTTCACTCAGATCGGATTAGTTCAGATCTCGACTTCCAGGAACATGTAGGAATTTATCTTATCTTTCTAACAAAACCAAGATCACTTCATTTCGAGGAGCGTACCTCAAAATATGACGTTTCGGACGCTTGATTATCGGCAGCAGGCTTGACTTCAATCTTCAGTGTTTTTGCTTTCTCAGGATTTGTACTTTTGTCTTTATTCACGCTTGTCTTCTCTTTCTTCTATTAGAATTGCTAAACCTTTGTGTTCTTCTATTATAGTACTTCTTGCTTCAGGACTTTATAGAAAAGGGTACCTTATTTTCTGGTCCTGCTTGGACTTTCAATATCTTAATACTTCATACAAAATTACTTGTCCATCCTTCATTATGTTTGTATTCTAAATAGACGCTTGATTAGATTCGCCGGACGCTTCTTAAATTACCTAAGGCACTTGATTTCCCGCTGGGCACATTCACAAGGCTGTTTAACTCGTAGCATTCTTAGCAGTTAGCGTATTATGATTCTCTGACCCACTTAATGCCCGAATTAGGATTCGATGTCTTCATGAAACGTGTAGATATGTATATTAGATTTAATGAGACAGCGGTTTCATCCAATTCGGACACCCACCGCTCAATATATGGTCATTAAACGCTACAAAGGTATGACTGTCAGGAACAACATCACATCACCAACTTACGGATGCAATTTGGCAAAGACAGAGATCGATTTCGCTCTTGACCTCTTCATGAGAATTGCGGATATTTCTCTAAGCCTTCCAATGATGCCAAGATCGATGCTTTTGAACACCTAAAGCTCCAGAAATTGTCAGCAGACGCTTGCATGTTCTGATTGTCATGAACAGTATCACATATCAAGCTTGAAGAAGGAATTTCACTCAGATCGGGATTGGTTCAAATCTCGACTTCTCCAGGAAACATGGAGGAATTTATCTTATCTTTCTAACAAAACCAAGATCACTTCATTTCGAGGAGCGTACATTAAAATACGACGTTTCGAATGCTTGATTATCGGCAGCAAGCGCTTGACTTCAATCTTCAGTGTTTTTGCTTTCTCAGCATTTGTACTTTTGTCTTTATTCACGTTGTCTTCTCTTTCTTCTATTAGAATTGCCGAAGCTTTTGTGTTCTTCTATTACAGTACTTCTTGCTTCAGGACTTTATAGAAAAGGGTACCTTATTTTCTGGTCATGCTTGGACTTTCAATATCTTAATACTTCATACAAAATTACTTCTCCAGCCTTCATAATGTTTGTATTCTGAATAGACGCTTGATTAGATTCTCCAGACGCTTCTTATATTAGCTAAGGCGCTTGATTTTCCACTGGGCACATTCACATGGCTGTTTAACTCGTAGCCTTCTTAGCAGTTAGCGTATTATGCTTCTTTGACCCTCTTAATGGACGAATTAGGATTCGATGTCTTAATGAAACTTGTGGATATCGATATTAGATTTAATGAGACATGTGTTTCATCCAATTCGGACACCTATAGCTCAATATATGGTCATCAGACGCTACATAGGTATGACTATCAGGAACATAACATCACCAACTTACGGATGCAATTTGGCAAAGATAGAGATCGATTTCGCTCTTGACCTCTTCATGAGAGTTGCGGATATTTCTCTAAGCCTTACAACGATACCAAGATCGATGCTTTTGAACACCTAAAGCTCCATAAATTCTCCACAGAAGCTTGCATGTTCTGATTGTCATGAACAGTATCACATATCAAGCTTGACGAAGGAATTTCACTCAGATCGGGATTAGTTCAGTTCTCGCCTTCTCGAGGAAACTTGTAGGAATTTATTTTATCTTTCTAACAAAACCAAGATCACTTCATTTCGAGGAGCGTACCTCAAAATATGATGTTTCGGACGCTTGATTATCGGCAGCAGGCGCTTGACTTCAATCTTCAGTGTTTTTGCTTTCTCAGCATTTGTACTTTTGTCTTTATTCATGCTTGTGTTCTCTTTCTTCTATTAGAATTGCTGAAGCTTTTGTGTTCTTCTATTATAGTACTTCTTGCTTCAGGACTTTATAGAAAAGGGTACCTTATTTTCTGGTCATGCCTGGACTTTCAATATCTTAATACTTCATTCAAAATTACTTCTCCAGCCTACATAATGTTTGTATTCTAAATAGACGCTTGATCAGATTCGTGGGACGCTTCTTAAATTAGCTAAGGCGCTTGATTTTCCACTGGGCACATTCACATGGCTATTTAACTCGTAGCCTTCTTAGCAGTTAGCATATTATGCTTCTTTGACCCTCTTAATGGACGAATTAGGATTCGATGTCTTAATGAAACTTGTAAATATGGATATTAGATTTAATGAGAAATGGGTTTCATCCAATTCGGACTCCTACAGCTCAATATATGGTCATCAGACGGTGCATAGGTATGACTATCAGGAACATAACATCACCAACTTACGGATGCAATTTGGCAAAGATAGAGATCGATTTCGCTCTTGACCTCTTCGTGAGAGTTGCGGATATTTCTCTAAGCCTTACAACGATACCAAGATCGATGCTTTTGAACTCCAAAAGCTCCTGAAATTCTCAGCAGAAGCTTACATGTTCTGATTGTCATGAACAATATCACATATCAAGCTTGACGAAGGACTATCACTCAGATCGGGATTAGTTCAGATCTCGCCTTCTCCAGGAAACTTGTAGGAATTTATCTTATCTTTCTGACAAAACCAAGATCACTTCATTCCGAGGAGTGTACCTCAAAATATGACGTTTCGGACGCTTGATTATCGGCAGCAGGCACTTGACTTCAATCTTCAGTGTTCTTGCTTTCAAAGCATTTGTACTTTTGTCTTTATTCACGCTTGTCTTCTCTTTCTTCTATTAGAATTGCCGAAGCTTTTGTGTTCTTCTATTACAGTACTTCTTGCTTCAGGACTTTATAGAAAAGGGTACCTTATTTTCTGGTCATGTTTGGACTTTCAATATCTTAATACTTCATACAAAATTACTTCTCCAGCCTTCATAATGTTTGTATTCTGAATAGACGCTTGATCAGATTCGCCGGACGCTTCTTAAATTAGGAAAGGCGCTTAATTTTCCACTGGGGACATTCACATGGCTGTTTAACTCAGAACCTTCTTAGCAGTTAGCGTATTATGCTTCTTTGACCCTCTTAATGGACGAATTAGGATTCGATGTCTGAATGAAACCTGTAGAAATGGATATTAGATTTAATGAGACACGGGTTTCATCCAATTCGGACACTTACAGCTCAATATATGTTCATCAGACGGTGCATAGGTATGACTATCAGGAACAACACATCACCAACTTACGGATGCAATTTGGCAAAGATAGAGATCGATTTCGCTCTTGACCTCTTCATGAGAGTTGCGGATATTTCTCTAAGCCTTACAACGATACCAAGATCGATGCTTTTGAACACCTAAAGCCCGAGAAATTCTCAGCAGAAGCTTGCATGTTCTGATTGTCATGAACAGTATCACATATCATGCTTGACGAAGGAATTTCACTCAGATCGGGATTAGTTCAGATCTCGACTTCTCCAGGAAACTTGTAGGAATTTATCTTATCTTTCTGACAAAACCAAGATCACTTCATTCCGAGGAGTCTACCTCAAAATATGACGTTTCGGACGCTTGATTATCGGCAGCAGGCACTTGACTTCAATCTTCAGTGTTCTTGCTTTCAAAGCATTTGTACTTTTGTCTTTATTCACGCTCGTCTTCTCTTTCTTCTATTAGAATTGCCGAAGCTTTTGTGTTGTTCTATTACAGTACTTCTTGCTTCAGGACTTTATAGAAAAGGGTACCTTATTTTCTGGTCCTGCTTGGACTTTCAATATCTTAATACTTCATACAAAATTACTTCTCCATCCTTCATAATGTTTGTATTCTGAATAGACGCTTGATTAGATTCGCCGGACGCTTCTTAAATTAGCAAAGGCACTTGATTTCCCGCTGGGCACATTCACAAGGCTGTTTAACTCATAGCTTTCGTAGCATTTAGCGTATTTAGCTTCTGTGACCCTCTTAATGGACGAATTTGGATTCGATGCCTTAATGAAACTTGTAGATATGGATATTAGATTTAATGAGACACCAGTTTCGTCCAATTTGGACACCTACAGCTCAATATATGGTCATCAGACGCTACAAAGGTATGACTATCAGGAACATCACATCACCAACTTACGGATGCAATTTGGCAAAGATAGAGATCGATTTCGCTCTTGACCTCTTCATGAGAGTTGTGGATATTTCTCTAAGACTTCAAACGATACCATGATCGATGCTTTTGAACACCTAAAGCTCCAGAAATTGTCAGCAAACGCCTGCATGTTATGATTGTCATGAACAGTATCACATATCAAGCTTGTAGAAGGAATTTCACTCAGATCGGGATTAGTTCAGATCTCGACTTCTCCAGGAGACATGTAGGAATTTATCTTATCTTTCTAACAAAACAAAGATCACTTCATTTCGAGGAGCGTACCTCAAAATACGACATTTTGGACGCTTGATTATCGGCAGCAGGCGCATAACTTCAATCTTCAGTGTTTTTGCTTTCTCAGCATTTGTACTTTTGTCTTTATTCACGCTTGTCTTCTCTTTCTTCTATTATAATTGCTGAAGCTTTTGTGTTCTTCTATTGTAGTACTTCTTGCCTCAAGACTTTATAGAAAAGGGTACCTTATTTTCTGGTCTTGCTTGGACTTTCAATAGCTTAATACTTCATTCAAAATTACTTCTCCAGCCTTCATAATGTTTGTATTCTGAATAGACGCTTGATCAGATTCGCCGGACCCTTCTTAAATTAGGAAAGGCGCTTAATTTTCCACTGGGGACATTCACATGGCTGTTTAACTCAGAACCTTCTTAGCAGTTAGCGTATTATGCTTCTTTGACCCTCTTAATGGACGAATTAGGATTCGATGTCTTAATGAAACCCGTAGAAATGGATATTAGATTTAATGAGACACGGGTTTCATCCAATTCGGACACTTACAGCTCAATATATGTTCATCAGACGGTGCATAGGTATGACTATCAGGAACAACACATCACCAACTTACGGATGCAATTTGGCAAAGATAGAGATCGATTTCGCTCTTGACCTCTTCATGAGAGTTGCGGATATTTCTCTAAGCCTTACAACGATACCAGGATCGATGCTTTTGAACACCTAAAGCCCGAGAAATTCTCAGCAGAAGCTTGCATGTTCTGATTGTCATGAACAGTATCACATATCATGCTTGACGAAGGAATTTCACTCAGATCGGGATTAGTTCATATCTCACCTTCTCCGGGAAACTTGTAGGAATTTATCTTATCTTTCCAACAAAACCAAGATCGCTTCATTTCGAGGAGCGTACCTCAAAATATGACGTTTCAGACGCTTGATTATCGGCAGCAGGCGCTTGACTTCAATATTCAGTGTTTTCCCTTTCTCAGCTTTTGTACTTTTGTCTTTATTCACGCTTGTCTTCTCTTTCTTCTATTAGAATTACTGAAGCTTTTGTGTTCTTCTATTATAGTCCTTCTTGCTTCAGAACTTTATAGAAAAGGGTACCTTATTTTCAGGTCATGCTTAGACTTTCAATATCTTAATACTTCATTCAAAATTACTTCTCCAGCCTTCATAATGTTTGTATTCTGAATAGACGATTGATTAGATTCGCCGGACGCTTCATAAATTAGCTAAGGTGCTTGATTTCCCACTGGGCACATACACAAGGCTCTTTCACTCTTAGCTTTCTTAGCAGTTAGCATATTATGCTTCTTTGACCCTCTTAATGGACGAATTTGGTTTCGATGTCCGAATGAAACTTGTAGATATGGATATTAGATTCAATGAGACACCGGCTTCATCCAATTCGGACACCTACAGCTCAATATATGGTCATCAGACGCTACATAGGTATGACTATCAGGAACATCACATCACCAACTTACGGATGCAATTTGGCAAAGATAGAGATCGATTTCTCTTTTGACCTCTTCATGAGAGTTGTGGATATTTCTCTAAGCCGTCCAACAATACCAAGATCGATGCTTTTGAACACCTAAAGCTCCCGAAATTGTCAGCAGACGCTTGCATGTTCTGATTGTCATGAACTGTATCACATATCAAGCTTGAAGAAGGAATTTCACTCAGATCGGGATTAGTTCAGATCTCGACTTCTCCAGGAGACATGTTGGAATTTATCTTATCTTTCTAACAAAAATAAGATCACTTCATTTCGAGGAGCGTACCTCAAAATACGACGTTTCGGACGTTGATTATCGGAAGCAGGCGCTTGACTTCAATCTTCAGTGCTTTTGCTTTCTCGGCATTTGTACTTTTGTCTTTATTCGCGCTTGTCTTCTCTTTCTTCTAATAGAATTGCTGAAGCTTTGGTGTTCTTCTATTATAGTACTTCTTGATTCAGGATTTCATAGAAAAGGGTACCTTATTTTCTGGTCATGCTTGGACTTTCAATATCTTAATATTCATTCAAAATTACTTCTCCAGCCTTTATAATGTTTGTATTCTGAATAGACGCTTGATTAGATTCGTCGGACGCTTCTTAAATTAGCTAAGGCGCTTGATTTTCCACTGCGCACATTCACAAGGCTGTTTAACTCGTAGTTTTCATAGCAGTTAGCGTATTATGCTTCTTTGACCCTCTTAATGGACGAATTTGGATTCGATGTCTTAATGAAACTTGTAGATATGGATATTAGATTTAATGAGACACGGGTTTCATCCAATTCGGACACCTGCAGCTCAATATATGGTCAACAGACGGTGCATAGATATGACTATCAGGAACAACACATCACCAACTTATGGATGCAATTTGGCAAAGATAGAGATCGATTTCGCTCTTGACCTCTTCATGAGAGTTGCAGATATTTCTCTAAGCCTTACAACGATACCAAGATCGATGCTTTTGAACACCTAAAGCTCCAGAAATTCTCAGCAGAAGCTTGAATGTTCTGATTGTCATGAACAGTATCACATATCAATGTTGACGAAGGAATTTCACTCAGATCGGGATTAGTTCATGTAACGCCCCGATTTTCACGTTTTCTAATTCTTCAGTATTTTAATGTCTTTATTTTATTCGAGGTCTTAGGAATAGAAATAAAATATTCCGAGACCATAGTCATGCTCGACGATATCGTAGGAAGCTACGATTAAGTTTTGAGTCAAAAACTCAAACGGAGTCCGGTCTGCGTTTTTACACTGACAGTATGATTTTATTGCTCAGAAGACCTCAGATGGACCCGTGAACGAGACAGTAAGTCTTAGAATTTGATTATCTACGTTTTGGTTAAATTTCGTAAAAATTTCAGAAAAATCATTTCCTGACCTTCGTTCGGGCGGAATTCTCAATCGGGTGACGAACGGAGCCACATATGGACTTACCGAGACTCGCCAACAGATAATCTTGATATCACAACATCCCAGGACACTTGGGAGAGTATGCCAGAGTCGTCATGACGATCGGGGAAATCTAGATGCGAAATGACCAAAATGCCCCTAACCTTAGTCTTTTGCACTTTTACCATTTACCCTTTTGGCAAATGACCATTTTGCCCTTAAGTGACTTGTTTTAAAGGCTGAACTCAACCCATCCAGCCCCTCATTCACGAAATTTCTGCCCAAAGAAGAACACCATTGTTGTTCTTGAAGAGAAACTCCATTTTTCTTCTTGAAAAGCTTGAATCACTTGTTGGATTCACTTGATTCCTTGAGCAATCTTCCTTCATTTTAAGGTAAGATCACTTCTATGATCTCTTAGCTTCTTGAATATCTCTTTATTTCAAGATCAAGATCCATTTTCATGAAAAGAATTTCTTAGATCCAAAACTTTGAAAATCCATAGGAAATTGTAGAAAAATCATTTTGATGTGAGACCAAGTTCTTTGAACTCACCTCATCATTCTCTACCTAAACCCAAGATCTTATGATTCAACTCTCATCATAGCTCAAAAAGCACATTAGGGCCGAACCCTTCTTGATGATGATGAATAGTGTTTTCATCAATTTTTGATTTTTAACACTTGATTTCATGCTTAGCTTTCCTAATGCCTTTGAATCCATGAAATGGAAAACCAAGATCAATTCCTAGCTTTATTCTCTTTAGGGTGGCCGAAACCCTCTTTGTGAGAATTGTTGAGTTTGGTTTGATTGTTGTTTAATGATTGATTGTTTGGTTGTTTGTAGTTGGTGACAACTATCAGAAGGTTCACAAACCGATCAACCGACTTTGATCCGGGAATCTGCTCTTCAACAGGTATGGGGAGAAGAACCTCATCACACCAAGATGGTGGTGGTGAAGATGGTTGTTTACTTTATGTGTGGGTGAAACCCTTTAGTTTGGGTTCACTTTTAGTTGTTATGTTTTGTTAAGTTCTCTTGGAGAACAAGGTTGTCATGATGAGTTTATGCTTGAGTATGTTGTAGTGTGCTTTAGTATATGTTGATGATGAGATGATTGAATGAAAAACCATTTTCATGTATGTTGGAAAACCTACTTTGATCATTAGATCAAGTATGGACTTTTTATTGTTGATTATGAGACCATAATGTGTGATGGACTTGGATGTTTGATTAGGATGTAGTAAGGTGTAATGGTTATCATGATTGTGTAAGTATTATGAGCCATATTTTGTTTGATTGATGAAGTAAAACTTCACATTGATTCCTAGTTGGCTATTAGCCATGACCTTGAGGAAAGGAAGGATATGAATAGTTCTTGGACAAGTCAAGTTTGATGTAAAGAAAGTGTTTTCAATAACTTGTGTTTTTCAAAGAAAAACCCTAAGTGACTTTAAATGGAATTAAATCTCAAAGTGCTTTCACCAAAGTGAAACATGTTTTATACCTTATCCTTAGTTCATCTAGCTAATCAAGTGACTCAAAATGAGAAAAGAAGTGGTTTCATGAAGAGAATCAAAATGGTTCCCTAAGGTTGATGTCTTGTTTTAAGGCAACTTTTCGCTACGCGAAAAACAGGGAAAGTCTTAGTTGGGCATCACTGCCTCACTTTCGCTAAGCGAATTCATATTCGCTAAGCGAACCCAGCAAATTTCGCTATGCGAATTACATCTCGCTGAGCAATCCAGAGGTGTTTCTAAAGAGGTGCAACCGTCTGAACTTGCGCTAAGCGAATTCATATTCGCTAAGCGAATCCCATATATTTCGCTACGCGATTTGTGTCTCGCCGAGCGAACCAGAGGAGTTCCAAAGGAGGCATTACTACCTCATTTTCGCTAAGCGAATGAAATTCCGCTAAGCGAATTTCATGTTTCAGAAAATGCTAGAAATGAAGTAAGTAGTTCAAATGTTGTTTTAAATCAAATGAGTTTTCAACTGTAAAAGTTGTTTGGTTTACAAAAGGAGTTTTCTAACTCAATCTTAAAGTTTTACGGGTGAAAAACCTAAGTTAAGTAATTAACTTAGAGTTGAAGACAAGGGTTAATTAAGTATGGTATGTGGTGGAACAAGACCATGTACTATACCATTGATGACTTAGTACATCAATGAGTTCATAAGACTTAAGTGAAATCAACACTTGTTTCCTTAATTGAAAAACAAGGGATTAATATCTTAGAAAGGCTCAAAGACTTATCTAAGAGGATTCTCAATCCTTATTCATAATGCTTAGGACTTGAGACATAATTCATAAGACATAAACACAAACATGAAACGTTTTGGTTTTCGAAACAGCAGTTCGATGACGGACCGATGATTCGGATCTAGGTTAATCGTTCAATTGTTTCCGTCTTGTGATGACCGGAATGAGAGAGATCCTGAGACTGTGCAGGTATGGGACTGTACAGTGGAAGGAATCCTGAGGCTATGCAGGTATGGGACTGTATAGTTAAGGGAAGGCATATAAGAATTGATTGGTACTACCCATACCAACAAGATTTATCTTCTTTTCGGGAACTTAGAACATAAGTACTTTATAGTTAAGCGTGCTTGACTTAGAGTAATTATGGGATGGGTGACCTTCTGGGAAGTTTCCTAGAAAGCGTGTGAGTGAGGACAAAACACGCTGAAACGACTTGTGTTGGTTTGTGGGGACAGTCGGCGATTCTGAAAGCAGTCTGGATCATTCCAAAGGAATCACGAGATATTTATCCGATGGGATAATTGTTTTATCCGATGGATAAATGTTTTATAAAACAAAGACGTGTGTAGTTCCTAAGGAAGAGAACCTTAGTGAACCTTGAGGTTTATCCAATGGATAGACATTGCTTTATCGCATCTGCTTTGTGTAAGCATTGGCATTTCATGTGCATAGTTGTAAGGCCTTGAGCCTAGGAGTTGAGCTTACACCTTGATGCGGGTGCGAATCTTACGGTGACGATCTTCAATGGTCTTTTTGGAGGTATCAGGGTTGGAAGGGCTGACATGTGACCAGTTGGTGATTCTTCTGTGTCGTGGCGAATCCATGCAATACACTGATATCCTCTACTAGATGCCGTACTTTTCATGTTTGGTCGAGAGTGTTACCGTAAAGCCAGATACGTGCACGTTACAAATTTTGTAGCATATTGCTCATGGCAGCATCTTGCTCATGGCTGGCAGAAACCGGAACATGTCCTCCCATTCACTCTCTCCGAATGTTTTGTTAGCTCCATGGAGTAGGGGTCAGAGTAGTACCCAGTGACATTGACATTGAGTCATATACATTGCATTGCATTGCATTGCATGGCTATTGATGTTTATGGCTATTGATGTTTACGTTTACTGTTATACATCGCTGTACTGTTTAAGGATGCCTGCTGTTAAATGTTTAGCATGCTATTATGTTGTTAACTGCTTAACATGATTTATACTGAGAACCTTTGTAAGCATGTTGGGTACGCTGTTACCCGGTGAGTCGTCCCGTTTTTACTACTGCTGTTTTGTTGTGTTGATGAACGGGAATCTCACCCATATCTGTATGTTTTCTGCTGGTACTTGCTGTTGATGCTTGAACAAATGGACACGACGATGGTTCGGTTCCGCAGTCCTTTTGAGTTCGGAGGTGGACTCTTTTTCTGTTTTAGTTTTGTTGTCGGCCAGACTATGTCAGCTTTTGTAGTACCTTTTGGGAGCTATGACTCCTAGTACTTATTGTGTTTTCTTATGTCAGTCATACATTAGACTTATGTCTGTATACAGTAATGTTGATGTTTCTGTTTTTCGTTTTCTGTTTCTGTATTTAGTATACAGTATGTCCTAGTAATGCATGTTGAACCTAAGTTCACTTATTAGTATTATTTATTACCTTTACTAATCCCATTACATCTTTATGAAAAGAAAAGAAAAAGAAAAATCGTATTTTTCCGCATTAATAAATATTTTCGGCCTTATAAACGTTCGGGAATGTGACACTCGGGAAAGGGTGTTGCATTATTTGGTATCAGAGCTGGCCGAGTCTTTTTGGGGTTTGTAGGTTATGGTCTGTCTTGTTTGTGTTGTGTTTTCTCTGATTGTTTTCTGTGTTATTGTTTCTGAGAGAAAACAATGTTGGAGAGGATGATGACTTTGGTCTATCCTTTTGTATTGTTTGTTTTCTGTGTTGTGTTTCTGTGAAGAAGACAATGATTGTTTGTTACTCTCTGCATTATTGTTTCTGAAGGGGAATGATATTGGACAGGGTAGTAATGTTTTTGCTTTCTTGTAAGTTGTCGCTCGCAGAGTTCTTCAGAACGAGTGTTTTCCGACGGGTGCAAGACAAGTTGAAAGACATGGAGTTCCTGTAGCTACGTCAAGGAGGAATGTCTGTCAAAGAATATGCTGATCGTTTTGAGTCCCTGCTGAAGTCTTCGAGGTATTTCCATCTTCATCCCGATGAGGAGTGGAAGTGTACAAAGTTCGAAGAAGGTTTAAGGGACGAGATTCGAGGAAAGGTGCTACCTCTTGAGGTCAAAGAGTTCTCGGTGTTGGTAGATGAATGCTTCGTAATCGAAGATCTGATGAAGACTCGTGGAGGAAGGCAACGTAACTCTGGACCGACTAGGTTCCATAAAGGCACCAATGGTCGTGATGATAGATCTCGATGGAAACCATATTCAAAACAGCAAGGTCAACAACAACGTTCTGTAGGAGGAAGCAGTGGGAGTATTAGTCAATCTGGAAGCGCCCCAAAGAAGTGCATGAAGTGTGGCAAGAACAATCATGTCACCAGAGAATGCTTAATCAAGGGAATCATATGCTTCAAGTGTGGGAAGCCAGGACATACTTCACGCGACTGTGTGCAATCAAAAGCTAGACGTTCTGTCAACGATGTGCAAGCAGCGAAGCCTATGGCAATGAGTAGAGTTTATACTGGGGATGATGCTGAGACTTCTCAAAAGGAAGATTTGATTCACAGTCAGATCGTCGTGGAAGGTAGAACCTTATCTGTATCTTTCCTTACCCTTAGATTTGGTAATTCTTGCACTTTCTGCAAAGCCCGTTATAACTGTGAAAGTCTGTTTGAACTGTTCTATTTTCCATAGTGGATAGAACGTTTTTGATTGATTTAATCTGTTTGCCTCTTTCGCAAATGGATTTGATCATAGGGATGGATTGGTTATCTTGTAACTAGACGGTGTAAACAAAACCTTAGTTTTCCCTGATTCGGATAATTCTGGATTTGGATTGCCAACCAAGAAAACGTTTCTTTGAGAGGAGGAGGAGCAAAACGAATACATGTTACTAACGAGTTTCCGGAAGTCTTTCTTGAAGACGTACCAGGTGTACCGCCAGTTCGAGACGTCGAGTTGTGATCGGTCTTGTACCAGGAACAGGACCAGCGTCTATGGCACCTTAGCATATGGCACCTGCTGAGTTGGAAACCTTGAAGGAACAGTTGGTGGACTTATTGGGAAAAACAGTTCGTTAAACCCAGTGTGTCGTTTTAGGGAACGCCTGTGCTGTTGGTGAGAAAGAAAGACGAAACATCTCGCTTATGTGTGGATTAGCGCCAGTTGAACAAAATTACCATTAAGAACAAGTATCATCTTCCGGGAATAAATGACTTGATGGATCAGTTGAGGAGAGCGGCAGTTTTCTCCGAGATTGATTTGCGATCGGGTTATCACCAGATTCGTGTGAAGACAGAAGATATACCGAGGACAGCGTTTCAAACACGCTATGGGCACTACGAGTATCTTGTGATGACGTTTTGTATGACGAATACTCCTCTATATTCATGGATTACATGAATAGGATCTTTCATCCATACCTAGATAAGTTTGTCGTTGTTTCACAGACGACATACTCATCTATTCGCGAAACCAAGAAGTACACGCTGAATATCTTAGTGTGATTCTTCAGGTTCTGAAGGAGAAACAGCTGTATGCAAAGTTGTCCAAGTGTGAGATTTGGCTCGACGAAGTAAAGTTTTTGGGTCACGTGATTTCAAAGGAAGGATAAAGCGTTTGAATGGATTGAAGCCTATGAGGAAAGTTTGCAAGGATTAGAGAGAAGGTTGACTGCTTCACCTGTGTTAGTGCTGCCTGATCTCAAGGGAACATTTGTGTTCACACTTCTACATATTCCTCAGTGTATTAGACAATTGAGTGAATTGGTAATATGGTGTCCATTGGTCTGGACATTTTCGTATTACTTCACTGAAAGTTTTGTTATGACTATTTCTTGAGTTATAACATAAACAATTTCTTGATACTGGAAGTTTCTTGATGAAACTTAGTCTAATCATTTTTTTTTTTCGTGAAGGTGATCCAGTCTGATTTTTGCCAGGCTGTTTATCTTTTGATTCCAAAGTTTATTGGAAGGTTCTTATGAAAGAAGGAACTTTATTAGAGTCATGGATGTAAACATGTATTAGCTATGCATTTTTACACTCACGAACCTACTGAAGAGTCTTTTAGCATACTAGATATTCCTATATTCATTCCAGATTGGTAAAATTCTTTTGTACACTTTCTTCTGAGACCAAGACCAGGAAAAATTTCCTTTGTTGAAAATTTCATTCCTTAATCTTCAGCGACCGAGTAGGTTTAGTTTTACGTCACGGAATTTCGAGGACGAAATTCTTTTAAGAGGGGTAGGAATGTAACGCCCCGATTTTCACGTTTTCTAATTCTTCAGTATTTTAATGTCTTTATTTTATTCGAGGTCTTAGGAATAGAAGTAAAATATTCCGAGACCATAGTCATGCTCGACGATATCGTAGGAAGCTACGATTAAGTTTTGAGTCAAAAACTCAAACGGAGTCCGGTCTGCGTTTTTACACTGACAGTATGATTTTACTGCTCAGAAGACCTCAGATGGACCCGTGAACGAGACAGTAAGTCTTAGAATTTGATTATCTACGTTTTGGTTAAATTTCGTAAAAATTTCAGAAAAATCATTTCCTGACCTTCGTTCGGGCGGAATTCTCAATCGGGTGACGAACGGAGCCACATATGGACTTACCGAGACTCGCCAACAGATAATCTTGATATCACAACATCCCAGGACACTTGGGAGAGTATGCCAGAGTCGTCATGACGATCGGGGAAATCTAGATGCGAAATGACCAAAATGCCCCTAACCTTAGTCTTTTGCACTTTTACCATTTTACCCTTTTGGCAAATGACCATTTTGCCCTTAAGTGACTTGTTTTAAAGGCTGAACTCAGCCCATCCAGCCCCTCATTCACGAAATTTCTGCCCAAAGAAGAACACCATTGTTGTTCTTGAAGAGAAACTCCATTTTTCTTCTTGAAAAGCTTGAATCACTTGTTGGATTCACTTGATTCCTTGAGCAATCTTCCTTCATTTTAAGGTAAGATCACTTCTATGATCTCTTAGCTTCTTGAATATCTCTTTATTTCAAGATCAAGATCCATTTTCATGAAAAGAATTTCTTAGATCCAAAACTTTGAAAATCCATAAGAAATTGTAGAAAAATCATTTTGATGTGAGACCAAGTTCTTTGAACTCACCTCATCATTCTCTACCTAAACCCAAGAGCTTATGATTCAACTCTCATCATAGCTCAAAAAGCACATTAGGGCCGAACCCTTCTTGATGATGATGAATAGTGTTTTCATCAATTTTTGATTTTTAACACTTGATTTCATGCTTAGCTTTCCTAATGCCTTTGAATCCATGAAATGGAAAACCAAGATCAATTCCTAGCTTTATTCTCTTTAGGGTGGCCGAAACCCTCTTTGTGAGAATTGTTGAGTTTGGTTTGATTGTTGTTTAATGATTGATTGTTTGGTTGTTTGTAGTTGGTGACAACTATCAGAAGGTTCACAAACCGATCAACCGACTTTGATCCAGGAATCTGCTCTTCAACAGGTATGGGGAGAAGAACCTCATCACACCAAGATGGTGGTGGTGAAGATGGTTGTTTACTTTATGTGTGGGTGAAACCCTTTAGTTTGGGTTCACTTTTAGTTGTTATGTTTTGTTAAGTTCTCTTGGAGAACAAGGTTGTCATGATGAGTTTATGCTTGAGTATGTTGTAGTGTGCTTTAGTATATGTTGATGATGAGATGATTGAATGAAAAACCATTTTCATGTATGTTGGAAAACCTACTTTGATCATTAGATCAAGTATGGACTTTTTATTGTTGATTATGAGACCATAATGTGTGATGGACTTGGATGTTTGATTAGGATGTAGTAAGGTGTATTATGGTTATCATGATTGTGTAAGTATTATGAGCCATATTTTGTTTGGTTGATGAAGTAAAACTTCACATTGATTCCTAGTTGGCTATTAGCCATGACCTTGAGGAAAGGAAGGATATGAATAGTTCTTGGACAAGTCAAGTTTGATGTAAAGAAAGTGTTTTCAATAACTTGTGTTTTTCAAAGAAAAACCCTAAGTGACTTTAAATGGAATTAAATCTCAAAGTGCTTTCACCAAAGTGAAACATGTTTTATACCTTATCCTTAGTTCATCTAGCTAATCAAATGACTCAAAATGAGAAAAGAAGTGGTTTCATGAAGAGAATCAAAATGGTTCCCTAAGGTTGATGTCTTGTTTTAAGGCAACTTTTCGCTAAGCGAATTTACTTTAGCTACGCGAAAAACAGGGAAAGTCTTAGTTGGGCATCACTGCCTCACTTTCGCTAAGCGAATTCATATTCGCTAAGCGAACCCAGCAAATTTCGCTACGCGAATTACATCTCGCTGAGCAATCCAGAGGTGTTTCTAAAGAGGTGCAACCGTCTGAACTTGCGCTAAGCGAATTCATATTCGCTAAGCGAATCCCATATATTTCGCTACGCGATTTGTGTCTCGCCGAGCGAACCAAAGGAGTTCCAAAGGAGGCATTACTGCCTCATTTTCGCTAAGCGAATGAAATTCCGCTAAGCGAATTTCATGTTTCAGAAAATGCTAGAAATGAAGTAAGTAGTTCAAATGTTGTTTTAAATCAAATGAGTTTTCAACTGTAAAAGTTGTTTGGTTTACAAAAGGAGTTTTCTAACTCAATCTTAAAGTTTTACGGGTGAAAAACCTAAGTTAAGTAATTAACTTAGAGTTGAAGACAAGGGTTAATTAAGTATGGTATGTGGTGGAACAAGACCATGTACTATACCATTGATGACTTAGTACATCAATGAGTTGATAAGACTTAAGTGAAATCAACACTTGTTTCCTTAATTGAAAAACAAGGGATTAATATCTTAGAAAGGCTCAAAGACTTATCTAAGAGGATTCTCAATCCTTATTCATAATGCTTAGGACTTGAGACATAATTCATAAGACATAAACACAAACATGAAACGTTTTGGTTTTCGAAACAGCAGTTCGATGACGGACCGATGATTCGGATCTAGGTCAATCGTTCAATTGTTTCCATCTTGTGATGACCGGAATGAGAGAGATCCTGAGACTGTGCAGGTATGGGACTGTACAGTGGAAGGAATCCTGAGGCTATGCAGGTATGGGACTGTATAGTTAAGGGAAGGCATATAAGAATTGATTGGTACTACCCATACCAACAAGATTTATCTTCTTTTCGGGAACTTAGAACATAAGTACTTTATAGTTAAGCGTGCTTGACTTAGAGTAATTATGGGATGGGTGACCTTCTGGGAAGTTTCCTAGAAAGCGTGTGAGTGAGGACAAAACACGCTGAAACGACTTGTGTTGGTTTGTGGGGACAGTCGGCGATTCTGAAAGCAGTCTGGATCATTCCAAAGGAATCACGAGATATTTATCCGATGGGATAATTGTTTTATCCGATGGATAAATGTTTTATAAAACAAAGACGTGTGTAGTTCCTAAGGAAGAGAACCTTAGTGAACCTTGAGGTTTATCCAATGGATAGACATTGCTTTATATCATCTGCTTTGTGTAAGCATTGGCATTTCATGTGCATAGTTGTAAGGCCTTGAGCCTAGGAGTTGAGCTTACACCTTGATGCGGGTGCGAATCTTACGGTGACGATCTTCAATGGTCTTTTTGGAGGTATCAGGGTTGGAAGGGCTGACATGTGACCAGTTGGTGATTCTTCTGTGTCGTGGCGAATCCATGCAATACACTGATATCCTCTACTAGATGCCGTACTTTTCATGTTTGGTCGAGAGTGTTACCGTAAAGCCAGATACGTGCACGTTACAAATTTTGTAGCATATTGCTCATGGCAGCATCTTGCTCATGGCTGGCAGAAACCGGAACATGTCCTCCCATTCACTCTCTCCGAATGTTTTGTTAGCTCCATGGAGTAGGGGTCAGAGTAGTACCCAGTGACATTGACATTGAGTCATATACATTGCATTGCATTGCATTGCATGGCTATTGATGTTTATGGCTATTGATGTTTACGTTTACTGTTTTACATCGCTGTACTGTTTAAGGATGCCATGCAATGACATTGACATTAACTGCTTAACATGCTTTATACTGAGAACCTTTGTAAGCATGTTGGGTATGCTGTTACCCGGTGAGTCGTCCCGTTTTTACTACTGCTGTTTTGTTGTGTTGATGAACGGGAATCTCACCCATATCTGTATGTTTTCTGCTGGTACTTGCTGTTGATGCTTGAACAGATGGACGCGACGATGGTTCGGTTCCGCAGTCCTTTTGAGTTCGGAGGTGGACTCTTTTTCTGTTTTAGTTTTGTTGTCGGCCAGACTATGTCAGCTTTTGTAGTACCTTTTGGGAGCTATGACTCCTAGTACTTATTGTGTTTTCTTATGTCAGTCATACATTAGACTTATGTCTGTATACAGTAATGTTGATGTTTCTGTTTTTCGTTTTCTGTTTCTGTATTTAGTATACAGTATGTCCTAGTAATGCATGTTGAACCTAAGTTCACTTATTAGTATTATTTATTACCTTTACTAATCCCATTACATCTTTATGAAAAGAAAAGAAAAAGAAAAATCGTATTTTTCCGCATTAATAAATATTTTCGGCCTTATAAACGTTCGGGAATGTGACACTCGGGAAAGGGTGTTGCAGTTCAGATCTCGCCTTCTCCAGGAAACTTGCAGGAATTTATCTTATCTTTCTAACAAAACCAAGATCACTTCATTTCGAGGAGCGTACCTCAAAATATGACGTTTTGGACGCTTGATTATCGGCAGCAGGCGCTTGACTACAATCTTCAGTGTTTTTGCTTTCTCAGCATTTGTATTTTTGTCTTTATTCACGCTTGTCTTCTCTTTCTTCTATTAGATTTGCTGAAGCTTTTGTGTTCTTCTATTACAGTACTTCTTACTTCAGGACTTTAAAGTAAAGGGTACCTTATTTTCTGGTCATGCTTGGACTTTCAATAGCTTAATACTTCATTCAAAATTACTTCTCCAGCCTTCAAAATGTTTGTATTCTAAATAGACGCTTGATCAGATTCGCCGAATGCTTCTTAAATTAGCTAAGGTGCTTCATTTTCCACAGGGCACATTCACATGGCAGTTTTACTCAGAGCCTTCTTAGCAATTAGCGTATTATGCTTCTTTGACCCTCTTAATGGACGAATTTGGATTCGATATCCTAATGAAACTTGTAGATATGAATATTAGATTTAATGAGACACCGGTTTCATCCAATTCGGACACCTACAGCTCAATATATGGTCATCAGACGCTACATAGGTATGACTATCAGGAACATCACATCACCAACTTACGGATGCAATTTGGCAAAGATAGAGATCGATTTCGCTGTTGACCTCTTCATGACAGTCGCAGATATTTCTCTAAGCCTTATAACGATGCCAAGATCGATGCTTTTGAACACCTAAAGCTCCAGAAATTGTCAGCAGACACTTGCATGTTCTGATTGTCATGAACATTATCACATATCAAGCTTGAAGAAGGAATTTCACCCAGATCGGGATTAGTTCAGATCTTGACTTCTCCGGGAGACATGTAAGAATTTATCTTATCTTTCTAACAAAACCAAGATCACTTCATTTAGAGGAGCGTACCTTAAAATACGACATTTCGGAGGCTTTGTTATCGGCAGCACACGCTTAACTTCAATCTTCAGTGTTTTTGCTTTCTCAGCATTTGTACTTTTTTTCTTTATTCACGCTTGTCTTATCTTTCTTCTATTAGAATTGCTGAAGCTTTTGTGTTCTTTTATTATAGTACTTCTTGCTTTAGGACTTTATAGAAAAGGGTACCTTATTTTCTGGTCATGCTTGGACTTTCAATAGCTTTATACTTCATTCAAAATTACTTCTCCAGCCTTCATAATGTTTGTATTCTGAATAGACGCTTGATCAGATTCGCCGGACGCTTCTTAAATTAGCTAAGGCGCTTCATTTTCCATAGGGTACATTCACATGGCAGTTTAACTCAGAGCCTTCTTAGCAATTAGCGTATTATGCTTCTTTGACCCTCTTAATGGACGAATTTGGATTCAATGTCCGAGTGAAACTTGTAGATATGGATATTAGATTTAATGAGACACCGGTTTCGTCCAATTCGAACACCTACAGCTCAATATATGGTCATCAGACGCTACATAGGTATGACTATCAGGAACATCACATCACCAACTTACGGATGCAATTTGGCAAA
This sequence comes from Ammopiptanthus mongolicus, assembly GCA_039655645.1. Classification (NCBI taxonomy): domain Eukaryota; kingdom Viridiplantae; phylum Streptophyta; class Magnoliopsida; order Fabales; family Fabaceae; genus Ammopiptanthus; species Ammopiptanthus mongolicus. The sequence goes on from CM077349.1 coordinate 39,699,032, forward strand.
GATAGAGATCGATTTCGCTCTTGACCTCTTCATGAGAGTTGCGGATATTTCCCTAAGCCTTCCAACGATGCCAAGATCGATGCTTTTGAACACCTAAAGCTCCAGAAATTGTCAGCAGACCCTTGCATGTTCTGATTGTCATGAACAGTATCACATATCAAGCTTGAAGAAGGAATTTCACTCAGATCGGGATTAGTTCAGATCTCGACCTTTGCAGGGAACATGTAGGAATTTATCTTATCTTTCTAACAAAATCAAGATCACTTCATTTCGAGGAGCGTACCTCAAAATACGACGTTTCGAACGCTTGATTATCGGCAGCAGGTGCTTGACTTCAATCTTCAGTGTTTTTGCTTTCTCGGCATTTGTACTTTTGTCTTTATTCACGCTTGTCTTCTCTTTCTTCTATTAGAATTGCTGATGCTTTTGTGTTCTTCTATTATAGTACTTCTTCCTTCAGGACTTTATAGAAAAGGGTACCTTATTTTCTGGTCATGCTTGGACTTACAATATCTTAATACTTCATACAAAATTACTTTTCTAGCCTTCATAATGTTTGTATTCTGAATAGACGCTTGATTAGATTCGCCGGACGCTTCTTAAATTAGCTAAGGCTTTTTAATTTCACACTGGGCACATTCACAAGGCTGTTTAACTCGTAGCTTTCTTAGCAGTTAGCGTATTATGCTTCTTTGACCCTCTTAATGGACGAATTTGGATTCGATGTCTTAAAGAAACTTGTAGATATGGATATTAGATTTAATGAGACACCGGTTTTGTCCAATTCGGACACCTACAGCTCAATATATGGTCATCAGACGCTACATAGGTATGACTATCAGGAACATCACATCACCAACTTACGGATGCAATTTGGCAAAGATAGAGATCGATTTCGCTCTTGACCTCTTCATGAGAGTTGTGGATATTTGTCTGAGCCTTTAAACGATACCATCATCGATTCTTTTGAACACCTAAAGCTCCAGAAATTGTCAGCAGACGCTTGCATGTTCTGATTGTCATGAACAGTATCACATATCAAGCTTGTAGAAGGAATTTCACTCAGATCGGGATTAGTTACGATCTCGACCTTTGCAGGAAACATGTAGGAATTTATCTTATCTTTCTAACAAAACCAAGATCACTTCATTTTGAGGAGCGTACCTCAAAATACGACGTTTCGAACGCTTGATTATCGGCAGCAGGCGCTTGACTTCAATCTTCAGTGTTTTTACTTTCTCGGCATTTGTACTTTTGTCTTTATTCACGCTTGTCTTCTCTTTCTTCTATTAGAATTGCTGATGCTTTTGTGTTCTTCTATTGTAGTACTTCTTCCTTCAGGACTTTATAGAAAAGGGTACCTTATTTTCTGGTCATGCTTGGACTTTCAATATCTTAATACTTCATACAAAATTACTTCCCCAGCCTTCATAATGTTTGTATTCTGAATAGGCGCTTAATTAGATTCGTCGGACGCTTCTTAAATTAGCTAAGCCTTTTGATTTCCCACTGGGCACATTCACAAGGCTGTTTAATTCGTAGCTTTCTTAGCAGTTAGCGTATTATGCTTCTTTGACCCTCTTAATGGACGAATTTGGATTCGTTCTCTGAATGAAACTTGTAGATATGGATATTAGATTTAATGAGACACCGGTTTCGTCCAATTCAGACACCTGCAGCTCAATATATGTTCATCAGATGATACATAGGTATGACTATCAGGAACATCACATCACCAACTTATGGATGCACTTTGGCAAAGATAGAGATCGATTTCGCTCTTGACCTCTTCATGAGAGTTGTGGATATTTGTCTGAGCCTTCAAACGATACCATGATCGATGCTTTTGAACACCTAAAGCTCCAAAAATTGTCAGCAGACGCTTGCATGTTCTGATTGTCATGAACAATATCACATATCAAGCTTGTAGAAGGAATTTCACTCAGATCGGGATTAGTTCAGATCTCGACTTCTCCAGGAGACATGTAGGAATTTATCTTATCTTTCTAACAAAACCAAGATCACTTCATTTCGAGGAGCGTACCTCAAAATACGAGATTTCAGAGGCTTTATTATCGGCAGCACGGGCTTAACTTCAATCTTCAGTGTTTTTGCTTTCTCAGCATTTGTACTTTTTTTCTTTATTCACGCTTGTCTTATCTTTCTTCTATTAGAATTTCTGAAGCTTTTGTGTTCTCCTATTATAGTACATCTTGCTTCAAGACTTTATAGAAAAGGGTACCTTATTTTCTGGTCATGCTTGGACTTTCAATAGCTTAATACTTCATTCAAAATTACTTCTCCAGCCTTCATAATGTTTGTATTCTGAATAGACGCTTGATCAGATTCGCCGGACGCTTCTTAAATTAGCTAAGGCGCTTCATTTTCCATAGGGCACATTCACATGGAAGTTTAACTCAGAGCCTTCTTAGCAATTAGCGTATTATGCATCTTTGACCCTCTTAATGGACGAATTTGGATTCGATGTCCGAATGAAACTTGTAGATATGGATATTAGATTTAATGAGACACCGGTTTCGTCCAATTCGAACACCTACAGCTCAATATATGGTCATCAGACGCTACATAGGTATGACTATCAGGAACATCACATCACCAACTTACGGATGCAATTTGGCAAAGATTGAGATCGATTTCGCTCTTGACCTCTTCATGAGAGTTGCGGATATTTCCCTAAGCCTTCCAACGATGCCAAGATCGATGCTTTTGAACACCTAAAGCTCCAGAAATTTTCAGCAGACCCTTGCATGTTCTGATTGTCATGAACAGTATCACATATCAAGCTTGAAGAAGGAATTTCACTCAGATCGGGATTAGTTCAGATCTCGACCTTTGTAGGAAACATGTAGGAATTTATCTTATCTTTCTAACAAAAACAAGATCACTTCATTTCGAGGAGCGTACCTCAAAATACGACGTTTCGAACGCTTGATTATCGGCAGCAGGCGCTTGACTTCAATCTTCAGTGTTTTTGCTTTCTCGGCATTTGTACTTTTGTCTTTATTCACGCTTGTCTTCTCTTTCTTCTATTAGAATTGCTGATGCTTTTGTGTTCTTCTATTATAGTACTTCTTGCTTCAGGACTTTATAGAAAAGGGTACGTTATTTTCTGGTCATGCTTGGACTTTCAAAATCTTAATACTTCATACAAAATTACTTCTCCAGCCTTCATAATGTTTGTATTCTGAATAGACGCTTGATTAGATTCGCCGGACGCTTCTTAAATTAGCTAAGGCACTTGATTTCCCACTGGGCACATTCACAAGGCTGTTTAACTCGTGGCTTTCTTAGCAGTTAGAGTATTATGCTTCTTTGACCCTCTTAATGGACGAATTTGGATTCGATGTCCGAATGAAACTTGTAGATATGGATATTAGATTTAATGAGACACCGGTTTCATCCAATTCGGACACCTACAGCTCAATATATGGTCATCAGACGCTACATAGGTATGACTATCAGGAACATCACATCACCAACTTACAGATGCAATTTGGCAAAGATAGAGATCGATTTCGCTCTTGACCGCTTCATGATAGTTACGGATATTTCTCTAAGCCTTCCAACGATGCCAAGATCGATGCTTTTGAACACCTAAAGCTCCAAAAATTGTCAGCAGACACTTGCATGTTCTGATTGTCATGAACAGTATCACATATCAATCTTGAAGAAGGAATTTCACTCAGATCGGGATTAGTTTAGATCTCGACTTCTCCAAGAGATGTAACGCCCCGATTTTTCACGTTTTCTATTTCTTTAGTATTTTAATGTCTTTATTTTAATTGAGGTCTTAGGAATAGAAATAAAATATTCCGAGACCACAGTCATGCTCGACGATATCGTAGGAAGCTACGATTAAGTTTTGAGTCGAAAACTCAAACGGAGTCCGGTCTGCGTTTTTACACTGACAGTATGATTTTACTGCTCAGAAGACCTCAGATGGACCCGTGAACGAGACAGTAAGTCTTAGAATTCGATTCTCTACGTTTTGGTTAAATTTCGTAAAAATTTCAGAATAATAACTTCCTGACCTTCGTTCGGGCGGAATCCTCAATCGGGTGACGAACGGAGCCACATATGGATTTACCGGGACTCGCCAAAAGATAATCTTGATATCACATCATCCCAGGACACTTGGGAGAGTATGCCAGAGTCGTTGTGACATTCAGAAATATCTGGACGCAAAATGACCAAAATGCCCCTAATCTTAGTCTTTTACACTTTTACCATTATACCCTTTTGGCAAATGACCTTTTTACCCTTAAGTGAACTTTTAAGAGGCTGAACTCAGCCCCTCACTTCATCATTTTCGCACAGCCCCTCACACCATAGAGTTCCATAGTTGTTCTTGAGAGAAAACTCCATTTTCACCTAGAAAAGCTTGAGTTTTTGTTGGATTCACTTGATTCCTTGAACAATCTTTCTTCATTTCAAGGTAAGATCACTTCTATGATCTCTTAGCTTCTTGAATCTTTCTTTATTTCAAGATCAATCTTCATTTTCATGAAAAGAATTTCTTAGATCCAAAACTTTGAAAATCCATAGGAAATTGTATAAAAATCCTTTTGAGGTAAGACCAAGTTCTTTGAACTCACATCATCAATCTCTACCTAAACCCAAGAGCTTATGATTCAACTCTCATCATAGCTCAAAAAGCATTTTTGGCCGAACCCTTTTGGAAGATGATGAATAGTGTTTTCATCAAGTTTTGATTTTTAACACTTGATTTCATCCTTAGCTTTCCTAATGCTTTTGAATCCATGAAATGGAAAACCAAAACCAATTCCTAACCTTTTTAACCTAGGGTGGCCGAAACCCTCTTTGTGAGAATTGTTGAGATTGACTTTGATTGTTGTTTAATGTTGGATTGTTGTGTTGTTGTAGTTGTTGACGATTATCAGGAAGTTCAGAAACCGATCAACCGACTTTGATCCGGGAATCTGCTCATCAAGAGGTATGGGGAGAAGAACCTCATCACACCAAGATGGTGGTAGTGAGAATGGTTGTTTAAGTTTATGTGTGGGTGAAACCCTTTAGTTTGGGTTCACTTTTATGTGTTAAGTCTTGTTAAGTTCTCTTGGAGAACAAGATTGTTATGATGAGTTTATGCTTGAGTATGTTGTAGTGTGCTTTAGCATATGTTGATGATGATATGATTGAATGAAAATCATTTCCATGTATGTTGAAAAACCTACTTTGATCACTAGATCAAGTATGGACTTTTATGGTTTGATTATGAGACCATGATGTGTGATGGACTTGGATGTTTGATTATGATGTAGAAATGTGTATTGTGGCTTATCATAATTGTATGAGCTTTTGAGCTACATGTGCTTTGTTGGTGAAGTGAAGTCTCCATTTTCTTTGGAGTAGGCTTGTGGCCTTAGTAAGAGGAAAATATAAGAACATATGTTGTTCTTGTTTTGGTAAAGTGTTGATGCAACAAAACATGATTTCATAACCTATGTTTTCAAAGAGAAACAAAAGTGATTTTGATCCAAAGATCAAATGAAGTTTTCACCTCTAAAGTGTGTCACCAAAGTTGGGAAAATGTCTTTTCTTTAGCCATAGGTCTTTTAATCAAACTAAGTGTTTCAAAAGAAGAAATAATGAAGGAGTTAAGGAAAATGAAAAACAGGGCACTCGCCCCGCGAACCCAGTCTCGCCTCGCGAGACAGAGGGAAGATAAGGCATTCGCCAGGCTAACCTTGCCTTGCCTCGCGAAACAGTGGACTAGCCCGAGCAGCAAAGATGCAGCTCCTCGGCCTCGCGTGGCGACTTCGTTGTCGCCTCGCAAACTGCCTAAGCAGCAAAGATGCAGCTTCTCGGCCTCGCGTAGCGAAGTCGTTTTCGTCTTGCGAACCGCCTAAGTAGTGAAGATGCAACTTCTCTGCCTCGCGTCGCGATATAACCCTCGCCTCGCGGAGCAGAAAGACTGTCTAAGAAGTAAAGATGACTTCTCTGCCTCGCGTCGCTATCCAATCCTCGCCTCGCGAAGCAGAAGGATTTTTCCAAGCAGTAAAGAAAACTTCTCAGCCTCGCGTCGCGACATATACCTTCGCCTCGCGAGAAATGGTTTGTTTATAAATAGTGTTTTTCAAACTCAAACTGTAAAGTTTACGCTTTTTAAACCTAAGTTAAGTAATTGACTTAGAGTTGAAGACAAGGAATAATTAAGTATGGTATGTAGTGGAACAAGACCACATGCTATACCATTGATGACTTAATACATCAATGACTTCATAAGACATAATCACAAACATAAAACGTTTTGGGTTTTGAAACAGTCGTTCGATGACGGACCGGTGATTCGGACCCCGATCAGTCGTTCAATTGTTTCAGTCTTGTGATGACTCGATCCCGGAGGGATCACGAGATTTATCCGGTGGATAAAGGTTTTGTTTTCAAAAGACGCGTATAGTTCCTAAGGAAGAGAACCTTAGTAGACTTTGAGGTTTATCCGGGGGATAGACATTGCTTGATCGCATCTGCTTTGTGTAAGCATTGGCATTTCATTTGCATAGTTGTAAGGCCTTGAGCCTAGGAGTTGAGCTTACACCTTGATGCGGGTGCGAATCTTACGGTGATGATCTTCAATGGTCTTTTGGGAGGTATCAGGGTTGGAAGGGCTGACATGTGACCAGTTGGTAGCTCTTCTGTGTCGTGGCGAATCCATGCAATACACTGATATCCTCTACTAGATGCCGTACTTTTCATGTTTGGTTGAGAGTGTTTCCGTAAAAGCCAGATACGTGCACGTCACGAATGTTGTAGCATCTTGCCCAAGGCTGGCGCGCACGGAACATGTCCTCCCATTCATTCTCTCCGAATGTTTTGTTAGCTCCATGGAGTAGGGGTCAGAGTAGTACCCAGTGACATTGACATTGAGTCATATACATTGCATTGCATTGCATGGCTATTGATGTTTACATTTACTGTTATACATCGTTGTACTGTTAAAGAATACCTTATTTTATGCTGTTAACTGCTTAACATGATATTATGCTGTCAACTGCTTAATATGTTTGACATTGAGAATTCCTGTAAGCATGTTGGGTACGCTGTTACCCGGTGAGTCGTCCCGTTTTTACTATTGCTGTTTTGCTGTGTTGATGAACGGGAATCTCACCCATATCTGTATGTTTTCTATTGGTACTTGCTATTGCTGTTTGAACAGATGGACGTGATGATGGTTCAGTCTAGTAGTTCCTTTGAGCCAGAGGAGGACCTTCTTTTTGTGGTCTAGTTTTGTTGTCGGCCAGACTATGTCGTTTTTGTAGTACTTTTGGGGAGCTACGACTCCTTGTACTTATTGTATTTCTTATGTCAGTTACACATTAGACTTATGTCTGTATATAGTATTATTCCTTTTTCTGTTTATGTCCCTGTAATTATTATGCATATTGTTCTAGAAATGTATGGCGAACCTAAGTTCGTTATTAGTATTATTTACCTTTGCTAAATCCCATTGCATCTTGTGAAAAGAAAGAAAAAAAAAGAAAATCGTATTTTCCGCATTAAGAAATATTTTCGGCCTTATAAACGTTCGGGAATGTGACACTCGGGAAAGGGTGTTGCATTGTTTGGTATCAGAGCTGGCCGAGTCTTTTTGGGGTTGTAGGTTATGGTCTGTCTTGGTTGTGTTGTGTTCTCTGTGTGATTCTCTGTTGTTTGCTTTAGTTTTGTTGTGGTTCTTGTGTTTGATAGTTCTGGTTTTGAAGGTAGCAATGGCTGCTCAAAACCTGACTGCTGCTGTGAATGCCATACGGGACATGGCTGCTGCTATGGCTCAACGTGATGAACGAGCTGTTGGAGGTAGAGGACTGGACGAATTTCTTCGTCGGAATCCACCTCAATTCAAAGGTGAATTCAATCCTGTGTTGGCTGAACGCTGGATCCAAACGCTGGAGAAGATCTTTGGAGCGATGAGATGTACTGAGAATGACAAGGTTGTCTATGCAACCTATATGCTGGTGGAGGATGCTGAATACTGGTGGGAAGGAGCCCGTCAGATGCTGGTGCATGACCAACAAGCTGTTGACTGGAATGCTTTTAAGGGAAAATTCCTGGAGAAGTATTTTCCTGCGAGTGCAAGGCACGAGAAAGAGATGGAGTTCCTCTAGCTGAGACAGGGGGGAATGACCGTAGCTGAATACGGGGCTAAGTTTGAAAGTCTAGCAAAGTTCTCAAATTACTTTCTGGACAACCCAAGAGAGGAGTGGAAGTGCAGAAAATTCGAAGGAGGCCTAAGGATCGACTTGAAGAGAGCTGTAGTTCCATTGGAAATTTCTGTTTTTCCGAGGTTAATGGAAAAGTGTCGTTTGATCGAGAGTTTGGAGCCTAAGGACAAGCGGGTACAGAGTTCTGGACCGAGCAAGTTTCAGAGAGGAAGCGGTGGTCGAGACAACAAATCTCGATGGAAGTCGTATGCAAAGCAACAAGATCGACAACAACGTTCTGTTGGAGGAAGCAGTGGGAGTTTCAGTCAGTCTGGAAATGCCCCAAACAAGTGCATGAAGTGTGGGAAGAGCAATCACATCACCAGAGATTGTTCGATCAAAGGGATTATCTGCTTCAAGTGTGGGAAGCCGGGACAAATCTCACGTGAATGCATGCAACCGAAGTTGGAACATTCTGTTAACAATGTCCAAGCTGCAAGGCCTAAGATAAAGGGCAGAGTCTACACTATGGGTGGTGCTGAAGCTTCTCAGAATGAAGACTTGATCCAAGGTCAGTGTGTCATGGGAGGTGAAACCTTAACGTACTATTTGATTCAGGCGCAACGCATTCCTTTATTGCCTATGACTGTGTGAATCTGTTGGGATTACCTGTGTCTTCTTTACCTTTTGATTTGGTAATTTCTACGCCTACTGCAAAGCCTGTTGTAACTGCTAAAGTTTGTTTGAATTGTTCTATTTCTGTTAAAGATAGAAGGTTTTTGATTGATTTGATCTGTTTGCCTCTCTCGCAAATGGATGTAATCTTAGGAATGGATTGGTTGTCTTCTAATCATATCCTGTTGGACTGTGCAAATAAAACCTTAGTTTTCCCTAGTTGTGAGAATTCTGGATTTTTGACTGCCAACCAAGTAAACGCTTCTTTGAGAGAAGGAGCTCAGGGATACATGTTACTATCTTCTTTGGAGGTCAAGAGCGAGCTAGTCTTAGAGCGCATACCTGTCGTGAATGAGTTTCCGGAAGTCTTTCCTGAAGACGTACCAGGTTTGCCGCCAGTTCGGGACATCGAGTTTGCAATCGATCTTGTGCCAGGAACAGGACCAGTGTCTATGGCACCGTATCGTATGGCACCTGCTGAGTTGGAAACGTTGAAGGAACAGTTGGTAGACTTATTGGGGAAGCAGTTTGTTAGACCCAGTGTGTCACCGTGGGGAGCACCTGTGTTGTTGGTGAAAAAGAAAGATGGAACATCTCGGTTATGTGTGGATTATTGCCAGTTGAATAAAGTTACTATTAAGAACAAGTATCCCCTTCCGAGGATAGATGACTTGATGGATCAGTTGAGGGGAGCGGCAGTTTTCTCCAAGATTGATTTGCGATCGGGTTATCACCAGATTCGTGTGAAGGCAGAAGATATATCGAAGACAGCATTTCGAACACGCTATGGGCACTATGAGTATCTTGTGATGCCGTTTGGTGTGACGAATGCTCCAGCTATATTCATGGACTATATGAATAGGATCTTTCGTCCATACCTAGATCAGTTTGTCGTTGTCTTCATAGATGACATACTTATCTATTCACGAGACCAGGAAGAACATGCTGAACATCTTAGTGTGGTTCTTCAAGTTCTGAAAGAGCAACAGCTGTATGCAAAACTGTCCAAGTGTGAGTTTTGGCTCAACGAAGTGCAGTTTTTGGGTCATGTAATTTCAAGGGAAGGAATTGCTGTAGATCCGTCAAAGGTTGAAGCAGTTCTTGAGTGGGAAAGACCAACCACAGTGACTGAAATACGCAGTTTTGTGGGTTTGGCTGGGTATTATCGGAGGTTCATTGAGGGATTCTCTAAGATTGTAGGACCTCTTACCCAATTGACAAGGAAGGACAAAGCGTTTGAATGGACTGAAGCCTGTGAGCAGAGTTTTCAAGAGTTGAAGAAGAGGCTAACTACGTCACCAGTGTTGATATTGCCAGATCCAAGCGAATCTTTTGAAGTGTACTGTGATGCTTCATACCAAGGATTAGGCTGTGTTCTGATGCAGAATCGGAAGGTAGTAGCGTATGCCTCGAGACAGTTGAAAGTGCACGAGAAGAACTACCCAACTCATGATCTGGAGTTAGCAGCGGTAGTCTTTGCGTTGAAGATTTGGAGGCACTACTTGTATGGTTCGACGTTTAATGTCTTCAATGACCATAAGAGCTTGAAGTATCTGTTTGATCAGAAAGAGCTCAACATGAGACAAAGACGGTGGCTGGAATTTTTGAAGGACTATGATTTCCAGTTGCAGTATCATCCGGGAAAAGCTAATGTGGTAGTGGATGCCCTGAGTAGAAGGGTGTTACATGTGTCTGCCATGATGGTTAAGGAACACGAGCTGTTGGAACAGTTCAGGGATATGCATCTGTCCGTGGTTAGTATGCCAGGAAGACTATGTGTAGGTATGGTTACGGTATCTTGTGATCTGATGGATCAGATTCGGGAGAAACAAGTATACGACCAGTATCTGGAGAAAGAGCGAAGGAATCTAAAGAAGGGGATGACGTCGGAATACAAAGAAGGAGCAGATGGAATCCTAAGACGAGGAGAACGGGTTTGTGTGCCAAACAACCCGGAGATAAGGAGGTTAATTCTGGACGAAGCTCATAGAAGCAAGTTAAGTATGCATCCAGGGTCAACCAAGATGTACCAGGACCTGAAGCGATTGTTTTGGTGGCAAGGGATGAAAAAAGATGTAGTCGATTATGTGGCATCTTGCTTAGTGTGTCAGAAAGCAAAGGTTGAACATCAGAGGCCAGCTGGAATGTTACTTCCGTTGGATATCCCAGAGTGGAAATGGGACGGCATAGCAATGGATTTCGTGACGTGTTTGCCAAGGACACCTAAAGGATACGATTCCATTTGGGTTATAATTGATAGGCTTACGAAATCAGCTCATTTTCTACCGATTAATCTCAAGTATTCTATGGAAAAGCTTACTCAGATTTATATCAGTGAGATTGTAAGACTGCATGGAGTACCTTCAAGCATCATATCGGATAGAGACCCGCATTTTACTTCGCGATTTTGGCAAAGTTTACATGAAGCTTTAGGAACAAAGTTACGATTAAGTTCGGCTTACCATCCTCAAACTGATGGACAATCGGAAAGGACGATTCAGTCTTTAGAGGATCTGTTGAGGGCGTGTGTGTTGGAACATGCCGGTAGTTGGGAGAATTTCCTACCGTTGATAGAGTTTACCTACAACAACAGTTATCATTCGAGTATAGGGATGGCACCCTACGAAGCTTTATATGGACGACGTTGCAGAACACCTTTGTGTTGGTACCAAGATGGAGAAAGTGCTTCATTAGGACCTGAACTAGTGCAACAAACAACTGAGAAGGTGAAACTGATTCAAGAAAAGATGAGGACGACTCAAAGCCGACAGAAGAGTTATGCGGATAAAAGACGTAGGCCACTTGAGTTCGAGGAAGGGGATCATGTGTTTTTGAGAGTTTCGATGACTGGGGTGGGCAGGGTCTTGAAGTCCAGAAAACTCACTCCAAAATTCATTGGACCTTATCAAATTCTTCGTCGGATAGGTCCAGTAGCTTACCAAATAGCTTTACCGCCTTTTCTATCCAACCTTCATAATGTTTTTCATGTTTCGCAATTGCGGAAGTATATTCCTGATCCCAGTCACGTCATAGAGTCTGATTCAGTACAGCTGAAGGATAACCTAACCTACGAGACATTGCCGGTTAAGATCGAGGACAGGAGGATAAAGAAACTGCGAGGGAAGGAGATAGCTTTGGTCAAAGTTATCTGGAACGAGACTACAGGTGATGCTACCTAGGAAAGAGAAGAGGACATGCAACAACAGTATCCGAGTTTGTTTTAAGAGGTACGTATAATTTCGAGGACGAAATTCTTTTAAGAGGGGTAGGAATGTAACGCCCCGATTTTTCACGTTTTCTATTTCTTTAGTATTTTAATGTCTTTATTTTATTTGAGGTCTTAGGAATAGAAATAAAATATTCCGAGACCACAGTCATGCTCGACGATATCGTAGGAAGCTACGATTAAGTTTTGAGTCGAAAACTCAAACGGAGTCCGGTCTGCGTTTTTACACTGACAGTATGATTTTACTGCTCAGAAGACCTCAGATGGAACCGTGAACGAGACAGTAAGTCTTAGAATTCGATTCTCTACGTTTTGGTTAAATTTCGTAAAAATTTCAGAAAAATAACTTCCTGACCTTCGTTCGGGCGGAATCCTCAATCGGGTGACGAACGGAGCCACATATGGATTTACCGGGACTCGCCAAAAGATAATCTTGATATCACATCATCCCAGGACACTTGGGAGAGTATGCCAGAGTCGTTGTGACGTTCAGAAATATCTGGACGCAAAATGACCAAAATGCCCCTAATCTTAGTCTTTTACACTTTTACCATTATACCCTTTTGGCAAATGACCTTTTTACCCTTAAGTGAACTTTTAAGAGGCTGAACTCAGCCCCTCACTTCATCATTTTCGCACAGCCCCTCACACCATAGAGTTCCATAGTTGTTCTTGAGAGAAAACTCCATTTTCACCTAGAAAAGCTTGAGTTTTTGTTGGATTCACTTGATTCCTTGAGCAATCTTTCTTCATTTCAAGGTAAGATCACTTCTATGATCTCTTAGCTTCTTGAATCTTTCTTTATTTCAAGATCAATCTTCATTTTCATGAAAAGAATTTCTTAGATCCAAAACTTTGAAAATCCATAGGAAATTGTAGAAAAATCCTTTTGAGGTAAGACCAAGTTCTTTGAACTCACATCATCAATCTCTACCTAAACCCAAGAGCTTATGATTCAACTCTCATCATAGCTCAAAAAGCATTTTTGGCCGAACCCTTTTGGAAGATGATGAATAGTGTTTTCATCAAGTTTTGATTTTTAACACTTGATTTCATCCTTAGCTTTCCTAATGCTTTTGAATCCATGAAATGGAAAACCAAAACCAATTCCTAACCTTTTTAACCTAGGGTGGCCGAAACCCTCTTTGTGAGAATTGTTGAGATTGGCTTTGATTGTTGTTTAATGTTGGATTGTTGTGTTGTTGTAGTTGTTGACGATTATCAGGAAGTTCAGAAACCGATCAACCGACTTTGATCCGGGAATCTGCTCATCAAGAGGTATGGGGAGAAGAACCTCATCACACCAAGATGGTGGTAGTGAGAATGGTTGTTTAAGTTTATGTGTGGGTGAAACCCTTTAGTTTGGGTTCACTTTTATGTGTTAAGTCTTGTTAAGTTCTCTTGGAGAACAAGATTGTTATGATGAGTTTATGCTTGAGTATGTTGTAGTGTGCTTTAGCATATGTTGATGATGATATGATTGAATGAAAATCATTTCCATGTATGTTGAAAAACCTACTTTGATCACTAGATCAAGTATGGACTTTTATGGTTTGATTATGAGACCATGATGTGTGATGGACTTGGATGTTTGATTATGATGTAGAAATGTGTATTGTGGCTTATCATAATTGTATGAGCTTTTGAGCTACATGTGCTTTGTTGGTGAAGTGAAGTCTCCATTTTCTTTGGAGTAGGCTTGTGGCCTTAGTAAGAGGAAAATATAAGAATATATGTTGTTCTTGTTTTGGTAAAGTGTTGATGCCACAAAACATGATTTCATAACCTATGTTTTCAAAGAGAAACAAAAGTGATTTTGATCCAAAGATCAAATGAAGTTTTCACCTCTAAAGTGTGTCACCAAAGTTGGGAAAATGTCTTTTCTTTAGCCATAGGTCTTTTAATCAAACTAAGTGTTTCAAAAGAAGAAATAATGAAGGAGTTAGGGAAAATGAAAAACAGGGCACTCGCCCCGCGAACCCCGTCTCGCCTCGCGAGACAGAGGGAAGATAAGGCATTCGCCAGGCTAACCTTGCCTCGCCTCGCGAAACAGTGGACTAGCCCGAGCAGCAAAGATGCAGCTCCTCGGCCTCGCGTCGCGACTTCGTTATCGCCTCGCGAACTGCCTAAGCAGCAAAGATGCAGCTTCTCGGCCTCGCGTAGCGAAGTCGTTTTCGCCTAGCGAACCGCCTAAGTAGTGAAGATGCAACTTCTCTGCCTCGCGTCGCGATATAACCCTCGCCTCGCGGAGCAGAAAGACTGTCTAAGAAGTAAAGATGACTTCTCTGCCTCGCGTCGCGATCGAATCCTCGCCTCGCGAAGCAGAAGGATTTTTCCAAGCAGTAAAGAAAACTTCTCAGCCTCGCGTCGCGACATATACCTTCGCCTCGCGAGAAATGGTTTGTTTATAAATAGTGTTTTTCAAACTCAAACTGTAAAGTTTACGCTTTTTAAACCTAAGTTAAGTAATTGACTTAGAGTTGAAGACAAGGAATAATTAAGTATGGTATGTAGTGGAACAAGACCACATGCTATACCATTGATGACTTAATACATCAATGACTTCATAAGACATAATCACAAACATAAAACGTTTTGGGTTTTGAAACAGTCGTTCGATGACGGACCGGTGATTCGGACCCCGATCAGTCGTTCAATTGTTTCAGTCTTGTGATGACTCAATCCCGGAGGGATCACGAGATTTATCCGGTGGATAAAGGTTTTGTTTTCAAAAGACGCGTATAGTTCCTAAGGAAGAGAACCTTAGTAGACTTTGAGGTTTATCCGGGGGATAGACATTGCTTGATCGCATCTGCTTTGTGTAAGCATTGGCATTTCATTTGCATAGTTGTAAGGCCTTGAGCCTAGGAGTTGAGCTTACACCTTGATGCGGGTGCGAATCTTACGGTGACGATCTTCAATGGTCTTTTGGGAGGTATCAGGGTTGGAAGGGCTGACATGTGACCAGTTGGTAGCTCTTCTGTGTCGTGGCGAATCCGTGCAATACACTGATATCCTCTACTAGATGCCGTACTTTTCATGTTTGGTTGAGAGTGTTTCCGTAAAAGCCAGATACGTGCACGTTACGAATGTTGTAGCATCTTGCCCAAGGCTGGCGCGCACGGAACATGTCCTCCCATTCACTCTCTCCGAATGTTTTGTTAGCTCCATGGAGTAGGGGTCAGAGTAGTACCCAGTGACATTGACATTGAGTCATATACATTGCATTGCATTGCATGGCTATTGATGTTTACATTTACTGTAATACATCGTTGTACTGTTAAAGAATACCTTATTTTATGTTGTTAACTGCTTAACATGATATTATGCTGTCAACTGCTTAATATGTTTGACATTGAGAATTCCTGTAAGCATGTTGGGTACGCTGTTACCCGGTGAGTCGTCCCGTTTTTACTATTGCTGTTTTGCTGTGTTGATGAACGGGAATCTCACCCATATCTGTATGTTTTCTGTTGGTACTTGCTGTTGCTGTATGAACAGATGGACGTGATGATGGTTCAGTCCAGTAGTTCCTTTGAGCCAGAGGAGGACCTTCTTTTTGTGGTCTAGTTTTGTTGTCGGCCAGACTACGTCGTTTTTGTAGTACTTTTGGGGAGCTACGACTCCTTGTACTTATTGTATTTCTTATGTCAGTTACACATTAGACTTATGTCTGTATATAGTATTATTCCTTTTTCTGTTTATGTCCCTGTAATTATTATGCATATTGTTCTAGAAATGTATGGCGAACCTAAGTTCGTTATTAGTATTATTTACCTTTGCTAAATCCCATTGCATCCTGTGAAAAGAAAGATAAAAAAAGAAAATCGTATTTTCCGCATTAAGAAATATTTTCGGCCTTATAAACGTTCGGGAGTGTGACACTCGGGAAAGGGTGTTGCAAGAGACATGTAGGAATTTATCTTATCTTTCTAACAAAACCAAGATCACTTCATTTCCAGGAGCGTACCTCAAAATACGACGTTTCGGACGCTTGATTATCGGCAGCAGGCGCTTGACTTCAATCTTCAGTGTTTTTGCTTTCTCAGCGTTTGTACTTTTGTCTTTATTGACGCTTGTCTTCTCTTTCTTCTATTAGAATTGTTAATGCTTTTGTGTTCTTCTATTATAGTACTTCTTGCTTCAGGACTTTATAGAAAAGGGTACGTTATTTTCTGGTCATGCTTAAACATTCAATATCTTAATACTTCATACAAAATTACTTCTCCAGCCTTCATAAAGTTTGTATTCTGAATAGACGCTTTATTAGATTCGCCGGACGCTTCTTAAATTAGCTAAGGCACTTGATTTCCCACTGGACACATTCACAAGGCTGTTTAACTCGTAGCTTTATTAGCATTTAGCGTATTATGCTTCTTTGACCCTCTTAATGGACGGATTTGGATTCGATGTCCTAATGAAACTTGTAGATATGGATATTAGATTTCATGAGACACCGGTTTCATCCAATTCGGACACCTACAGCTCAATATATGGTCATCAGATGCTACATATGTATGACTATCAGGAACATCACATCACCAACTTACGGATGCAGTTTGGCAATGATAGAGATCGATTTTGCTTTTAACCTCTTCATGACAGTTGCGAAAATTTCTCTAAGCCTTCCAACGATGCCAAGATCGACGCTATTTGACACCTAAAGCTCCAGAAATTGTCAGCAGACACTTGCATGTTCTGATTGTCATGAACAGTATCACATATCAAGCTTGAAGAAGGAATTTCACTCAGATCGGGATTAGTTTAGATCTCGACTTCTCCAGGAGACATGTAGGAATTTATCTTATCTTTCTAACAAAACCAAAATCACTTCATTCCGAGGAGCGTACCTCAAAATACGACGTTTCGGAAGCTTGATTATCGGCAGCAGGCACTTGACTTCAATATTCAGTGTTTTTGTTTTCTCAGCTTTTGTACTTTTGTCCTTCTTCACGCTTGTCTTCTCTTTCTTCTATTAGAATTGCTGAAGCTTTTGTGTTCTTCTATTATAGTACTTCTTGCTCCAGAACTTTATAGAAAAGCGTACCTTATTTTCTGGTCATGCTTGGACTTTCAATATCTTAATACTTCATTCAAAATTACTTCTCCAGCCTTCATAATGTTTGTATTCTGAATAGATGCTTGATTAGATTCGCCGGATGCTTCTTAAATTAGCTAAGGCACTTGATTTCCCACTGGGCACATTCACAAGGCTGTTTAACTCGTAGGTTTATTAGCAGTTACCGTATTATGCTTCTTTGACCCTCTTAATGGACGAATTTGGATTCGATGTCCGAATGAAACTTGTAGATATGGATATTAGATTTCATGAGACACCGGTTTCATCCAATTCGGACACCTACAGCTCAATATTTGGTCATCAGACGCTACATATGTATGGCTATCAGGAACATCACATCACCAACTTACGGATGCAGTTTGGCAAAGATAGAGATCGATTTCGCTCTTGACCTCTTCATGAGAGTTGCGGATATTTCTCTAAGCCTTCCAACGATGCCAAGATCGATGCTTTTGGACACCTAAAGCTCCAGAAATTGTCAGCAGACACTTGCATGTTCTGATTGTCATGAACAGTATCACATATCAAGCTTGAAGAAGGAATTTCACTCATATCGGGATTAGTTCAGATCTCGACTTCTCCAGGAGACATGTAGGCATTTATCTTATCTTCATAACAAAACCAAGATCACTTCATTTCGAGGAGCGTACCTCGAAATACGACGTTTCGGACGCTTGATTATCGGCAGCAGGCGCTTGACTTCAATCTTCAGTGTTTTTGCTTTCTCAGCATTTGTACTTTTGTCTTTATTCGCGCTTGTCTTCTCTTTCTTCTATTAGAATTGCTGAAGCTTTGCTGTTCATCTATTATAGTACTTCTTGATTCAGGACTTCATAGAAAAGGGCACCTTATTTTCTGGTCATGCTTGGACTTTCAATATCTTAATACTTCATTCAAAATTACTTCTCCAGCCTTCATAATGTTTGTATTCTAAATAGATGCTTGATTAGATTCACCGGACGCTTCTTAAATTAGCTAAGGCACTTGATTTCCCACTGGGCACATTCACAAGGTTGTTTAACTCGTAGCTTTCTTAGCAGTTAACGTATTATGCTTCTTTGACCCTCTTAATGGACGAATTTGGATTCGATGCCCAAATGAAACTTGCAGATATGGATATTAGATTTAATGAGACACCGGTTTCATCCAATTCGGACACCTACAGCTCAATATATGGTCATCAGACGCTACATTGGTATGACTATCAGGAACATCATATCACCAACTTACGGATGCAGTTTGGCAAAGATAGAGATCGATTTCGCTCTTGACCTCTTCATGACAGTTGCAGATATTTCTCTAAGCCTTCCAATGAACACCTAAAGATTTTGAACACCTAAAGCTCCAGAAATTGTCAGCAGACACTTGCATGTTCTGATTATCATGAACAGTATACATATCAAGCTTGAAGAAGGAATTTCACTCAGATCGGGATTAGTTCAGATCTCGACTTCTCCAGGAGACATGTAGGAATTTATCTTATCTTTCTAACAAAACCAAGATCACTTCATTTCGAGGAGCGTACCTCAAAATACGATGTTTCAGACTCTTGATTATCGGCAGCAGGCGCTTGACTTCAATCTTCAGTGCTTTCGCTTTCTCAGCATTTGTACTTTTGTCTTTATTCGCGCTTGTCTTCTCTTTCTTCATTAGAATTGCTGAAGCTTTGGGTTTCTTCTAATATAGTACTTCTTGATTCAGGACTTCATAGAAAAGGGTACCTTATTTTCTGGTCATGCTTGGACTTTCAATATCTTAATACTTCATTCAAAATTACTTCTCCAGCCTTCATAATGTTTGTATTCTGAATAGACGCTTGATTAGATTCGCCGGACGCTTCTTAAATTAGCTAAGGCGCTTAATTTTCGACTGCGCACATTCACAAGGTTGTTTAACTCGTAGCTTTCTTAGCAGTTAGCGTATTATGCTTCTTTGACCCTCTTAATGGACGAATTTGGATTCTATGTATTAATGAAACTTGTAGATATAGATATTATATTTAATGAGACACCGGTTTCGTCCAATTCAGACACCTGCAGCTCAATATATGTTCATCAGATGCTACATAGGTATGACTATCAGGAACATCACATCACCAACTTATGGATGCACTTTGGCAAAGATAGAGATCGATTTCGCTCTTGACCTCTCCATGAGAGTTGTGGATATTTCTCTAAGCGTTCCAACGATACCAAGATCGATGCTTTTGAACACCTAAAGCTCCAGAAATTGTCAGCAGACGCTTGCATGTTCTGATTGTCATGAACAGTATCACATATCAAGCTTGAAGAAGGAATTTCACTCAGATCGGGATTAGTTCAGATCTTGCCTTCTCCAGGAAACTTGTAGGAATTTATCTTATCTTTCTAACAAAACCAAGATCACTTCATCTCGAGGAGCGTACCTCAAAATATGACGTTTCGGATGCTTGATTATCGGCAGCAGGCGCTTGACTTCATATTCAGTGTTTTTGCTTTCTCAGCTTTTGTACTTTTGTCTTTATTTACGCTTGTCTTCTCTTTCTTCTATTAGAATTGCTGAAGCTTTTGTGTTCTTCTATTATAGTACTTCTTGCTTCAGAACTTTATAGAAAAGGGTACCTTATTTTCTGGTCATGCTTGGACTTACAATATCTTAATACTTCATTCAAAATTACTTCTCCAGCCTTCATAATGTTTGTATTCTGAATAGACGCTTGATTAGATTCGCCGGACGCTTCTTAAATTAGCTAAGGCGCTTAATTTTCCACTGCGCACATTCACAAGGCTGTTTAACTCGTAGCTTTCTTAGCAGTTAGCGTATTATGCTTCTTTGACCCTATTAATGGACGAATTTGGATTCGATGTATTAATGAAACTTGTAGATATGGATATTAGATTTAATGAGACACCGGTTTCGTCCAATTTGGACACCTGCAGCTCAATATATGGTCATCAGATACTACATAGGTATGACTATCAGGAACCTCACATCACCAACTTACGGATGCACTTTGGCAAAGATAGAGATCGATTTCGCTCTTGACCACTTCATGAGATTTGTGGATATTTCTCTAAGCTTTCCAACGATACCAAGATCGATGCTTTTGAACACCTAAAGCTCCAGAAATTGTCAGCATACGCTTGCATGTTCTGATTGTCATGAACAGTATCACATATCAAGCTTGAAGAAGGAATTTCACTCAGATCGGGATTAGTTCAGATCTTGCCTTCTCCAGGAAACTTGTAGGAACTTATCTTATATTTCTAACAAAACCAAGATCACTTCATTTCGAGGAGCGTACCTCAAAATATGACGTTTCGGACGCTTGATTATCGGCAGCAGGCGCTTGACTACAATATTCAGTGTTTTTGCTTTCTCAGCTTTTGTACTTTTCTCTTTATTCACGCTTGTCTTCTCTTTCTTCTATTAGAATTGCTGAAGCTTTTGTGTTCTTCTATTATAGTACTTCTTGCTTCAGAACTTTATAGAAAAGGGTACCTTATTTTCTTGTCATGCTTGGACTTTCAATATCTTAATACTTCATTCAAAATTACTTCTCCAGCCTTCATAATGTTTGTATTCTGAATAGATGCTTGATTAGATTCGCCGGACGCTTCTTAAATTAGCTAAGGCACTTGATTTCCCACTGGGCACATTCACAAGGTTGTTTAACTCGTAGCTTTCTTAGCAGTTAGCGTATTATGCTTCTTTGACCCTCTTAATGGACGAATTTGGATTCGATGCCCGAATGAAACTTGTAGATATGAATATTAAATTTAATGAGACACCGGTTTCATCCAATTCGGACACCTACAGCTCAATATATGGTCATCAGACGCTACATAGGTATGACTATCAGGAACATCACATCACCAGCTTACGGATGCAGTTTGGCAAAGATAGAGATCGATTTCGCTCTTGACCTCTTCATGACAGTTGCGGATATTTCTCTAAGCCTTCCAATGAACACCAAAAGCTTTTGAACACCTAAAGCTCCAGAAATTGTCAGCAGACACTTGCATGTTCTGATTGTCATGAACAGTATCACATATCAAGCTTGAAGAAGGAATTTCACTCAGATCGGGATTAGTTCAGATCTCGACTTCTCTAGGAGACATGTAGGAATTTATCTTATCTTTCTAACAAAACCAAGATCACTTCATTTCGAGGAGCGTACCTCAAAATACGACGTTTCGGACGCTTGATTATCGGCAGCAGGCGCTTGACTTCAATCTTCAGTGTTTTTGCTTTCTTAGCATTTGTACTTTTGTCTTTATTCGCGCTTGTCTTCTCTTTCTTCTATTAGAATTCCTGAAGCTTTGGGGTTCTTCTATTATAGTACTTCTTGATTCAGGACTTCATAGAAAAGGGTACCTTATTTTCTCGTCATGCTTGGACTTTCAATAACTTAATACTTCATTCAAAATTACTTCTCCAGCCTTCATAATGTTTGTATTCTGAATAGACGCTTGATTAGATTCGCCGGACGCTTCTTAAATTAGCTAAGGCGCTTAATTTTCCACTGCGCACATTAACAAGGCAGTTTAACTCGTAGCTTTCTTAGCAGTTAGCGTATTATGCTTCTTTGACCCTCTTAATGGACGAATTTGGATTCGATGTATTAATGAAACTTATAGATATGGATATTAGATTTAATGAGACACTGGTTTCGTCCAATTCGGACACCTGCAGCTCAATATATGGTCATCAGATGCTACATAGGTATGACTATCAGGAACATCACAGCACCAACTTACGGATGCACTTTGGCAAAGATAGAGATCGATTTCACTCTTGACCTCTTCATGAGAGTTGTGGATATTTCTTTATGCTTTCCAATGATACCAAGATCGATGCTTTTGAAAACGTCAAGCTCCAGAAATTGTCAGCAGACGCTTGCATGTTCTGATTGCCATGAACAGTATCACATATCAAGCTTGAAGATGGAATTCCAGGAAACGTTTCGGGCGCTTGA
This sequence comes from Ammopiptanthus mongolicus, assembly GCA_039655645.1. Taxonomy (NCBI): domain Eukaryota; kingdom Viridiplantae; phylum Streptophyta; class Magnoliopsida; order Fabales; family Fabaceae; genus Ammopiptanthus; species Ammopiptanthus mongolicus. Next base: position 39,721,150 of record CM077349.1, read on the forward strand.
TTGTCGGTAGTAGGCGCTTGACTTCAATCTTCAGTGTTTTTGCTTTTACAACATTTGTACTTTTGTCTTTATTCACGCTTGTCTTTTCTTTCTTCTATTAGAATTGATGAAGCTTTTGTCTTCTTCTATTATAGTACTTCCTGCTTCAGGACTTTATAAAAAAAGGTACCTTATTTTCTGGTCAAGTTTGGACTTTCAATATCTTAATACTTCATTCAAAATTACTTCTCCAGCCTTCAAAATGTATGTATTCTGAATAGATGCTTGATTAGATTCACTGGACGCTTCTTAAATTAGCTAAGCCGCTTGCTTATCCACTGGGCACATTCACAAGGCTGTTTAACTCGTAGCATTCTTAGCAGTTAGCGTATTATGATTCCCTGACCCTCTTAATGCACGAATTAGGATTCGATGTCTTCATGAAACGTGTAGATATGGATATTAGCATTAATGAGACTCCGGTTTCATCCGATTCGGACACCTACCGCTCAATATATGGTCATCAAACGCTACAAAGGTATGACTGTCAGGAACAACATCACATCACCAACTTACGGATGCAATTTGGCAAAGATAGAGATCTATTTCGCTCTTGACCTCTTCATGAGAGTTGTGGATATTTCTCTAAGCCTTCCAATGATGCCAAGATTGATGCTTTTGAATGCCTAAAGCTACAGAAATTGTCAGCAGACGCTTGCATGTTCTGATTGTCATGAACAGTATCACATCTCAAGCTTGAAGATGGAATTTCACGTTGGTTCAGATCTCGACTTCTCCAGGAAACATGTAGGTATTTATCTTATCTTTCTTAAAAAACCAAGATCACTTCATTTCGACGAGTATATCTTAAAATATGACATTTCGGACGCTTGATTATCGGCAGCAGGCGCTTGACTTCAATCGTCACTGTTTTTGCTTTCTCAGCATTTGTACTTTTGTCTTTATTCACGTTGGTCTTCTCTTCCTTCTATTAGAATTGCTGAAGCTTTTGTCTTATTCTATTATAGTACTTCATGCTTCAGGACTTTATAGAAAAGGGTACCTTATTTTCTGGTCAAGCTTGGACTTTCAATATCTTAATACTTCATTCAAAATTACTTCCCCAGCCTTCACAATGTTTTGCATTCTAAATAGACGCTTGATTAGCTTCACCGGACGCTTCTTAAATTAGCTAAGGCGCGTGGCTATTCACTGGGCACATTCACAAGGCAGTCAAACTAGTAGCATTCTGACCAGTTCGCATTTTATGCTTCTTTGATCCTCTCAATGGGCGAATTAGGATTCGATGGCTTAATGAAACTTATAGATATGGATATTAGCTTTAAAGAGACATCGGTTTCATCCAATTTGGACACCTACAGCTCAATATATGGCCATCAGAGGTCACAAAGATATGACTGTCAGGAATAATATCACGTCAAAAACTTACGGATGCAATTTGACAAAGACAGAGATCGATTTCACTCTTGGCGTCTACATAAGAGTTGCAATTATTTCTAAGCCATCCAAAGATACCAAGATGGATGCTTTTGAACATCGAAAGCTCCAAAAAATTTTAGTAGACGCTTGTCATGAACAGTATCACATCTACATCATGAAGAAGGAATTTCACTCAGATAGAGATTGGTTCCGATCTCGACTTCTGCAGGAAACATGTAGGTATTACTCTTATCTTTCTTTAAAAACCAAGATCACTGCATTTCGATGAGCGTACCTCAAAATACGACGTTTTGGGCGATTGATTATCGGCAACAGGCGCTTGAATTCAATCTTCAGTGTTTGTGCTTTTACAGCTTTTGTACTTTTGTCTTTATTTGTGCTTCCTTTCTCTTTCTTCTGTTAGATTTGCTGAAGCTTTTGTCTTCTACTATTATAATACTTGATATCTCAGAACTTTATCGAAAAGGGTACCACATTTTCTGGTCCAGCTTGGACTTTGAATATCTTAATACTTCATTCGAAATTACTTCTCCAGCCTTCATAATGTTTGTATTATGAATAGACACTTGATTAGATTCACTGAACGATTCTTAAATTAGCTAAGGCACTTGATTATCCACTGGGCACATTCACAAGGTTGTCAAACTAGTAGCGTTCTAACCAGTGCGCGTATTATGCTTCTTTGACCCTCTTAATGCACGAATTAGGATTCGATGTCTTCATGAAACATGTAGATATGGATATGAGATTTAATGAGACACCGGTTTCATCCAATTCGGACACCAGTAGCTCAATATATGGCCATCAGACACCAGAAAGATTTGACTGTTAGGAACAATATCACGTCAAAAACTTACGGATGCAATTTGACAAAGATAGAGATCGATTTCACTCTTCGAGTCTTCATGAGAGTTGCAGTTATTTCTAAGCCATCCAAAGATACCAAGATGGATGCTTTTGAACACCTACAGCTCCAGAAATTTTCAGCAGACGCTTGCATGTTCTGGTTGTCATGAACAGTATCACATCTACAACTTGAAGAAGGAATTTCACTCAGATAGAGATTAGTTCAGATCTCGACTTCTGCAGGAAACATGTAGTTATTACTCTTATCTTTCTTAAAAAACCAAGATCACTTCATTTCGATAAGCGTACCTCAAAATACGACGTTTCGGGCGCTTGATTAACGGCAGCAGGCGCTTGACTTCAATCTTGTGTTTTTGCTTTTACAGCTTTTGTACTTTTGTCTTTATTCACGCTTGCCTTCTCTTTCTTCTATTAGAATTGCTGAAGCTTTTGTGTTCTTCTATTACAGTACTTCATGCTTCAGGACGTCATAGAAAAGGGTACCTTATTTTCTAGTCAAGCTTGGATTTTCAATATCTTAATACTTCATTCAAAATTACTTCTCTAGCCTTCATAATGTTTTGTATTTTGAATAGACGCTTGATTTGCTTCACTGGACGCTTCTTTAATTAGCTAAGGCGCGTGGTTATCCACTAGGCACATTCACAAGGTTGTCAAACTAGTAGCGTTCTAACCAGTGCGCGTATTATGCTTCTTTGATCCTCTTAATGGCCGAATTAGGATTCGATGTCTTAATGAAACTTGTAGATATGGATATTAGCTTTAAAGAGACACCAGTTTCGTCCAATTCAGACACCTATAGCTCAATATATGGCCATCAGACAGTACAAAGATATGACTGTCAGGGACAATATCACGTCAAAAACTTACGGATGCAATTTGACAAAGATAGAGATCGATTTCACTCTTGGTGTCTTCATGAGAGTTGCAGTTATTTCTAAGCCATCAGGAGATACCAAGATGGATGCTTTTGAACACCTAAAGCTCCAGAAATTTTCAGCAGACGCTCGCATGTTATGGTTGTCATGAACAGTAACACATCTACAGCTTGAAGAAAGAATGTCACTCAGATAGAGATTAGTTCAAATCTCGACTTGTGCAGGAATCATGTAGGTATTACTCTTATCTTTCTTAAAAAACAAAGATCACCTCATTTTGATCAGCATACCTCAAAAGACGACGTTTCGGGCGCTTGATTATCGGCAGCAGGCGCTTGACTTCAATCTTCACTGTTTTTGCTTTCGCAGCTTTTGTACTTTTGTCTTTATTTGTGCTTCTTTTCTCTTTCTTCTGTTAGATTTGCAGAAGCTTTTGTCTTCTACTATTACAATACTTGATATTTCAGAACTTTTTCGAAAAGGGTACCTCATTTTCTGGTCCAGCTTGGACTTTGAATGTCTTAATACTTCATTCGAAAAACTTCTCCATCCTTCATAATGTTTGTATTATGAATAGACGATTGATTAGATTCACCGGACGCTTCTTAAATTAGCTAAGGCGCTTGATTATCCACTGGGCACATTCACAAAGCTGTTTAACTCGTAGCATTCTTAGCAGTTAGCGTATTATGCTTCTTTGACCCTCTTAATGGACGAATTAGGATTCGATGTCTTCATGAAACTTGTAGATATGGATATTAGATTTTATGAGACACCGGTTTCATCCAATTCGGACACCTACAGCTCAATATATGGTCATCAGACGCTACAAAGGCATGACTGTCAGGAACAACATCACATCACCGACTTACGGTTGCAATTTGGCAAAGATAGAGATCGATTTCGCTCTTGACCTCTTCATGAGAGTTGCGGATATTTCTCTAAGCCTTCCAACGATACCAAGATCGATGCTTTTGAACACCTAAAGCTCCAGAAATTGTCATCAGACGCTTGCATGTTCTGATTGTCACGAACAGTATAACATCTCAAGCTTGAAGATGGAATTTCACACAGATCAGGATTAGTTCAGATCTCGACTTCTGCAAGAAACATGTAGGACTTTATCTTATCTTTCTAACAAAACCAAGATCACTTCATTTCGACGAGCGTACCTCAAAATACGACATTTCGGATGCTTGATTATCGGCAGTAGGCGCTTGACTTCAATCTTCAGTGTTTTTGCTTTCTCAGAACTTGTACTTTTGTCTTTATTGACGCTTGTCTTCTCTTTCTTTTATTAGAATTGCTGAAACTTTTGTGTTCTTCTATTACAGTATTTCATGCTTCAGGACTTTATAGAAAAGGGTACCTTATTTTCTGGTCAAGCCTGGACTTTCAATATCTTAATACTTCATTCAAAATTACTTCTCCAGCCATCTTAATGTTTGTATTCTGAATTGACGCTTGATTAGATGCACGGGACGCTTCTTAAATTAGCTGAGGCACTTGATTATTTACTGGGCACATTCACAAGGCTGTTTAACTCGAAGCATTCTGACCAGTTCGCGTATTATGCTTCTTTGATACTCCTAATGGCCGAATTAGGATTCGATGTCTTCATGAAACATGTAGATATGGATATGAGATTTAATGAGACACCGGTTTCATCCAATTCGGACACCAGTAGCTCAATATATGGCCATCAGACACCAGAAAGATTTGACTGTTAGGAACAATATCACGTCAAAAACTTACGGATGCAATTTGACAAAGATAGAGATCGATTTCACTCTTCGAGTCTTCATGAGAGTTGCAGTTATTTCTAAGCCATCCAAAGATACCAAGATGGATGCTTTTGAACACCTACAGCTCCAGAAATTTTCAGCAGACGCTTGCATGTTCTGGTTGTCATGAACAGTATCACATCTACAACTTGAAGAAGGAATTTCACTCAGATAGAGATTAGTTCAGATCTCGACTTCTGCAGGAAACATGTAGTTATTACTCTTATCTTTCTTAAAAAACCAAGATCACTTCATTTCGATGAGCGTACCTCAAAATACGACGTTTCGGGCGCTTGATTAACGGCAGCAGGCGCTTGACTTCAATCTTGTGTTTTTGCTTTTACAGCTTTTGTACTTTTGTCTTTATTCACGCTTGCCTTCTCTTTCTTCTATTAGAATTGCTGAAGCTTTTGTGTTCTTCTATTACAGTACTTCATGCTTCAGGACGTCATAGAAAAGGGTACCTTATTTTCTAGTCAAGCTTGGATTTTCAATATCTTAATACTTCATTCAAAATTACTTCTCTAGCCTTCATAATGTTTTGTATTTTGAATAGACGCTTGATTTGCTTCACTGGACGCTTCTTTAATTAGCTAAGGCGCGTGGTTATCCACTAGGCACATTCACAAGGTTGTCAAACTAGTAGCGTTCTAACCAGTGTGCGTATTATGCTTCTTTGATCCTCTTAATGGCCGAATTAGGATTCGATGTCTTAATGAAACTTGTAGATATGGATATTAGCTTTAAAGAGACACCAGTTTCGTCCAATTCAGACACCTATAGCTCAATATATGGCCATCAGACAGTACAAAGATATGACTGTCAGGGACAATATCACGTCAAAAACTTACGGATGCAATTTGACAAAGATAGAGATCTATTTCACTCTTGGTGTCTTCATGAGAGTTGCAGTTATTTCTAAGCCATCAGGAGATACCAAGATGGATGCTTTTGAACACCTAAAGCTCCAGAAATTTTCAGCAGACGCTCGCATGTTATGGTTGTCATGAACAGTAACACATCTACAGCTTGAAGAAAGAATGTCACTCAGATAGAGATTAGTTCAAATCTCGACTTGTGCAGGAATCATGTAGGTATTACTCTTATCTTTCTTAAAAAACAAAGATCACCTCATTTTGATCAGCATACCTCAAAAGACGACGTTTCGGGCGCTTGATTATCGGCAGCAGGCGCTTGACTTCAATCTTCACTGTTTTTGCTTTCGCAGCTTTTGTACTTTTGTCTTTATTTGTGCTTCTTTTCTCTTTCTTCTGTTAGATTTGCAGAAGCTTTTGTCTTCTACTATTACAATACTTGATATTTCAGAACTTTTTCGAAAAGGGTACCTCATTTTCTGGTCCAGCTTGGACTTTGAATGTCTTAATACTTCATTCGAAAAACTTCTCCATCCTTCATAATGTTTGTATTATGAATAGACGATTGATTAGATTCACCGGACGCTTCTTAAATTAGCTAAGGCGCTTGATTATCCACTGGGCACATTCACAAAGCTGTTTAACTCGTAGCATTCTTAGCAGTTAGCGTATTATGCTTCTTTGACCCTCTTAATGGACGAATTAGGATTCGATGTCTTCATGAAACTTGTAGATATGGATATTAGATTTTATGAGACACCGGTTTCATCCAATTCGGACACCTACAGCTCAATATATGGTCATCAGACGCTACAAAGGCATGACTGTCAGGAACAACATCACATCACCGACTTACGGTTGCAATTTGGCAAAGATAGAGATCGATTTCGCTCTTGACCTCTTCATGAGAGTTGCGGATATTTCTCTAAGCCTTCCAACGATACCAAGATCGATGCTTTTGAACACCTAAAGCTCCAGAAATTGTCATCAGACGCTTGCATGTTCTGATTGTCACGAACAGTATAACATCTCAAGCTTGAAGATGGAATTTCACACAGATCAGGATTAGTTCAGATCTCGACTTCTGCAAGAAACATGTAGGACTTTATCTTATCTTTCTAACAAAACCAAGATCACTTCATTTCGACGAGCGTACCTCAAAATACGACATTTCGGATGCTTGATTATCGGCAGTAGGCGCTTGACTTCAATCTTCAGTGTTTTTGCTTTCTCAGAACTTGTACTTTTGTCTTTATTGACGCTTGTCTTCTCTTTCTTTTATTAGAATTGCTGAAACTTTTGTGTTCTTCTATTACAGTATTTCATGCTTCAGGACTTTATAGAAAAGGGTACCTTATTTTCTGGTCAAGCCTGGACTTTCAATATCTTAATACTTCATTCAAAATTACTTCTCCAGCCATCTTAATGTTTGTATTCTGAATTGACGCTTGATTAGATGCACGGGACGCTTCTTAAATTAGCTGAGGCACTTGATTATTTACTGGGCACATTCACAAGGCTGTTTAACTCGAAGCATTCTGACCAGTTCGCGTATTATGCTTCTTTGATACTCCTAATGGCCGAATTAGGATTCGATGTCTTCATGAAACATGTAGATATGGATATGAGATTTAATGAGACACCGGTTTCATCCAATTCGGACACCAGTAGCTCAATATATGGCCATCAGACACCAGAAAGATTTGACTGTTAGGAACAATATCACGTCAAAAACTTACGGATGCAATTTGACAAAGATAGAGATCGATTTCACTCTTCGAGTCTTCATGAGAGTTGCAGTTATTTCTAAGCCATCCAAAGATACCAAGATGGATGCTTTTGAACACCTACAGCTCCAGAAATTTTCAGCAGACGCTTGCATGTTCTGGTTGTCATGAACAGTATCACATCTACAACTTGAAGAAGGAATTTCACTCAGATAGAGATTAGTTCAGATCTCGACTTCTGCAGGAAACATGTAGTTATTACTCTTATCTTTCTTAAAAAACCAAGATCACTTCATTTCGATGAGCGTACCTCAAAATACGACGTTTCGGGCGCTTGATTAACGGCAGCAGGCGCTTGACTTCAATCTTGTGTTTTTGCTTTTACAGCTTTTGTACTTTTGTCTTTATTCACGCTTGCCTTCTCTTTCTTCTATTAGAATTGCTGAAGCTTTTGTGTTCTTCTATTACAGTACTTCATGCTTCAGGACGTCATAGAAAAGGGTACCTTATTTTCTAGTCAAGCTTGGATTTTCAATATCTTAATACTTCATTCAAAATTACTTCTCTAGCCTTCATAATGTTTTGTATTTTGAATAGACGCTTGATTTGCTTCACTGGACGCTTCTTTAATTAGCTAAGGCGCGTGGTTATCCACTAGGCACATTCACAAGGTTGTCAAACTAGTAGCGTTCTAACCAGTGTGCGTATTATGCTTCTTTGATCCTCTTAATGGCCGAATTAGGATTCGATGTCTTAATGAAACTTGTAGATATGGATATTAGCTTTAAAGAGACACCAGTTTCGTCCAATTCAGACACCTATAGCTCAATATATGGCCATCAGACAGTACAAAGATATGACTGTCAGGGACAATATCACGTCAAAAACTTACGGATGCAATTTGACAAAGATAGAGATCGATTTCACTCTTGGTGTCTTCATGAGAGTTGCAGTTATTTCTAAGCCATCAGGAGATACCAAGATGGATGCTTTTGAACACCTAAAGCTCCAGAAATTTTCAGCAGACGCTCGCATGTTATGGTTGTCATGAACAGTAACACATCTACAGCTTGAAGAAAGAATGTCACTCAGATAGAGATTAGTTCAAATCTCGACTTGTGCAGGAATCATGTAGGTATTACTCTTATCTTTCTTAAAAAACAAAGATCACCTCATTTTGATCAGCATACCTCAAAAGACGACGTTTCGGGCGCTTGATTATCGGCAGCAGGCGCTTGACTTCAATCTTCACTGTTTTTGCTTTCGCAGCTTTTGTACTTTTGTCTTTATTTGTGCTTCTTTTCTCTTTCTTCTGTTAGATTTGCAGAAGCTTTTGTCTTCTACTATTACAATACTTGATATTTCAGAACTTTTTCGAAAAGGGTACCTCATTTTCTGGTCCAGCTTGGACTTTGAATGTCTTAATACTTCATTCGAAAAACTTCTCCATCCTTCATAATGTTTGTATTATGAATAGACGATTGATTAGATTCACCGGACGCTTCTTAAATTAGCTAAGGCGCTTGATTATCCACTGGGCACATTCACAAAGCTGTTTAACTCGTAGCATTCTTAGCAGTTAGCGTATTATGCTTCTTTGACCCTCTTAATGGACGAATTAGGATTCGATGTCTTCATGAAACTTGTAGATATGGATATTAGATTTTATGAGACACCGGTTTCATCCAATTCGGACACCTACAGCTCAATATATGGTCATCAGACGCTACAAAGGCATGACTGTCAGGAACAACATCACATCACCGACTTACGGTTGCAATTTGGCAAAGATAGAGATCGATTTCGCTCTTGACCTCTTCATGAGAGTTGCGGATATTTCTCTAAGCCTTCCAACGATACCAAGATCGATGCTTTTGAACACCTAAAGCTCCAGAAATTGTCATCAGACGCTTGCATGTTCTGATTGTCACGAACAGTATAACATCTCAAGCTTGAAGATGGAATTTCACACAGATCAGGATTAGTTCAGATCTCGACTTCTGCAAGAAACATGTAGGACTTTATCTTATCTTTCTAACAAAACCAAGATCACTTCATTTCGACGAGCGTACCTCAAAATACGACATTTCGGATGCTTGATTATCGGCAGTAGGCGCTTGACTTCAATCTTCAGTGTTTTTGCTTTCTCAGAACTTGTACTTTTGTCTTTATTGACGCTTGTCTTCTCTTTCTTTTATTAGAATTGCTGAAACTTTTGTGTTCTTCTATTACAGTATTTCATGCTTCAGGACTTTATAGAAAAGGGTACCTTATTTTCTGGTCAAGCCTGGACTTTCAATATCTTAATACTTCATTCAAAATTACTTCTCCAGCCATCTTAATGTTTGTATTCTGAATTGACGCTTGATTAGATGCACGGGACGCTTCTTAAATTAGCTGAGGCACTTGATTATTTACTGGGCACATTCACAAGGCTGTTTAACTCGAAGCATTCTGACCAGTTCGCGTATTATGCTTCTTTGATACTCCTAATGGCCGAATTAGGATTCGATGTCTTAATGAAACTTGTAGATATGGATATTAGCTTTAAAGAGACAATGGTTTCATCCAATTCGGACACCTACAGCTCAATATATGGCTATCAGACGCTACCAAGGTGTGACTGTTAGGAATAATATCACGTCAAAAATTTACGGCTGTAATTTGACAAAGATAGACATAGATTTAACTCTTGGCATCTTCATGAGAGTTGCAGTTATTTCTAAGCCTTCCAACGATACCAAGATGGATGCTTTTGAACACCTAAAATTCCAGAAATTTTCAGCAGACGCATGCATGTTCTGATTGTCATGTACGGTATCACATCTAGAGCTTGAAGAAGGAATTTCACGTTGGTTCAGATCACGACTTCTCCAGGAAACATGTAGGTATTTATCTTATCTTTCTTAAAAAACCAAGATCACTTCATTTCGACGAGTATATCTCAAAATATGACATTTCGGACGCTTGATTATCGGCAGCAGGCGCTTGACTTCAATCGTCACTGTTTTTGCTTTCTCAGCATTTGTACTTTTGTCTTTATTCACGTTGGTCTTCTCTTCCTTCTATTAGAATTGCTGAAGCTTTTGTCTTATTCTATTATAGTACTTCATGCTTCAGGACTTTATAGAAAAGGGTACCTTATTTTTTGGTCAAGCTTGGACTTTCAATATCTTAATACTTCATTCAAAATTACTTCCCCAGCCTTCACAATGTTTTGCATTCTAAATAGACGCTTGATTAGATTCACCGGACGCTTCTTAAATTAGCTAAGGCGCGTGGCTATTCACTGGGCACATTCACAAGGCAGTCAAACTAGTAGCATTCTGACCAGTTTGCATTTTATGCTTCTTTGATCCTCTCAATGGGCGAATTAGGATTCGATGGCTTAATGAAACTTATAGATATGGATATTAGCTTTAAAGAGACATCGGTTTCATCCAATTTGGACACCTACAGCTCAATATATGGCCATCAGAGGTCACAAAGATATGACTGTCAGGAATAATATCACGTCAAAAACTTACGGATGCAATTTGACAAAGACAGAGATCGATTTCACTCTTGGCGTCTACATAAGAGTTGCAATTATTTCTAAGCCATCCAAAGATACCAAGATGGATGCTTTTGAACATCGAAAGCTCCAAAAGTTTTAGTAGACGCTTGTCATGAACAGTATCACATCTACATCATGAAGAAGGAATTTCACTCAGATAGAGATTGGTTCCGATCTCGACTTCTGCAGGAAACATGTAGGTATTAACTCTTGGCATCTTCATGAGAGTTGCAGTTATTTCTAAGCCTTCCAACGATACCAAGATGGATTCTTTTGAACACCTAAAGCTCCAGAAATTTTCAGCAGACGCATGCATGTTCTGATTGTCATGTACGGTATCACATCTAGAGCTTGAAGAAGGAATTTCACTCAGAAAGAGATTGGTTCAGATCTCGACTTCTCCTGGAAACATGTAGGTATTTCTCTTTTCTTTCTCAAAAAACCAAGATCACTTCATTTCGACAAGCGTACCTCAAAATATGACGTTTCGGGCCATTGAATATCGGCAGCAGGCACTTGACTTCAATCTTCAGTGTTTTTGCTTTTGCTGCTTTTGTACTTTTTTCTTTATTCACGCTTGTCTTCTCTTTTTTCTATTAGAATTGCTGAAGCTTTTGTCTTCTTCAATTACTTTACTTCATGCTTCAGGACTTTATAAAAAAGGGTACCTTATTTTCTAGTCATGCTTGGACTTTGAATATCTTAATACTTCATTCAAAATTACTTCTCCAGCCTTCATAATGTTTATATTATGAATAGACGCTTGATTACATTCATCGGACGCTTTTTAAATTAGCTAAGGCGCTTGATTATCCACTGGGCACATTCACAAGGCTGTTTAACTCGTAGCTTTTTAGCAATTAGCGTATTATGCTTCTTTGACCCCCTTAATGGACGAATTAGGATTCGATGTCTTCATGAAACTTGTAGATATGGATATTATATTTAACGAGACACCAGTTTCATCCAATTCAGACACCTATAGCTTAATATATGGTCATCAGACACTACATAGGTATGACTGTCAGGAAAAACGTCACGTCACCAACTTACGGATGCAATTTGACAAAGATAGAGATCGATTTCGCTCTTGACCTCTTCATGAGGGTTGCAGATATTTCTATAAGCCTTCCAACGATACCAAGATTGATGCTTTTGAACACCTAAAGCTCCACAAATTGTCAGCAGACGCTTGCATGTTCTGATTGTCAAGAACAATATCACATCTCAAGCTTGGAGAAGGAATTTCACTCTGATCGGGATTGGTTCAGATCTCGACTTCTCCAGGAAACATGTAGGAATTTATCTTATCTTTCTAAAAAAAACCAATATCACTTCGTTTCGACGAGCGTAACTCAAAATACGATGTTCCGGATGCTTGATTATTGGCAGCAGGCGCTTGACTTCAATCTTCAGTGTTTTTGCTTTCTCAGCATTTGTACTTTTGTCTTTATTCATGCTTGTCTTCTCTTTCTTCTATTAGAATTGCTGAAACTTTTGTCTTCTACTATAACAATACTTGATATTTCTGAACTTTATCGAAAAGGGTACCTCATTTTCTGGTCAAGCTTGGACTTTGAATATCTTAATACTTCATTCGAAATTACTTCTCCAGCCATCATGATGTTCTGTATTTTGAGTAGATGATTGATTAGCTTCGCCGTAGGAGTCTTAAATAAGCTAAGGCGCTTGATTATCCACTAGGCACATTCACAAGGTTGTTTAACTTGTTGCGTTCTGTCGAGTTAGCGTATTATGCTTCTTTGACCCTCTTAATGCAGGAATTAGGAATCGATGTCTTCATGAAACGTGTAGATATGAATATTAGCTTTAATGAGACACTGGTTTCATCCAATTAGGACACCTACAGCTCAATATATTGTCGTCAGACGCTACAAAGGTATGACTGTCAGGAGCAACATCACGTCACCAACTTACGGATGCAATTTCACAAAGATGGAGATCGATTTCGCTCTTGACCTCTTCATGAGAGTTGCGGATATTTCTCTAAGCCTTCCAAAGATACCAAGACCGATGCTTTTGAACACCTAAAGCTCCAGAAATTGTCAGCAGACGCTTGCATGTTCATATTGTCACGAACAGTATCACATCTCAAGCTTCAAGAAAGAATTTCACTCAGATAGGGATTGGTTCAGATCTCGACATCTCCATCAAACCTTTGGGTATTTATCTTATATTTCTAACAAAACCATGATCACTTCATTTCGAAGAGCGTAACTCAAAATACGATGTTCCGGACGCTTGATTATCGGAAGCAGTCGCTTGACTTCAATATTTAGTGTTTTTGCTTTCTCAGCATTTGTACTTTTGTCTTTATTCACGCTTGTCTTCTCTTTCTTCTATTAGAATTGCTGAAGCTTTTGTCTTCTACTATTACAATACTTGATATTTCAGAACTTTATCGAAAAAGGTACCTTATTTTCTGGTCAAGCTTGGACTTTGAATATCTTAATACTTCATTCGAAATTACTTCTCCAGCCATCATGATGTTCTGTATTCTGAGTAGATGATTGATTAGCTTCACCGTAGGAGTCTTAAATGAGCTAAGGCGCTTAGTTATCCACTGGGCACATTCACAAGGTTGTTTAATTGTTTGCGTTCAGTCGAGTTAGCGTATTATGCTTCTTTGACCCTCTTTATGCACGAATTAGGAATCGATGTCTTCATGAAACGTGTAGATATGAATATTACCTTTAATAAGACATTGGTTTCATCCAATTCGGACACCTAGAGCTCAATATATGGTCATCAGACGCTACAAAGGAATGACTGTCAAGAGCAACATCACGTCACCAACTTACGGATGTAATTTGACAAAGATAGAGATCGATTTCGCTCTTGACCTCTTCGTGAGAGTTGAGGATATTTCTCTAAGCCTTCGAACGATACGAAGATCAATTTTTTTGAACACCTAAAGCTCCTGAAATTGTCAGTAGACGCATGCATGTTCTGATTGTCATGAAGAATATCACATCTCAAGCTTGAAGATGGAATTTCACTCAGATTGGGATTAGTTCAGATCTCGACTTCTCCAGGAAACATGTAGGAATTTATCTTATCTTTCTAACAAAACCAAGATCACTTCGTTTCGACGAGCGTACCTCAAAATATGATGTTCCCGACGCTTGATTATCGGCTGCAGGCGCTGTAACACCCGGGGCTGACGAGGGCGGGGAGTGATCGCCGGTGCATGAGGCACAGACAAGGAGCGGCTCCTGGCAGGCTTCTAGGCGGAGGGATACATGAATGAACCGATTCACACCGGAATGAGAGGGATCCTGAGGCTGTGCAGGTATGGGACTGTACAGTTGAAGGAAGGCTTATAAGAATTGATTGGTACTACCTATACCAACAAGATGCATCTTCTTTTCGGTAGCCCATAACTTACGAACTCCAAAGTTAAGCGTGCTTGACTTGGAGTAATTCTGGGATGGGTGACCTCCTGGGAAGTTTTCCTAGGAAGCGTGTGAGTGAGGACAAAGCACGCTGAAGAGACCCGTGTTGGTTTGTGGAGACAGTCGGCAATCCTTAAAGCAGTCCGGGCCGTTACAAATGGTATCAGAGCGGACCTCTCCCAGTACGGTGTGGTTCGGGGACGAACCTAGCGGAAGCTGGTGGGCATGTAACACCCGGGGCTGACGAGGGCGGGGAGTGATCGCCGGTGCATGAGGCACGGACAAGGAGCGGCTCCTGGCAGGCTTCTAGGCGGAGGGATACATGAATGAACCGATTCACACCGGAATGAGAGGGATCCTGAGGCTGTGCAGGTATGGGACTGTACAGTTGAAGGAAGGCTTATAAGAATTGATTGGTACTACCTATACCAACAAGATGCATCTTCTTTTCGGTAGCCCATAACTTAAGAACTCCAAAGTTAAGCGTGCTTGACTTGGAGTAATTCTGGGATGGGTGACCTCCTGGGAAGTTTTCCTAGGAAGCGTGTGAGTGAGGACAAAGCACGCTGAAGAGACCCGTGTTGGTTTGTGGAGACAGTCGGCAATCCTTAAAGCAGTCCGGGCCGTTACAAATAATTGTAACACCCAGTTTTTTTACACTATGCTTATACGTGTTAATATTTGCTTGTATATGTTGTATATATGTTGTTTGTGATTGTTCTTGAGGTCCAAGTTCATAGTTGGGGTAGTTTAGCCTTAAGGAATGGTCAATGCATTCAAGTCCAAGAAACATGTTTTACGGTTTTGTTCATATCTTGAGTTCTAGACATCCGATTAAGGTGATCTTGGATGCGTTGGAAAGATTAGAGAATTATATACAAGTCTTATTTCAGGTGTTAAGGCCAAATTCGGCTTCTATAGTTTCGCGTAGCTAAAGAACTTCACCTAGCGAATCTGGCAGACAGATTCTTGCAGCTCTCTGGTTCGCCTAGCGAAAATGTATTCGCGTAGCGAATCTGAGCGCAGCAGAATCGTGTTTTTGGGCTTCTAATCATCCCATAATGACCCTAACTCATATTTATACCCTAAGACTCGACCTAAACCTACTTTCTAAGTCGAAAAACTCTCAGAAGCTGCCTCTTCCTCTCCAAACAAGGATTTCTAAACCCTTTCCAAGGATCCCTGAAGGAGATTGCACCATTGTTCATCGTTCTTCATCTCTTTCGCTTGAAGAGCATCACTGCCATCACAAGCCCTCTTCCTAGTTGCTGCTCTTGAACCTTTTGGGGCTGTGATCGTGAAGTCAAGCGTCGTAAGATTGAGCATTCGTGTAGACGCAACCTTTTCCGGACCTTTTCCTTCCTTTGTTCGTGGTGATCGTCATACCAGGTATGGGGGGAAGAAATAGATCATGAGTATGTGGGTTTTGGGATACGTTAAGATGAAGGGGTTAACCCATGACCCTTATATGTTTGTCTATATGCATTGTAAATGCCTATGTATATGCTATGAGTGTAATTATGTGTATGTTATGTATATGCCATGTATATGCCTATGTGAATATTGTATAAATATACATGTTTATGGTTCTATGATTATGACTATGGGTGTTTGTCTTGATGATATGATTCAAATATTATGATGTACAATGAATAGTATGAATATAGATACGATATGCATTGATGAGATTTTATGATGTGCAATGATAATGATGACTTGATGATGATGTGCGTTACGATGAAGAAAATAGGATTAGTGAAAGAACATAGCTTAGGGACGTTTGGCACCCCATAATGAATGAGTTGTTATGAGAGGTGAGATTGATAATATTGGATTAGTTTTGGAAACCCATAGGGATGATTCTTGAGAGATGGGATGATAGGCATAGGGATAACTTAGAGAAATTCTTAAGATTCCCACATCTGTCATGATTCGCCTGGCGAATATCCATTCGCAAGGCGAGACAGAGAGACCATTCATGGTCTGACGTGATTCGCTTAGCAGATTGTAATCCGCGAGGCGAATGAGAGAACCAAATATTGGGGCTCTCGGGCTCGCCTCGCGAGCCAGGATTCGCCTAGCGAATCTGGGAACCTGTTTAGGAGCTCTCGGGCTCGCCTCGCGAGCCAGGATTCGCCTAGCGAATCTGGAAACCTGTTTAGGAGCTCTCGGGCTCACCTCGCAAGCCAGGATTCGCCTAGCGAATCTAGAAACCTGTTTAGGAGCTCTCGGGCTCGCCTCGCGAGCCAGGATTCGCCTAGCGAATCTGGGTGCAACACCCTTTCCCGAGTGTCACATTCCCGAACGTTTATAAGGCCGAAAATATTTATTAATGCGGAAAATACGATTTCTTTTTCTTTTCTTTTCATAAAGATGTAATGGGATTAGTAAAGGTAATAAATAATACTAATAAGTGAACTTGGGTTCACCATGCATTTCTAGAACATATTGTATTATAAATACAGAAACAGAAAACAGAAAACAGAAACATCAACATTACTATATACAGACATAAGTCTAATGTATGACTGACATAAGAAATACAATAAGTACTAGGAGTCATAGCTCCCAAAAGGTACTACAAAAACTGACATAGTCTGGCCGACAACAAAACTAAAACAGAAAAAGAGTCCACCTCCGAACTCAAAGGGACTGCGGAATGGAACCATCGTCGCGTCCATCTGTTCAAGCAGCAACAGCAAGTACCAGCAGAAAACATACAGATATGAGTGAGATTCCCGTTCATCAACACAACAAAACAGCAGTAGTAAAAACGGGACGACTCACCAGGTAATAGCGTACCCAACATACTTACAAGATTCTCAATATAAATCATGTTAAGCAGTTAACAACATAATAGCATGCTAAACATTTAACAGCATAATATAAGGCATCCTTAAACAATACAGCGATGTATAACAGTAAATGTAAACATCAATAGCCATAAACATCAATAGCCATGTAATGCAATGCAATGTATATGACTCAATGTCAATGTCACTGGGTACTACTCTGACCCCTACTCCATGGAGCTAACAAAACATTCGGAGAGAGTGAATGGGAGGACATGTTCCGGTTTCTCCCAGCCATGAGCAAGATGCTACAACATTCGTAACGTGCACGTATCTGGCTTTACGGTAACACTCTCGACCAAACATGAAAAGTACGGCATCTAGGAGAGGATATCAGTGTATTGCACGGATTCGCCACGACACAGAAGAATCACCAACTGGTCACATGTCAGCCCTTCCAACCCTGATACCTCCAAAATGACCATTGAAGATCGTCAGCGTAAGATTCGCACCCGCATCAAGGTGTAAGCTCAACTCCTAGGCTCAAGACCTTACAACTATGCAAATGAAATGCCAATGCTTACACA
Source organism: Ammopiptanthus mongolicus (assembly GCA_039655645.1). Classification (NCBI taxonomy): domain Eukaryota; kingdom Viridiplantae; phylum Streptophyta; class Magnoliopsida; order Fabales; family Fabaceae; genus Ammopiptanthus; species Ammopiptanthus mongolicus. The sequence goes on from CM077349.1 coordinate 39,739,072, forward strand.
AAGCAAATGCGATAAAGCAATGTCTATCCATTGGATAAACCTCAAGGTTCACTAAGGTCCTCTTCCTTAGAAACTACACACATCTTTGTTTTATAAAACATTTATCCATCGGATAAAACAATTATCCCTCAGATAAATATCTTGTGATTCCTTTGGAATGATCCAGATTGCTTTCAGAATCGCCGACTGTCCCCACAAACCAACACAAGTCTTTTCAGCGTGTTTTGTCCTCACTCACACGCTTTCTAGGGAACTTCCCAGAAGGTCACCCATCCCATAATTACTCTAAGTCAAGCACGCTTAACTATAAAGTTCTTATGTTCTAAGTTCCCGAAAAGAAGATAAATCTTGTTGATATGGGTAGTACCAATCAATTCTTATATGCCTTCCCTTAACTATACAGTCCCATACCTGCATAGCCTCAGGATCTCTCTCATTCCAGTTATCACAAGACGGAAACAATTGAACGAATACTGTTTCGAAAACCAAAACGTTTCGTGTTTGTGTTTACGTCTTATGAAATATGTCTCAAGTCCTAAGCATTATGAATAAGGATTGAGAATCCTCTTAGATAAGTCTTTAAGCCTTTCTAAGATATTAATCCCTTGTTTTTCAATTAAGGAAACAAGTGTTGATTTTACTTAAGTCTTATGAAGTCATTGATGTACTAAGTCATCAATGGTATAGTACATGGTCTTGTTCCACCACATACCATACTTAATTAACCCTTGTCTTCAACTCTAAGTTAATTATTTAACTTAGGTTTTTCACGCATAAAACTTTAAGATTGAGTTAGAAAACTCCTTTTGTAAACCAAACAACTTTTACGATTGAAAACTCATTTGATTTGAAACAACATTTAAACTACTTACTTCACTTCTAGCATTTTCTAAAACATGAAATTCGCTTAGCGGAATTCCATTCGCTTAGCGAAAATGAGGCAGTAATACCTCCTTTGGAACTCCTCTGGATCGCTCGGCGAAACATCCATCGCGTAGCGAAATTTATTGTATTCGCTTAGCGAATATGTATTCGCTTAGCACAAGTACAGATGGTTACACCTCTTTGTAAACACCTCTGGATCGCTCGGCGAAACAGAATTCGTGTAGCGAAATTTCACTTTATTCGCTTAGCGAGTATAATTTCGCTTAGCGAAATGGAGGCGGTTATACCTCTTTTGGAAACACCTCTGGATCGCTCAGCGAGAGGTAATTCGCGTAGCGAAACTTATTTGGTTAGCTTAGCGAATATGAATTCGCTTAGCGAAATTGAGGCAGTGATGCCTAACTTAGAATTCCTCTGTTTTTCGCTTAGCGAAAGTAAATTCGCTTAGCGAAAAGTTGCCTTAAAACAAGACATCAACCTTATGGAACCATTTTGATTCTCTTCATGAAACCACTTCTTTTATTATTTTGAGTCACTTGATTAGCTAGATGAACTAAGGATAAGGTATAAAACATGTTTCACTTTGGTGAAAACACTTTGAGATTTAATTCCATTTAAAGTCACTTAGGGTTTTTCTTTGAAAAACACAAGTTATTGAAAACACTTTCTTTACAACAAAACTTGACTTGTCCAAGAACTATTCATATCCTTCCTTTCCTCAAGGTCATGGCTAATAGCCAACTAGGAATCAATGTGAAGTTTTACTTCATCAACCAATCAAAGTATGGCTCACAATACTTACACAATCATGATAACCATGATACACATTACTACATCATAATCAAACATCCAAGTCCATCACACATTATGGTCTCATAATCAACAATAAAAGTCCATACTTGATCTAGTGATCAAAGTAGGTTTTCCAACATACATGAAAATGATTTTTATTCAATCATCAACATATTCTAAAGCACACTACAACATACTAAAGCATACACTCATCAAGACAACCTTGTTCTCCAAGAGAACTTAACAAAACTTAACACATAAAAGTGAACCCAAACTAAAGGGTTTCACCCACACATAAACTTAAACAACCATTCTCACTACCACCATCTTGGTGTGATGAGGTTCTTCTCCCCATACCTGTTGAAGAGCAGATTCCCGGATCAAAGTCGGTTGATCGGTTTGTGAACCTCCTGATAATTGTCACCAACTACAAACAACCAAACAATCAATAATTAAACAACAATCAAACCAAACTCAACAATTCTCACAAAGAGGGTTTCGGCCACCCTAAAGAGAATAAAGCTAGGAATTGATCTTGGTTTTCCATTTCATGGATTCAAAGGCATTAGGAAAGCTAAGGATGAAATCAAGTGTTAGAAATCAAAAATTGATGAAAAACACTATTCATCATCTTCAAAAGGGTTCGGCCCTAATATGCTTTTTGAGCTATGATGAGAGTTGAATCATAAGCTCCTAGGTTTAGGTAGAGATTGATGATGTGAGTTCAAAGAACTTGGTCTTACCTCAAAATGATTTTTCTACAATTTCCTATGGATTTTCAAAGTTTTGGATCTAAGAAATAATTTTCATGAAAATGGGTCTTGATCTTGAAATAAAGAGATATTCAAGAAGCTAAGAGATCATAGAAGTGATCTTACCTTGAAATGATGGAAGCTTGCTCAAGGAATCAAGTGATTCCAACAAGAACTCAAGCTTTTTCAAGAACAACAATGGTGCTTCTTCAAGAGTAACTATGGTGTTCTTCTCTTTTTGAGAGGGCTGTGCGAAAATGAGAGTGTGAGGGGCTGAGTTCAGCTTTAAAACAAGTCACTTAAGGGCAAAAAGGTCATTTGCCAAAAGGGTAAAATGGTAAAAGTGCAAAAGACTAAGGTTAGGGGCATTTTGGTCATTTTGCTTCCAGATATTTCCGAACGTCATGACGACTCTGGCATACTCTCCCAAGTGTCTTGGGATGTTGTGATATCAAGATTATCTGTTTGCGAGTCTCGGTAAGTCCATATGTGGCTCCGTTTGTCACCCGATTGAGAATTCCGCCCGAACGAAGGTCAGGAAGTTATTTTTCTGAAATTTTTACGAAATTTAACCAAAACGCAGAGAATCAAATTCTAAGACTTATTGTCTCGTTCACGGGTCCATCTGAGGTCTTCTGAGCAGTAAAATCATACTGTCAGTGTAAAAACGCAGACCGGATTCCGTTTGAGTTTTTGACTCAAAACTTAATCGTAGCTTTCTACGATATCGTTGAGCATGACTATGGTCTCGGAATATTTTATTTCTATTTCTAATACCTCGAATAAAATAAAGACGTTAAAATACTGAAGAATTAGAAAACGTGAAAATCGGTGCGTTACACTGGGAACCTGTTTAGGAGCTCTCGGGCTCGCCTCGCGAGCCACGATTCGCCTAGCGAATCTGGGTTTCTCACCCAGATTCTGTTGTGAAGAAGAAATAAATAGGGTAATGGAAAAATGACTGTGAGATCACAATTCAAGGTTGATAGTATAGAAAAGAACGTTAATATTAATAATGATGATATGATAATATTGGCAATGTTGATAAAGGCAATAATGATGGTTAGCGCCTAGTTGTTTGATGATCATCGTTGATGGTCATTGTTGATAATCAATGTGATTGATTATGATGATAGTATTGGCAATGTTGATAAAGGCAATAACGATGGTTAGCGCCTAGTTGATTGATGATCACCGTTGATGGTCATTGTTGATAATCAATGTGATTGATTATGATGGTGGATGGTTGGACATGTGTTTGCATGTCGTTGAGCATAGCATGCATCATACGTTGACGTTGATATGTTGGGTGGAAAGCAAACGATCAATCGCGATAGTGGAGGCCATGATGGGTGTTATCCCGGCCTTGCGGGTACGTTGGGTATGGAAGTTCCAGGTGACATGGGCTAGCTACCTATTGTCGGAATGACCTAAAGAATAAGCTTGAGTACCCTTGCAACACCCTTTCCCGAGTGTCACATTCCCGAACATTTATAAGGCCAAAAATATTTATTAATGCGGAAAATACGAACTTTCTTTTTCTTTTCTTTTCATAAAGATGTAATGGGATTAGTAAAGGTAATAAATAATACTAATAAGTGAACTTAGGTTCACCATGCATTACTAGGACATACATACAGTTTTATAAATACAGAAACAGAAAACGAAAAACAGAAACATCAACATTACTGTATATAGACATAAGTCTAATGTATGACTGACATAAGAAAATACAATAAGTACTAGGAGTCGTAGCTCCCAAAAGGTACTGCAAAAACTGACATAGTCTGGCCGACAACAAAACTAAAACAGCAAAAGAGTCCACCTCCGAACTCAAAGGGACTGCGGAACGGAACCATCGTCGCGTCCATCTGTTCAAGCAACAGCAAGTACCAGCAGAAAACATACAGATATGGGTGAGATTCCCGTTCATCAACACAACAAAACAGCAGTAGTAAAAACGGGACGACTCACCTGGTAACAACGTACCCAACATGCTTACAAAGGTTCTCAGTATAAATCATGTTAAGCAGGTAACAACATAATAGCATGCTAAACATTTAATAGCATAATATAAGGCATCCTTAAACAATACAGCGATGTATAATAGTAAATGTAAACATCAATAGCCATGCAATGCAATGTATATGACTCAATGTCAATGTCACTGGGTACTACTCTGAACCCTACTCCATGGAGCTAACAAAACATTCTGAGAGAGTGAATGGGAGGACATGTTCCGGTTTCTGCCAGCCATGAGCAAGATGCTACAACATTCGTAACGTGCACGTATCTGGCTTTACGGTAACACTCTCGACCAAACATGAAAAGTACGGCATCTAGTAGAGGATATCTGTGTATTGCACGGATTCGCCACGACACAGAAGAATCACCAACTGGTCACATGTCAGCCCTTCCAACCCTGATACCTCCAAAAAGACCATTGAAGAACGCCACCGTAAGAGTCTCACCCGCATCAAGGTGTAAGCTCAACTCCTAGGCTCAAGGCCTTACAACTATGCACATGAAATGCCAATGCTTACACAAAGCAGATGCGATAAAGCAATGTCTATCCATTGGATAGACCTCAAGGTTCACTAAGGTTCTCTTCCTTAGAAACTGCACACATCTTTGTTTTATAAAACAATTATCCATCGGATAAAACAATTATCCATCGGATAAATATCTCGTGATTCCTTTAGAATGATCCAGACTGCTTTCAGAATCGCCGACTGTCCCCACAGACCAACACAAGTCTTTTCAGCGTGTTTTGTCCTCACTCACACGCTTTCTAGGAAACTTCCCAGAAGGTCACCCATCCCATAATTACTCTAAGTCAAGCACTCTTAACTATAAAGTTCTTATGTTCTAAGCTCCCGAAAAGAAGATAAATCTTGTTGGTATGGGTAGTACCAATCAATTCTTATATGCCTTCCCTTAACTATACAGTCCCATACCTGCATAGCCTCAGGATTCCTTCCACTGTACAGTCCCATACCTGCACAGCCTCAGGATCTCTCTCATTCCAGTTATCACAAGACAGAAACAACTGAACGATTAACCTGGATCCGAATCATCGGTCCGTCGTCGAACTACTGTTTCGAAAACCAAAACATTTCGTGTTTGTGTTTACGTCTTATGAATTATGTCTCAAGTCCTAAGCATTATGAATAAGGATTGAGAATCCTCTTAGATGAGTCTTTAAGCCTTTCTAAGATATTAATCCCTTATCTTTCAATTAAGGAAACAAGTGTTAATTTCACTTAAGTCTTATGAACTCATTGATGTACTAAGTCATCAATGGTATAGTACATGGTCTTGTTCCACCACATACCATACTTAATTAACCCTTGTCTTCAACTCTAAGTTAATTACTTAACTTAGGTTTTTCACGCGTAAAACTTTACGATTGAGTTAGAAAAACTTTTTTTGTAAACCAAACAACTTTTACAATTAAAAACTCATTTGATTTGAAACAATATTTGAACTGCTTACTGCATTTCCAACATTTTCTAAAAGGTGAAATCCGCTTAGCGAGAGTATATTCGCTTAGCTAAATTAAGGCAGTGATACCTCATTTGAAATTCCTTTCTCGCGGGGCGAACAGAAGTTTCGCGTCGTGAGGCTGAGAGTTATATTTGCTCCTTATACAAATCCTCTGTATCGCAAGGCGAATATTGTCTCGCGTCGCGAGGCAGAGAACTGTATTTCAAACCGACCTTCTGCATCGCGAGGCGATAATTGTCTGGCGTCGCGAGGCAGAGCTGCAATTCTTCACTGCTTAGGCGGTTCGCGGGGCGAGAACTACTTCGCTACGCGAGGCAGAGAAGCTGCATCTTTGCTGCTCGGGCTGGTCCACTGTCTCGCTAGGCGAGGCAATGTTAGCCTGGCGAACGCCTTATCTTCCCTCTGTCTCGCGAGGCGAGACGGGGTTCGCTGGGCGAGTGCCCTGTTTTCACTTTTCCTTAACTTCTTCATTAATTCTCTTTTGAAACACTTAGTTTGATTAACAAACCTATGGCTAAAGAAAAGACATTTTCCACTTTGGTGACACACTTAAAAGGTTAAAACTTCATTTGATCTTTGGATCAAAATCACTTTTGTTTCTCTTTGAAAACATAGGTTATGAAATCATGTTTTTCTTACTTCAAAACCTTGCTAGATCAAGAACAACACATGTTCTTATATTTCCTCTTACTAAGGCCACCAATGAAAATATAGCTCAAAAGCCTACTACAACACATGAGACTTTGCTTCACCAACAAAGCAAATATAGCTCAAAAGCTCACACCAATTATGACAAACCACAATTACATCTTATTACATCATAACCAAAACATACAAGTCCGTCACACATCATAGTCTCATGACCAAGCATAAAAGTCCATACTTGATCTAGTGATCAAAGTAGGTTTTCCAACATACATGAAAATGATTTTTATTTAATCATATCATCATCAACATATGCTAAAGCACACTACAACATACTAAAGCATACACTCATCAAGACAACCTTGTTCTTGAAGTGAACTTAACAAGACATAACAATTAAAAGTGAACCCAAACTAAAGGGTTTCACCCACACATAAAGTAAACAACCATCTTCACCACCACCATCTTGGTGTGATGAGGTTCTTCTCCCCATACCTGTTGAAGAGCAGATTCCCAAATCAAAGTCGGTTGATCGGTTTGTGAACCTTCTGATAATTGTCACCAACTACAAACAACCAAACAATCAAACATTAAACAACAATCAAACCAAACTCAACAATTCTCACAAAGAGGGTTTCGGCCACCCTAAAGAGAATAAAGCTAGGAATTGATCTTGGTTTTCCATTTCATGGATTCAAAGGCATTAGGAAAGCTAAGAATGAAATCAAGTGTTAGAAATCAAAAATTGATGAAAAACACTATTCATCATCATCAAGAAGGGTTCGGCCCTAATGTTCTTTTTGAACTATGATGAGAGTTGAATCATAAGCTCTTGGGTTTAGGTAGAGAATGATGAGGTGAGTTCAAAGAAATTGGTCTCACATCAAAATGATTTTTCTACAATTTCCTATGGATTTTCAAAGTTTTGGATCTAAGAAATAATTTTCATGAAAATGGATCTTGATCTTGAAATAAAGAGATATTCAAGAAGCTAAGAGATCATAGAAGTGATCTTACCTTGAAATGAAGGAAGATTGCTCAAGGAATCAAGTGATTCCAACAAGAACTCAAGCTTTTTCAAGAACAACAATGGTGTTCTTCTCTCAAGAGCAACTATGGAGCTCTATCTTTGGAGGGGATGTGCGAAAATGAGAGTGTGAGGGGCTGAGTTCATCCTTAAAACAAGTCACTTAAGGGCAAAAAGGTCATTTGCCAAAAGGGTAAAATGGTAAAAATGCAAAAGACTAAGGTTAGGGGCATTTTGGTCATTTCGCGTCTAGATTTTCCCGATCGTCATGACGACTCTGGCATACTCTCCCAACTGTCCTGGGATGTTGTGATATCAAGATTATCTGTTGGCGAGTCTCGGTAAGTCCATATGTGGCTCCATTCGTCACCCGATTGAGGATTTCGCCCGAACGAAGGTCAGGAAGTTATTTTTCTGAAATTTTTACGTAATTTAACCAAAACGTAGAGAATCGAATTCTTAGACTTACTGTCTCGTTCACGGGTCCATCTGAGGTCTTTTGAGCAGTAAAATCATACTGTCAGTGTAAAAATGCAGACCGGACTCCGTTTGAGTTTTCGACTCAAAACTTAATCGTAGCTTCCTACGATATCGTCGAGCATGACTATGGACTCGGAATATTTTATTTCTATTCCTAAGACCTCGAATAAAATAAAGACGTTAAAACACTGAAGAATTAGAAAATGTGAAAATCGGGGCGTTACAACCCTGACTAGCCACTATACGTTATCAAGATTAGTGAGAGTGTTCGGGGATGGCCCATGGTCTGGCATATCATCCACGTTGATAACCGGACATGTACTCCTAATCGTCTTTCCAGAGTTAGAGTTGTTGGCCACATGCATACAGAGTAGTGATATTGCATTCGCAATGACATGCATCCTTGATATATATTGATTATATCTGTGTTGATTGATGTATGTTGTATGCCATCTTAATTACTATTCCATTCCATTTACATATATTCATGATTGTGTTTCTTACCCCTCTCTTTGTTATTCTTGTGCATATGTTGTGGTATATCCAGAGGAGGGTGAGCATGCTAACGAGGAGTGATCCCGAGGAGATCTCTCTCAGTAGTTAGGATTTATGATTTATGTTATTCGATTTTATTTCGATGTATTATCGGTATATGTATACCAGCTCTGATATGTGACATCGGGACTTGGGTTATATTTATTATTTATGTTTTCCGCAGTTTGTTTTTAAAGGATTTTGCTTATTTCAGATTCCTATGTTTTACGTTATAGATGATGTGATGCACATTACCCGTGAGGATATGTTTTTATTTTAATTGTTATATTTTTTTAAAAGACATGTATGATTTTATTCATGTTTTATTATATGCGGGGTAGTGGGTGTCACATTTAGTGGTATCAGAGCCGGTCTGTCCTACAGGCCGGGGTATATGTCTGTTGTGTTCTCTTCTGTGTACTCTTATATGATTGTCTGTGACGATGGTATAGAGTATTAAGTGTTTAGTTTTGTTTTACTTGACTTTCAATATTAAGCAATTTGCTTGAACGATGCAGGAAGTTATGGCAGGTAGAAACGATCGTGCGATTGCTGATGCCCTGGAAGCATTAGCTAATGCCATAGGGCAGAATCAGAATCACAACGGAGGTGGACTTGCTGAATTCCAGGGTTTGGATAAGTTCCAGAGGAATAATCCACCATCCTTCAAGGGAGCTTATGACCCTGAAGGTGCTCAGACATGTATCCGGGAACTTGAAAAGATCTTTCGGGCCATGGCATGCACCGATGCACAGAAGGTTACCTTTGCTACCTTCATGTCAGTAGAAGAAGCTGAACATTGGTGGGAGAATTGCCGCCAACGTTTGGAAGCTGAGGGCGCCGCTATTACTTGGGATGCCTTCAAGGAGAGATTCTTGGGGAAGTATTTTCCTGCTGATATACGCGACAAGAAGGAGATGGAGTTTCTAGCTTTGACTCAGGGAAGCATGTCCGTTGGGGAATATGCTGCTAAGTTTGAGGAGCTGTCATGTTACTATCCACTCTACCAGTATTGTAATGATGATCGCTCCAAGTGTGTGAAGTTTGAGAATGGTTTGTGCCCAGAGATTAAGCAAGCCATCAGCTACCAGGAAATCCGTGTTTTCCCCACCTTGGTGAACAAATGCAGAATCTTTGAGGAAGACTACAAGTCTAGAGTTGCCCAGTTCAAGAATTCTGGTCCTCAAGGGAGTAAGAGGATGACCCAGCAGGATAAAGGTAAGCAGCAGTTGGCACCAGTTAGCCGTGGGTTCAAGCACGCCGGCAAGAAACCGCATTATACGTCTGTACCAGCTAGTGGGGGAGGATTTGCCTCTTCTAGGCCGATCAGGTGTGGCAAGTGTGGTAAGGAGCACTTTACCCGGGACTGCAAGGAGACAGACATCATCTGCTTCAAGTGTGGGAAGCCTGGTCATATTAGTAAGGATTGTAGTGGGGAAAAGATGGAGCCACAGAGTGCCAGCAAGAGTTCTCAAGCCAATCGACTGAGGACAAGTGGGAGAGTCTTCACTCTCAGTGGAGCTGAAGCCTTAGAATCCAAAGACCTGATTCAAGGTAAGTGCCTCATCAAAGGAACTCCTTTAATAGTGTTGTTTGATTCGGGTGCGTCGCATTCTTTTATATCACATGATTGTGTTGAGTACCTTAGATTACCTGTTGCCCAACTTGAATATGATCTAGTTGTTGCTACCCCTACCAATAAGCCTGTTGTTACCTTACATATTTGTAAAGGTTGTTCCATTGTCATTGATGATAGAAATTTCATAGTTGATCTTATATGCTTACCCCTTAAACAACTTGATGTTATTCTTGGTATGGACTGGTTATCCGCCAATCATGTCCTTTTAAATTGCTTTGATAAAACTGTTGTTTTTGGAACTGCTGTCAATCCTAAGGATCCGAGTTTTCTGACTGCCAACCAAGTCAAGGCTTCTATTAGAGAAGAAGCCCAAGTATACATGATCTTATCTTCCCTGGAAGTAGAGAGAAAGGCTGAGGTTAAGGATGTGCCAGTTGTGATAGAGTTCCCAGAAGTTTTTCCAGAGGACATTTATAGTTTGCCACCTGAAAGAGAGGTTGAGTTTAGCATAGACTTAGTGCCAGGTACAGGACCTATATCCATAGCACCTTATAGGATGTCCCCTCTAGAGCTAGCTGAGTTGAAGAAACAATTAGAGGAATTGCTCCGGAAGCAGTTTGTTAGGCCTAGTGTGTCTCCGTGGGGAGCGTCGGTGTTGTTGGTGAAGAAGAAAGATGGCAGCATGAGGTTGTGTGTCGATTATCGACAACTCAACAAGGTGACCGTTAAGAATAGGTACCCTCTTCCTAGGATAGATGACCTTATGGACCAGCTGATAGGAGCCTATGTGTTTTCTAAGATAGATTTGAGATCAGGTTACCATCAAATTCGGGTCAAGTCTGAGGACATTCCGAAGACTGCGTTCAGAACACGCTATGGCCATTATGAGTACCTAGTCATGCCTTTTGGTGTGACTAATGCCCCTGCTGTGTTCATGGACTACATGAACAAGATCTTTCATCCATACTTGGATAGGTTCGTAGTTGTTTTCATAGATGATATCCTAGTATACTCTAAGACTAAGGAAGAACATGAGGAACACTTGAGGATAGTCTTGAAGACCCTTAAGGAAAAATAGTTGTATGCCAAGTTGTCTAAGTGTGAGTTCTGGTTAGAGGAGGTGAGTTTCTTAGGACACATCATCTCTAAAGGAGGAATAGCCGTAGACCCATCTAAGGTAGAAACCGTGCTCCAATGGGAAGCACCTAAGTCAGTGACTGAGGTTAGGAGTTTCTTGGGTTTAGACGGGTACTATAGGAGGTTTATAGAAGGATTATCTAAGATAGCTTTGCCTATGACCCGCCTTACTAAGAAAGGTCAGATCTTTGTGTGGGATTCTAAGTGTGAGGAAAGTTTTCAGGAGTTGAAGAATAGGTTGACCTCTGCACCTGTGTTAGTGTTGCCCTTTTGTGGTGTACTGTGATGCTTCAAAGCAAGGTTTAGGTGGTGTGTTGATGCAGAATCGTCAGGTAGTAGCTTACGCTTCTAGGCAGCTTAAGACCCATGAGAAGAATTACCCTACCCACGACTTGGAGCTAGGAGCCGTAGTGTTTGCCTTGAAGATTTGGAGGCATTATCTTTATGGAGCTAGATTTGAGGTCTTTAGTGATCATAAGAGTTTGAAATACCTATTTGACCAAAAGGAGCTGAATATGAGACAGCGTAGGTGGATGGAATTTCTTAAAGATTACGAGTTTGAGTTGAGTTACCACCCAGGTAAGGCCAATGTAGTGGCTGATGCTTTGAGTAGAAAAACCTTACATATTTCAGCCTTGATGGTTAGAGAGATGGATTTGATAGAGGAGTTTAGAGATTTGAGTTTAACTTGGGAAGTTACCCTAAGAGCATTAGGCTAGGAATGTTGAAAATCACTAGCAGATTGATGGATCAGATTAGAGAAGGACAGAAGATAGATGTATACCTTTTAGACCAGAGGGAGTTGATTGCTCAGGGTAGAAACCTTAGTTTTAAGGAAGGGACTGATGGAATTTTGAGGTTCCAAGATAGGGTTTGTATACCTGATGTTCCAGAGCTCAGAAAGTTGATCCTTGAGGAAGGACAGAGGAGTGGTTTGAGTGTTCACCCAGGAGCCACGAAGATGTATCAGGATCTGAAACGGATGTTTTGGTGGCCTAGGATGAAAAAGGATGTGGCTGAGTTTGTGTATGCTTGCTTAGTGTGTCAGAAGGCTAAGATAGAGCACCAGAAACCTTCGGGTAAGTTGCAACCTTTGAGTATTCCTGAGTGGAAGTGGGATAGTATCTCTATGGATTTTGTGTCTGGACTCCCTAGGACTCCAGCTGGTTGTGATGCCATATGGGTTGTTGTGGACAGGTTAACCAAATCTGCCCATTTCATCCCTATGAACATGGAATATCCATTAGAGAAGTGGACTGGGTTGTATATCAGAGAAATAGTTAGATTGCATGGTGTACCGTCTAGCATAGTTTCAGACAGAGATCCTAGATTTACCTCTAGGTTTTGGAATGGTTTGCATGAGGTCTTAGGAACTAAGCTTAGATTGAGTTCAGCTTATCACCCACAGACCGATGGTCAGTCTGAGAGAACAATCCAATCCTTAGAGGACTTGTTGAGGGCGTGTGTGCTAGAGCAGTCTGGTAGTTGGGATAAGTTTTTACCCCTTATAGAGTTTACCTACAACAATAGCTTCCATTCCAGTATTGGGATGGCACCTTATGAGGCTTTGTATGGTAGGAGGTGTAGGACGCCTTTGTGTTGGAATGAGCCTGGAGAGAATGTTGTGTTAGGACCTGAGATAGTGCAAGAGACTATAGAGAAAAGTGAGGATGATACAAGAAAAGATGAGAGTGGCACAGAGTAGGAAAAAGAGTTACCATGATAAGAGAAGAAAAACTCTCGAATTCCAGGAGGGGGATCATGTGTTCTTGCGAGTTACTCCAACAACTGGGGTTGGCAGAGTAATGAAAGCGAGGAAACTTACTCCTAGATTCATTGGCCCTTACCAAATTCTAAAAAGAGTCGGTGAAGTCGCCTACCAGATAGCTTTACCCCTGTTCTTGTCAAATCTTCATAATGTGTTTCATGTATCTCAACTTCGAAAGTATGTTCATGATCCAAGCCATGTGATAGTACCCGATATCATTCCACTAAAGGATAACTTGACTTTCGAGGTGTTACCGCTTCGGGTTTAAGATCGAAGGGTCAAGCAGCTGAGAGGGAAGGAAATTCCCTTGGTCAAGGTCGTTTGGAGTGGAGCTACAGAAGAAAGTGTTACTTGGGAGTTGGAGAGCAAGATGAAGGAGTCATATCCGCATATGTTTACTCAAGGTGAGTAGAAATTTCGAGGACGAAATTTTTATAAGGGGGTGGAATTGTAACACCCTGTTTTTTTACACTATGCTTATACGTGTTAATATTTGCTTGTATATGTTGTATATATGTTGTTTGTGATTGTTCTTGATGTCCAAGTTCATAGTTGGGGTAGTTTAGCCTTAAGGAATGGTCAATGCATTCAAGTCCAAGAAACATGTTTTACGGTTTTGTTCATATCTTGAGTTCTAGACATCCGATTAAGGTGATCTTGGATGCGTTGGAAAGCTTAGAGAATTATATACAAGTCTTATTTCAGGTGTTAAGGCCAAATTCGGCTTCTATAGTTTCGCGTAGCGAAAGAACATCGCCTAGCGAATATGGCAGACAGATTCTTGCAGCTCTCTGGTTCGCCTAGCGAAAATGTATTCGCGTAGCGAATCTGCGCGCAGCAGAATCGTGTTTTTGGGCTTCTAATCAGCCCATAATGACCCTAACTCATATTTATACCCTAAGACTCGACCTAAACCTACTTTCTAAGTCGAAAAACTCTCAGAAGCTGCCTCTTCCTCTCCAATCAAGGATTTCTAAACCCTTTCCAAGGATCCCTGAAGGAGATTGCACCATTGTTCATCGTTCTTCATCTCTTTCGCTTGAAGAGCATCACTGCCATCACAAGCCCTCTTCCTAGTTGCTGCTCTTGAACCTTTTGGGGCTGTGATCGTGAAGTCAAGCGTCGTAAGATTGAGCATTCGTGTAGACGCAACCTTTTCTGGACCTTTTCCTTCCTTTGTTCGTGGTGATCGTCATACCAGGTATGGGGGGAAGAAATAGATTATGAGTATGTGGGTTTTGGGATAGGTTAAGATGAAGGGGTTAACCCATGACCCCTATATGTTTGTCTATATGCATTGTAAATGCCTATGTATATGCTATTAGTGTAATTATGTGTATGTTATGTATATGCCATGCATATGCCTATGTGAATATTGTTTAAATATACATGTTTATGGTTCTATGATTATGATTATGGGTGTTTGTCTTGATGATATGATTCAAATATTATGATGTGCAATGAATAGTATGAATATAGATACGATATGCATTGATGAGATTTTATGATGTGCAATGATAATGATGACTTGATGATGATGCGCGTTACGATGAAGAAAATAGGATTAGTGAAAGAACATAGCTTAGGGACGTTTGGCACCCCATAATGAATGAGTTGTTATGAGAGGTGAGATTGATAATATTGGATTAGTTTTGGAAACCCATAGGGATGATTCTTGAGAGATGGGATGATAGGCATAGGGATAACTTAGAAAAATTCTTAGGATTCCCACATCTGTCATGATTCGCCTGGCGAATATCCATTCGCGAGGCGAGACAGAGAGACCATTCGTGGTCTGACGTGATTCGCCTAGCGGATTGTAATCCGCGAGGCGAATGAGAGAACTAAATATTGGGGCTCTCGGGCTCGCCTCGCGAGCTAGGATTCGCCTAGCGAATCTGGGAACCTGTTTAGGAGCTCTCGGGCTCGCCTCGCGAGCCACGATTCGCCTAGCGAATCTGGGTTTCTCACCCAGATTCTGTTGTGAAGAAGAAATAAATAGGGTAATGGAAAAATGACTGTGAGATCACAATTCAAGGTTGATAGTATAGAAAAGAACGTTAATATTAATAATGATGATATGATAATAATGGCAATGTTGATAAAGGCAATAATGATGGTTAGCGCCTAGTTGTTTGATGATCATCGTTGATGGTCATTGTTGATAATCAATGTGATTGATTATGATGATAATATTGGCAATGTTGATAAAGGCAATAACGATGGTTAGCGCCTAGTTGATTGATGATCATCGTTGATGGTCATTGTTGATAATCAATGTGATTGATTATGATGGTGGATGGTTGGACATGTGTTTGCATGTTGTTGAGCATAGCATGCATCATACGTTGACGTTGATATGTTGGGTGGAAAGCAAACGATGAATCGCGATAGTGGAGGCCATGATGGGTGTTATCCCGGCCTTGCGGGTACGTTGGGTATGGAAGTTCCAGGTGACATGGGCTAGCTACCTATTATCGGAGTGACCTAAAGAATAAGCTTGAGTACCCTGACTAGCCACTATACGTTATCAGGATTAGTGAGAGTGTTCGGGGATGGCCCATGGTCTGGCATATCATCCACGTTGATAACCGGACATGTACTCCTAATCGTCTTTCCAGACTTAGAGTTGTTGGCCACATGCATACGCAGTAGTGATGTTGCATTCGCATTAACATGCATCCTTGATATATATTGATTATATCTGTGTTGATTGATGTATGTTGTATGCCATCTTAATTACTATTCCATTCCGTTTACATATATTCATGATTGTGTTTCTTATCCCTCTCTTTGTTATTCTTGTGCATATGTTGTGGTATATGCAGAGGAGGGTGAGCATGCTGACGAGGAGTGATCCTGAGGAGATCTCTCTCAGTAGTCAGGATTTATGATTTATGTTATTCGATTTTATTCCGATGTATTATCGGTATATGTATACCAGCTCTGATATGTGACATCGGGACTTGGGTTATATTTATTATTTATGTTTTCCGCAGTTTGTTTTTAAAGGATTTTGATTATTTCAGATTCCTATGTTTTACATTATAGATGATGTGATGCACATTACCCTTGAGGATATGTTTTTATTTTAATTGTTATATTGTTTTAAAAGACATGCACATTACCCACTACCCCGCATATAATAAAACATGAATAAAATCATACATGTCTTTTAAAAAAATATAACAATTAAAATAAAAACATATCCTCAAGGGTAATGTGCATCACATCATCTACAACGTAAAACATTGGAATCTGAAATAATCAAAATCCTTTAAAAACAAACTGCGGAAAACATAAATAATAAACGTAACCCAAATCCCGATGTCACATATCAGAGCTAGTATACATATACCGATAATACATCGGAATAAAACAGAATAACATAAATCATAAATCCTAACTACTAAGAGAGATCTCCTCGGGATCACTCCTCGTCAGCATGCTCACCCTCCTCTGCATATACCACAACATATGCACAAGAATAACAAAGAGAGGGTTAAGAAACACAATCATGAATATATGTAAATGGAATGGAATAGTAATTAAGATGGCATACAACATACATCAATCAACACAGATATAATCAATATATATCAAGGATGCATGTTAATGCGAATGCAACATCACTACTGCGTATGCATGTGGCCAACAACTCTAAGTCTGGAAAGACGATTAGGAGTACATGTCCGGTTATCAACGTGGATGATATGCCAGACCATGGGCCATCCCCGAACACTCTCACTAATCCTGATAACGTATAGTGGCTAGTCAGGGTACTCAAGCTTATTCTTTAGGTCACTCCGATAATAGGTAGCTAGCCCATGTCACCTGGAACTTCCATACCCAACGTACCCGCAAGGCCGGGATAACACCCATCATGGCCTCCACTATCGCGATTCATCGTTTGCTTTCCACCCAACATATCAACGTCAACGTATGATGCATGCTATGCTCAACAACATGCAAACACATGTCCAACCATCCACCATCATAATCAATCACATTGATTATCAACAATGACCATCAACGATGATCATCAATCAACTAGGCGCTAACCATCGTTATTGCCTTTATCAACATTGCCAACATTATCATCATAATCAATCACATTGATTATCAACAATGACCATCAACGATGATCATCAAACAACTAGGCGCTAACCATCATTATTGCCTTTATCAACATTGCCAATATTATCATATCATCATTATTAATATTAACGTTCTTTTCTATACTATCAACCTTGAATTGTGATCTCACAGTCATTTTTCCATTACCCTATTTATTTCTTCTTCACAACAGAATCTGGGTGAGAAACCCAGATTCGGTAGGCGAATCGTGGCTCGCGAGGCGAGCCCGAGAGCTCCTAAACAGGTTCTCAGATTCGCTAGGCGAATCGTGGCTCGCAAGGCGAGCCCGAGAGCTCCTAAACAGGTTCCCAGATTCGCTAGGCGAATCCTGGCTCGCGAGGCGAACCCGAGAGCCCCAATATTTGGTTCTCTCATTCGCCTCGCGGATTACAATCCGCTAGGCGAATCACGTCAGACCACGAATGGTCTCTCTGTCTCGCCTCGCGAATGGATATTCGCCAGGCGAATCATGACAGATGTGGGAATCTTAAGAATTTCTCTAAGTTATCCCTACGCCTATCATCCCATCTCTCAAGAATCATCCCTATGGGTTTCCAAAACTAATCCAATATTATCAATCTCACCTCTCATAACAACTCATTCATTATGGGGTGCCAAACGTCCCTAAGCTATGTTCTTTCACTAAACCTATTTTCTTCATCATAACGCACATCATCATCAAGTCATCATTATCATTGCACATCATAAAATCTCATCAATGCATATCGTATCTATATTCATACTATTCATTGCACATCATAATATTTGAATCATATCATCAAGACAAACACCCATAATCATAATCATAGAACCATAAACATGTATATTTATACAATATTCACATAGGCATATACATGGCATATACATAACATACACACATAATTACACTCATAGCATATACATAGGCATTTACAATGCATATAGACAAACATATAGGGGTCATGGGTTAACCCCTTCATCTTAACCTATCCCAAAACCCACATACTCATGATCTATTTCTTCCCCCCCATACCTGGTATGACGATCACCACGAACAAAGGAAGGAAAAGGTCCGGAAAAGGTTGCGTCTACACGAATGCTCAATCTTACGACGCTTGACTTCACGATCACAGACCCAAAAGGTTCAAGAGCAGCAACTAGGAAGAGGGCTTGTGATGGCAGTGATGCTCTTCAAGCAAAAGAGATGAAGAACGATGAACTATGGTGCAATCTCCTTCAGGGATCCTTGGAAAGGGTTTAGAAATCCTTGTTTGGAGAGGAAGAGGCAGCTTCTGAGAGTTTTTCAACTTAGAAAGTAGGTTTAGGTCGAGTCTTAGGGTATAAATATGAGTTAGGGTCATTATGGGCTGATTAGAAGCCCAAAAACATGATTCTGCTGCGCGCATATTCGCTACGCGAATACATTTTCGCTAGGCGAACCAGAGAGCCGCAAGAATCTGTCTGCCAGATTCGCTAGGCGAAGTCCTTTCGCTACGCAAAACTATAGAAGCCGAATTTGGCCTTAACACATGAAATAAGACTTGTAGATAATTCTCTAAGCTTTCCAACGCATCCAAGATCACCTCAATCGGATGTCTAGAACTCAAGATATGAACAAAACCGTAAAACATGTTTCTTGGACTTGAATGCATTGACCATTCCTTAAGGCTAAACTACCTCAACTATGAACTTGGACATCAAGAAAAATCACAAACAACATATATACAACATATACAAGCAAATATTAACACGTATAAGCATAGTGTAAAAAAAACATTATGTTACAGGCACTTGACTTCAATCTTCAGTGTTTTTGATTTCTCAGCATTTGTACTTTTATCTTTATTCACGCTTGTCTTCTCTTTCTTCTATTAGAATTGCTGAACCTTTTGTCTTCTACTATTACAATACTTGATATTTCAAAACTTTATTGAAAAGGGTACCTCATTTTCTGGTCAAGCTTGAACTTTGAATATCTTAATACTTCATTCGAAATTACTTCTCCAGCCATCGTGATGTTCTGTATTCTGAGTATAGATTGATTAGCTTCAATGTAGGAGTCTTAAATGAGCTAAGGCGCTTGGTTATCCACTGGGAAAATTCACAAGGTTGTTTAACTTGTTGCGTTATGTCAATTTAGTGTATTATGCTTCTTTGACCCTCTTAATGCACTAATTAGGAATCGATGTCTTCAAGAAACGTTTAGATATGAATATTAGCTTTAATGAGATACTGATTTCATCCAATTCAGTCACCTACAGCTCAATATATGGTCATCAAATGCTACAAAGGTATGACTGTCAGGAGCAACATCCCGTCACCATCTTACGGATGCAATTTCACAAAGATAGAGATCGATTTCGCTCTTGACCTCTTCGTGAGAGTTGCGGATATTTCTCTAAGCCTTCCAACGATACCAAGATCGATGCTTTTGAACACCTAAAGCTCCAGAAATTGTCAGCAGACGCTTGCATGTTCTGATTGTCATGAACAATATCACATCTCAAGCTTGAAGATGGAATTTCACTCAGATCGGGATTAGATCAGATCTCGACTTCTCCAGGAAACATGTAGGAATTTATCTTATCTTTATAACCAAACCAAGATCACTTCATTTCGACGAGCGTACCTCAAAATACGATGTTCCGAACGCTTGATTATCGGCAGCAGGCGCTTGACTTCAATCTTCAGTGTTTTTGCTTTCTCAGCATTTGTACTTTTGTCTTTATTCACGCTTGTCTTCTCTTTCTTCTATTAGAATTGCTGAAGCTTTTGTCTTCTACTATTACAATACTTGATATTTCAGAACTTTATCGAAAAGGGTACCTCATTTTCTGGTCAAGCTTGGACTTTGAATATCTTAATACTTCATTCGAAATTACTTCTCCAGCCATCATGATGTTCTGTAATCTGAGTATAGATTGATTAGCTTCACCGTAGGAGTCTTAAATGAGCTAAGGCGCTTGGTTATCCTCTGGGCACATTCACAAGGTTGTTTAACTTGTTGCATTATGTCGATTTAGTGTATTATGCTTCTTTGACCCTCTTAATGCACGAATTAGGAATCGATGTCTTCAAGAGACGTGTAGATATGAATATTAGCTTTAATGAGACACTGGTTTCATCCAATTCGGACACCTACAGCTCAATATATGGTCATCAGACGCTACAAAGGTATGACTGTCAGGAGCAACATCACGTCACCAACTTATGGATGCAATTTCACAAAGATAGAGATCGATTTCGCTCTAGACCTCTTCGTGAGAGTTGCGGATATTTCTCTAAGCCTTCAAACGATACCATGATCGATGCTTTTGAACACCTAAAGCTCCAGAAATTGTCAGCAGACGCTTGCAAGTTCTGATTGTCATGAACAATACCACATCTCAAGCTTGAAGATGGAATTTCACTCAGATCGGGATTAGGTCAGATCTCGACTTCTCCAGGAAACATGTAGGAGTTTATCTTATCTTTCTAAAAAAGCCAAGATCACTTCATTTCGAAGAGCGTACCTCAAAATACGATGTTCCGGACGCTTGATTATCGGCAGCAGGCGCTTGACTTCAATCTTCAGTGTTTTTGCTTTCTCAGCATTTGTACTTTTGTCTTTATTAACGCTTGTCTTCTCTTTCTTCTATTAGAATTGCTGAAGCTTTTGTCTTCTACTATTACAATACTTGATATTTCAGAACTTCATCGAAATGGGTACCTCATTTTCTGGTCAAGCTTGGACTTTGAATATCTTAATACTTCATTCGAAATTACTTCTCCAGCCATCATAATGTTCTGTATTCTAAGTAGATGATTGATTAGCTGCATCGTAGGAGTCTTTAATGAGCTAAGGCGCTTGGTTATCCACTGGGCACATTCACAAGGATGTTTAACTTGTTGCGTTCTGTAGAGTTAGCGTAATATGCTTCTTTGACCCTCAAAATGGACGAATTAGGATTCGATGTCTTCATGATACTTGTAGATATGGATATGAGATTTAATAACACACTGGTTTCATCCAATTCGGACCCTACAGCAATATATGGTCATCAGATGCTACATAGGTATGACTGTCAGGAACAACATCACGTCGTCAACTTACGGATGCAATTTGACAAAGATAGAGATCGATTTCCCTCTTGACCTCTTCATGAGAGTTGCGGATATTTCTCTAAGCCTTCCAATGATACCAAGATCGATGCTTCTGAACACCAAAAGCTCCAGAAATTGTCAGCAGACATTTCCATTTTTTGACTGTCATGAACAATATCACATCTCAAGCTTGAAGATGGAATTTCGCTAAGATCGGGATTAGTTCAGATCTCGATTTCTCCAGGAAACATGTAGGAATTTATCTTATCTTTCTAACAAAACCAAGATCACTTCATTTCGACGAGCGTGCCACAAAATACGACGTTTCAGATGCTTGATTATCGGCAGCAGGCGCTTGACTTCAATTTTCTGTGTTTTTGCTTTCGCAGCATTTGTACTTTTGTCTTTATTCACGCTTGTCTTCGCTTTCTTCTATTAGAGTTACTGAAGCTTTTGTGTTCTTCTATTACAGTACTTCATGCTTCAGGACGTTATAGAAAAGGGTACCTTATTTTTTGGTCAAGCTTGGACTTTGAATATCTTAATACTTCATTCAAAATTACTTCTCCGTGTTCATAATGTTTTGTATTCTGAATAGACACTTGATTAGCTTCACCGGACGCATCTTAAATTTGCTAAGGCGCGTGGTTATCAACTGGGCACATTTACAAGGCTGTTTAACTTGTTGCTTTCTGCCGAGTAAGCGTATTATGCTTCTTTGACCCTCTTAATGCATGAATTAGGATTCGATGTCTGCATGAAACGTGTAGATATGGATATTATCTTTAATGATACACTGGTTTCATCCAATTCGGACACCTACAGCTCAATAAATGGTCATCAGACGCTACAAAGGTATGACTGTCAGGAATAATATCACGAATGCAATTAGACAAAGATAGAGATCGATTTCGCACTTGACCTCTACATGAGAGCTAAAGATATTTCTCTAAGCCTTCCAACGATACCAACATCTATGCTTTTGAACACCTAAAGCTCCAGAAATTGTCAGCAGACGCTTGCACGTTCTGATTGTCACGAACTGTATCATAACTAGAGCTTGAAGAAGGATTTTCACTCAAATAGAGATTGGCTCAGATCTCGACCTCTCCAGGGAACATGTAGGTATTTATCTTATCTTTCTTAAAAAACAAAGCCCACTTCATTTCGACGAGCATACCTCAAAATACGACGTTTCGGACGCTTGATTATCGGCAGCAGGCGCTTGACTTCAATCTTCAGTGTTTTTGCTTTCTCAGCATTTGTACTTTTGTCTTTATTCACGCTTGTCTTCTCTTTCTTCTAATAGAATTGCTGAAGCTTTTGTGTTCTTCTATTACAGTACTCCATGCTTCAGGACTTTATAGAAAAGGGTACCTTATTTTCTGGTCAAGCTTGGACTTTGAATATCTTAATACTTTATTCAAAATTACTTCTCTAGCCTTCATACTGTTTGTATTCTGAATAGATGCTTGATTAGATTCACCGGACGCTTCTTAAATTAGCTAAGGCGCTTGATTATCCACTGGGCACATTCACAAGGCTGTTTAACTCGTAGCATTCTTATCAGTTATCGCATTATGCTTCTTTGACCCTCTTAATGGACGAATTACGATTCGATGTCTTCATGAATATTGTAGATATGGATATTAGATTTAATGAGACACTGGTTTCATCCAATTCGAACACCTACAGCTCAATATATGGCCATCAGTCGCTATGAAGGTATGACTGTTAGGAACAATATCACGTCAAAAACTTACGGATGCAATTTGACAAAGATAGAGATCGATTTCACTCTTGGCGTTTTCATGAGAGTTGCAGTTTTTTTCTTTTTAAGACAAACAATAGAAGGCTCGTTAAAACCTTATGGTGCAAAACCCTCCTTAGGGAAAAAACACCATTAAGGAAAAAAGAGTACTCCTATTGGCTATATTATTGAAAAAAAGAATAAATACAAAAGAAACATGGGCGGACCAAACCAAAACCCATGAAGGAATTATTTGAATCTACAGAGAGGTAAGGCTAGCCTATTTCGAAAGAAATCAGCTTTTACAAAATCAGGTAGAACATCCATCCAAACAAAACCATGAATGGTAAAACCATAAGATGCAAGCTTATCGGCACAAGCATTTCCTTCCCTATAAATATGAGAGAAATGAACTTCATCCGCTTAGTGAATTCCATGCAGTTTATCCATCTGTTTCGTAGTTGCCACGGCACCAAGTTAACATCCGAGAATGCATCAATGACAAGAGCAGAATCACACTCCATCCATAGTGTAAACCAGCCTCTGAAAAAAGCTTGTTCAATAGCAACCATAACACCAATGAGCTCGGCTTGAAGAGCAGAACATATATCCAAATTCTGAGCAAAACAACCCATCAAAGCAGCTTTAGAATCCCTGAATATACCTCCACAAGCAGCTGGTCCAGGGCTGACCCAAGCTGCCCCATCAGTATTGCATTTCACCATATTCGATAGAGGAGGCTGCCAAACCACTTCTTTAATGATAGGAGCAGAGGAAGGGTAAATAAGAACTCTGAAGTTCTTTAAAATCATGAGCTCTTATATAGAATTCCGCATACAACCACTGCTGTGATTTCCAGAGATAGCCACTAGAGTTTGAATCTGTATAATGGCTCTATGAATAGAGAAACTTTTGTTATCAAACCTGTTTTGATTCCTGTTGTTCCAAATCGACCGTAGAACCTGAATAATACCATATAGGATTACTTCCAAGGCTTGATCACTCCAGTTTCTATTGCAGAACTGAAGTACACTATCAAAGCTAGAGGTATCCAATTGATAACCAAATTGGCAGCTCAACCAATTCCAAAGCTGCTGAGCATAAGAACAATGTAGGAATAGATGCAATCTTGTTTCTTCACAGCATCCACAGAGATTACATCTAGAGACTACAATGCATCCTTTACACCTTAAATTCTCATCAGTAGGCATTTTATGATGCAGTATTCTCCAAACCAAAAAAGATCGAGAAGGAGGGATACTGTTTTTCCAGATCAGTTTAGCCCATGGAACTAATTGACCAATTGGAACCTGAAACAGATAAGCTTCCTTGAAGGACAATGAACCAGAATTGGATGAGTTCCACCTTAACTTGTCTTCATGAGAGTTGCATTTATTTCTAAGCCTTCCAGCGATACCAAGATGGATGCTTTTGAACACCAAAAGCTCCAGAAATTTTTAGCAGACGCTTGCATGTTCTAATTGTATGAACAGTATCACATCTAGAGCTTGAAGAAGGAATTACACTTAGATAGAGATTGGTTCAGATCTCGACTTCTGCAGGAAACATGTAGGTATTTCTCTTATCTTTCTTAAAAAACCAAGATCACTTCATTTCGACGAGCGTATGTCAAAATACGACTTTTCAGACGCTTGATTATCGGCAGCAGGCGCATGACTTCAATCTTCAGTGTTTTTGCTTTCGCAGCATTTGTACTTTTGTCTTTATTCATGCTTGTCTTCTCTTTCTTCTATTAGAATTGCTGAAGCTTTTGTGTCCTTCTATTACAGTACTTCATGCTTCAGGACTTTATAGAAAAGGGTACCTTATTTTCTGGTCAAGCTTGGACTTTGAATATCTTAATACTTCATTCAAAATTACTTCTTTAACCTTCATAATGTTTTGTATTCTGAATAGACGCTTGATTAGCTTCACCGGACACTTGTTAAATTAGCTAAGGCGCATGGTTATCCACCGGGCACATTCACAAGGCTGTCAAACTAGTAGCATTCTGACCAGTTCGCATATTCTGTTTCTTTGATCCTCTTAATGGTTGAATTAGGATTCGATGTCTTAAAGAAACTTGTAGATGTGGAAATTAGGTTTAAAGAGACACTGGTTTCATCCAATTTGGACACCTACAGCTCAATATATGGCCATTAGACGCTACAAAGGTATGACTGTTAGGAACAATATCACGTCAAAAACTTACGGATGCAATTTGACAAAGATAGAGATCGATTTCACTCTTGGCGTCTCCATGAGAGTTGCAGTTATTTCTAAGCCTTCCAATGATACCAAGATTGATGCTTTTGAGCTCCTAAAGCTCCAGAAATTGTTATTAAACGCTTGCATGTTCTGATTGTCATGAACATTATCACATATAGAGCTTAAAGATGGAATTTCACTCAGATAGATATTGGTTCAGATCTCGACTTCTCCAGGAAACATGTAGGTATTTCTCTTATCTTTCTTAAAAAACCATGATCACTTCATTTCGACGAGCGTGTCTCAAAATGCGACGTTTCGAACGCTTGCTTATCAGCAACAGACGCTTGACTTCAATCTTCAATGTTTTTGCTTTTGCAGCTTTTGTACTTTTGGCTTTATTTATGCTTCTTTTCTCTTTCTTCTATTAGAGTTGCTGAAGCTTTTGTCTTCTACTATTACAATACTTGATATTTCAGAACTTTATCGGAAAGGGTACCGCATTTTCTGGTCAAGGTTGGACTTTGAATATCTTAATAGTTCATTCGAAATTATTTCTCCAGCCATCATAATGTTCTGTATTTTGAGTGGACGACTGATTAGCTTCACCGTAGGTGTCTTAAATGAGCTAAGGCATTTGGTTATCCACTGGGCACATTCACAAGGTTGTTTAACTTGTCAGCAGACGCTTGCATGTTCTGATTGTCATGAACAGTATCACATCTCTACCTTGAAGAAGGAATTTCACACAGATCGGGATTGGTTCAGATCTTGACTTCTCCAGGAAACATGTAGGTATTTATCTTATCTTTCTAACAAAACCAAGATCACTTTACTTTGACGAGCGTACCTCAAAATTCGACGTTTCGGACTCGTGATTATCGGCAGCAGGCGTCTGACTTCAATCTTCAGTGTTTTTGCTTTCACAGCATTTGTACTTTTGTCTTTATTCACGCTTCTCTTCTCTTTCTTCTATTGGAATTACTGAAGCTTTTATCTTTTTCTATTACAGTACTTCATGCTTCAGGACTTTATTGAAAAGGGTACCTTATTTTCTGGTCAAACTTGGACTTTCAATATGTTAATACTTCATTCGAATATACTTCTCCAGCCTTCATAATGTTTGTATTCTGAATAGACATTTGATTATATTCACCGAACGCTTCTTAAATTAGCTAAGGCGCGTGGTTGTCCACTGGGCACATTCACAAGGCTGTCAAACTAGTAGCATTCTGAGCAATTCGCATATTATGCTTCTTTAATCCTCTTAATGGAAGAATTTGGATTCGATGCCTTAATGAAATATCTTGATATGGATATTAGCTTTAAAGAGACACCAGTTTCTTCTAATTTGGACACCTACATCTCAATATATGGCCTTCAGACTCTACAAAGGTATGACATTGAGGAACAATATCACGTCAAAAACTTACGCATGCAATTTGACAAAGGTAGAGATCGATTTCACTCTTGGCGTCTTCATGAGAGTTACAGTTATTTCTAAGCCTTCCAACGATACCAAGATCGATGCTTTTGAACACCTAAAGCTCCAGAATTTGTCAGCAGACTCTTGCATGTTCTGATTGTCATGAACAGTATCACATTTCAAGCTTGAAGAAAGAATTTCACTCAGATTGGGATTGGTTCAGATCTCGACCTCTCCAGGAAACATGTAGGCATTTATCTTATCTTTCTAACGAAACAAAGATCACTTCATTTCGACGAGCGTTCCTCAAAATACGACGTTTCGGACACTTGATTATCGGCAGCAGGCGCCTAACTTCAATCTTCAGTGTTTTTGCTTTCGCAGCATTTGTACTTTTGTCTTTATTCAAGCTTGTCTTCTCTTTATTCTATTAGAATTGCTGAATCTTTTGTGTTCTTTTATTACAGCACTTCATGCTTCAGGACTTTATAGAAAAGGGTACCTTATTTTCTAGTCAAACTTAAACTTTGAATATCATAATACTTCATTCAAAATTACTTCTCCAGCCTTCATAATGTTTTGTATTCTGAATAGACGCTTGATTGGCTTTACCGGATGCTTTTTAAATTAGCTAAGGCGCGTGGTTATCCACTGGGCACGTTCACAAGGCTGTCAAACTAGTAGCATTCTGACCAGTTCGCGTATTATGCTTCTATGATCCTCTTAATGGCCGAATTAGGATTCGATGTCTTAATGAAACTTGTAGATATGGATATTAGCTTTAAAAAAACACCGGTTTCATCAATTCGGACACCTACAGGTCAATATATGGCCATCATACACTACAAAGGTATGACTGTCAGGAACAATATCGCATCACCAAATTACGGATGCAATTTGGCAAAGATAGAGATCGATTTCACTCTTGGCGTCTTCATGAGAGTTGTAGTTATTTCCATGCCTTTGAAAGATGTCAAGATCGATGTTTTTGAACACCAAAAGCTCCAAAAATTGTCAGCAGACGGTTGCATGTTTTGATTGTCATGAACAATATCACATCTCATGCTTGAAGAAGGAATTTCACTCAGATCGGGATTGGTTCAGATCTCGACGTCTCCAGGTAACTTGTAGGTATTTATCTTATCTTTCTAACAAAATCGAGATCACTTCATTTCGACATGCGTACCTTAAAATACGATGTTTCGGGCGCTTGATTATCAGCAGCAGGCTCTTGACTTCAATCTTTTGTGTTTTTGCTTTAGCAGCTTTTTTACTTTTTCCTTTATTCACGCTTGTCTTCTCTTTCTTCTATTAGAATTGCAGAAGCTTTTGTCTTCTTCTATTACAGTACTACATGCTTCAGGCCTTTATAGAAAGGGTACCTTGTTTTCTGGTCAAGCTTGGACTTTCAATATCTTAATACTTCATTCAAAATTACGTCTCCAACCTTCAAAATGTTTGTATTCTTAGTAGACGCTTGATTAGATTCACCGGACACTTCTTAAATTAGCTAAAACGCTTGATTATCCACTGGGCACATTTACATGGCTATTTAACTCTTAGCATTCTTAGCAGTTAGCGTATTATGCCTCTTTGACCCTCTTAATGGACGAATTAGGATTTGATGTCTTCATGAAACTTGTAGATATGGATATTAGATTTAGTGAGACATCAGTTTCATCCCATTCGGACACCTACAGCTCAATATATGGTCATCAGACGATACATAGGTATCATTGTCAGGAACAACATCACGTCACCAAATTACGGATGCAATTTGACAAAGATAGAGATCGATTTCGCTCTTGAACTCTGTATGAGAGTTGCGGATATTTCTCTAAGCCTTCCAATGATACCAAGATCGATGCTTTTGAACACCTAAAGCTCCAGAAATTGTCAGCAGACGCGTGCATGTTCTGATTGTCATGAACAATATCACATCTCAAGCTTGAAGAAGGAATTTCACTCAGATCGGGATTGGTTCAGATCTCGACTTCTCCAGGAAACATGTAGGTATTTATCTTATCTTTCTAAAAAAACCAAGATCACTTCATTTCGAAGAGCGTACCTCAAAATATGACATTTCGGACGATTGATTATCGGCAGCAGGCGCTTGATTTCAATCTTCAGTGTTTTGGCTTTCGCAGCATTTGTACTTTTGTCTTTATTCACACTTGTCTTCCCTTTCTTCTATTAGAATTGCTAAAGCTTTTGTGCTCTTCAATTACAGTACTTCATGCTTCAGGACTTTATAGAATAGGGTACCTTATTTTCTGGTCATGCTTGGACTTTGAATATCCTAATACTTCATTCAAAATTACATCTCCTGCCTTCATAATGTTTTGTATTCTGAATAGACGCTTGATTAGCTTCCCCGGACGTTTCTTAAATTACCTAAGGCGCGTGGTTATCCACTAGGCACATTCACAAGGCTGTCAAACTAGTAGCTTCCTGACTAGTTCGCGTATTATGCATCTTTGATCCTCTTAATGGCCGAATTGGGATTCAATGTCTTAATGAAACTTGTAGATATGGACATTAGCTTTAAAGAGACACCGGTTTCATCAATTCGGACAGCTACAGCTCAATATATGGCCATTACGCGACAAAGGCATGACTGTGAGGAACAATATCAAGTCAAAAACTTACAGATGCAATTTGACGAAGATAGAGATCAATTTCGCACAGAATTGCTGAAGCTTTTTTCTTCTTCTACTACAGTACTTCATGCTTTTGGACTTTATAGAAAAGGGTAACTTATTTTCTGGTCAAGCTTGGACTTTGAATATCTTAATACTTCATTCAAAATTACTTCTCCGGCCTTCATAATGTTCGTATTCTGAATAGAAGCTTGATTAGATTCACCGGACGCTTCTCAAATTGGCTAAGGCGCTTGATTATCCACTGGACCCATTCACAACGCTGTTTAACTCGTAGCATTCTTAGCAGTTAGTGTATTATGCTTCTTTGACCCTCTTAATGCATGAATTAGGATTTGATGTCTTCATGAAACTTCTAGATATGGATATTAGATTTAATGAGACACCGGTTTCATCCAATTCGGACATCTATAGCTCAGTAAATGGCCATCAGACGCTACAAAGGTATGACTGTGAGGAACAACATCACGTCACCAACTTACGGATGCAATTCGACAAGCGTAGAGATCGATTTCGCTCTTGACCTCTTCATAAGAGTTGCAGATATTTCTCTAAGCATTCGAATGATACCATTATCGATGCTTTTGAACACCTAGAGCTCCAGAAATTGTGAGCAGACGCTTGCATGTTCTGATTATCACGAACAGTACCACATCTCAAGCTTGAAGAAGGAATTTCACATAGATCGGGATTGTTCAGATCTCGCCTTCTGCAGGAAACCTGTAGGTATTTATCTTATCTTTCTAAGAAAACCAAGATCACTTCATTTCGACGAGTGTACCTCAAAATACGACGTTTCGGACGGTTGATTATCGGCAGCAGACGCTTAACTTCATTCTTTAGTGTTATTGGTTTTGTAGCATTTGTACTTTTGTTTTTATTCATGCTTGGCTTCTCTTTCTTCTATTAGAATTGCTGAAACTTTTGTGTTCTTCTATTACCGTATTACATGTTTCATGACTTTAAAGAAAATGGTACCTTATTTTCTGTTCAAGCTTGGACTTTGAATATCTTAATACTTCATTCAAAATTACTTCTCTAGCCTTCATAATGTTTGTATACTGAATAGACGCTTGATTAGCTTCACCGGATGCTTAAAGGAGCTTGGTTATCCACTGGTACATTCACAAGACTATTTAACTCGTAGCATTCTTATCATTTAGCGTATTATGCTTATTTGACCCTCTTACGCAAGGATTAGGATTCGTTGTCTCCATGAAACTTGAAGATATGGATATTAGCTTGAATGAGAAACAGGTTTCATCCAATTCGGACACCTACAGCTCAATATATGGGCATCAGACGCTACAAAGGTATGACTGTTAGGAACAATATCACGTCAAAAACTTACGAATGAAATGTGACAAAGACAGAGATCGATTACACTCTTGGCGTCTTCATGAGAGTCGCAGTTATTTCTAAGCCTTCCAACGATACCAATTCGGACACCTACAGCTTAATATATGGCCATCGGACGCTACAAAGGTATGACTGTCAAGAACAACATCATGTCACCAACTTACGGATGCAATTTGACAAAGATAGAGATCGATTTCGCTCTTGACCTCTTCATGAGAGTTGCGGATATTTCTGTAAGCCTTCCAACGATACCACGATCGATGCTTTTGAACACCTAAAGCTCCAGAAATTGTCAGCACACGCTTGCATGTTCTGATTGTCACGAACAGTACCACATCTCAAGCATGAAGAAGGAATTTCACATAGATCGGGATTGGTTCAGATCTCGACTTCTCTAGCAAACCTGTAGGTATTTATCTTATCTTTCTAACAAAACCAAGATCACTTAATTTCGACGAGCGTACCTCAAAATACAATGTTTCAGACGCTTGATTATCGGCAGCAGATGCTTGACTTCAATCTTCAGTGTTTTTGGTTTTGTAGCATTTGTACTTTTGTTTTTATTCACGCTTGTCTTCTCTTCCTTCTATGAGAATTGCTGAAGCTTTTGTATTCTTCTATAATAGTACTTGATGCTTCAAGACATTATAGAATATGGTACCTTATTTTCTGGTCAAGCTTGGACTTTCAATATCTTAATACTTCATTCAAAATTACTTCTCCAGCCTTCATAACGTTTGTATTCTGAATAGAAGCTTGATTAGATTCACCGGACGCTTCTTTAATTGCCTAAGGTGCTTGGTTATCCACTGGACACATTCACAACGCTGTTTAACTCGTTGCATTCTTAGCAGTTAGCGTATTATGCTTCTTTGACCCTCTTAATGCACGAATTAGGATTCGATGTCTTCATGAAATGTGTAGATATGGATATTACCTATAATGAGACACTGGTTTCATCCAATTCAAACACCTATAGCTCAATATATGGTCATCAAACACTAGAAAGGTATGACTGTCCGGAACAACATAACGTCACCGACTTACGGAAGCAATTTGACAAAGATAGAGATCGATTTCGCTCTTGACCTCTTCATGAGAGTTTCGGATATTTCTCTAAGCCTTCCAACGATACCAAGATCGATGCTTTTGAACACCTGAAGCTCCAAAAATTGTCAGAAGACGCTCGCATGTTCTGATTGTCACGAGCAGTACCACATCTCAAGCTTGAAGAAAGAATTTCACTCAGATCGGGATTGGTTCAGATCTCGACTTCTCCAGGAAACCTCTAGGTATTTATCTTATATTTTTAACAAAACCAAGATCACTTCCTTTCGATGAGCGTACCTCAAAATCCGACGTTTCGGGCGCTTGATTATCAGCAGCAGGCGCTTGACTTCAATCTTCAATCTTTTTGCTTTTGCAGCTTTTGTACTTTTGTCTTTGTCCACGCTTGTCTTATCCTTCTTCTATTACAATTGCAAAAGCGTTTCTCTTCTTCTATTACAGTACTTCATGCTTCGGGACTTTATAGAAAAGGGTACCTTATTTTCTGGTCAAGCTTGGACTTTCAATATCTTAATACTTCATTCAAAATTACTTCTCCAGCCTTCATAATGTTTGTATTCTGAATAGAAGCTTGATTAGATTCACCGGACGCTTCTTTAATTGGCTACGGCGCTTGGTTATCCGTTGGACACATTCACAACGATGTTTAACTCGAAGCATTCTTAGCAGTTAGCCTATTATGCATCTTTGATCCTCTTAATGCACGAATTAGGATTCGATGTCTTCACGAAATGTGTAGATATGGATATTAGCTTTAATTAGACACTGGTTTCATCCAATTCGGTCACCTACAGCTCAATATATGGTCATCAAACACTAGAAAGGTATGACTGTCCGGAACAACATAACGTAACCGACTTACGGATGCAATTCGACGAAGATAGAGGTCGATTTCGCTCTTGACCTCTTCATGAGAGTTGCGGATATTTCTCTAAGCCTTCCAAAGATAGCAAGATTGATGCTTTTGAACACCTAAAGCTCCAGAAATTGTCAGCAGACGCTTGCATGTTCTGATTGTCACGAACAGTACCACATCTCAAGCTTGAAGAAAGAATTTCACTCAGATCGGGATTGGTTCAGATTCGATTTCTCCAGGAAAACTTTAGGTATTTATCTTATATTTCTAACAAAACCAAGATTACTTCATTTCGATGAGCGTACCTCAAAATACGACATTTCGGGCGCTTGATTATCGGCAGCAACCGCTTGACTTCTATCTTCAGTGTTTTTGCTTTTGTAGCATTTGTACTTTTGTTTTTATTCACGCTTGTCTTCTCTTTCTTCTGTTACAATTGCAGAAGATTTTGTGTTCTTCTATTACAGTACTTGATGCTTCAGGACTTTATAGAAAATGGTACCTTATATTCTGGTCCAGCTTGGACTTTGAATATCTTAATACTTCATTCAAAATTACTTCTCCAGCTTTCATAATGTTTGTATTCTGAATAGACGCTTGATCAGCTTCACCGGGCGCTTCTTTAATTGGCTAAGGCGCTTGGTTATCCACTGGACACATTCACAAGGCTGTGTAACTCGTAGCATTCTTAGCAGTTAGCGTGTTACGCTTCTTTGACCCTCTTAATGCACGAATTAGGATTCGATGTCTTCATGAAACGTGTAGATATGGATATTAGCTTTAATGAGACACTCTTTTCATCCAATTCGGACACCTACAACTCAATATACGGTCATCAAACGCTAGAAAGGTATGACTGTCAGGAACAACATAACGTCACCGACTTACGGATGCAATTTGACAAAGATAGAGATTGATTTCGCTCTTGACCTCTTAATGAGAGTTGCAGATATTTCTCTAAGCCTTCCAACGATACCAGGATCGATGCTTTTGAACACCTAATGCTCCAGAAATTGTCAACATACGCTTGCATGTTCTGATTGTCACGAACAGTACCACATCTCAAGCTTGAAGAAAGAATTTCACTCAGATCGGGATTGGTTCAGATCTCGACTTCTCCAGGAAACCTCTAGGTATTTATCTTATATTTTTAACAAAACCAAGATCACTTCCTTTCGATGAGCGTACCTCAAAATCCGACGTTTCGGGCGCTTGATTATCAGCAGCAGGCGCTTGACTTCAATCTTCAATCTTTTTGCTTTTGCAGCTTTTGTACTTTTGTCTTTGTCCACGCTTGTCTTATCCTTCTTCTATTACAATTGCAAAAGCGTTTCTCTTCTTCTATTACAGTACTTCATGCTTCGGGACTTTATAGAAAAGGGTACCTTATTTTCTGGTCAAGCTTGGACTTTCAATATCTTAATACTTCATTCAAAATTACTTCTCCAGCCTTCATAATGTTTGTATTCTGAATAGAAGCTTGATTAGATTCACCGGACGCTTCTTTAATTGGCTACGGCGCTTGGTTATCCATTGGACACATTCACAACGATGTTTAACTCGAAGCATTCTTAGCAGTTAGCCTATTATGCATCTTTGATCCTCTTAATGCACGAATTAGGATTCGATGTCTTCACGAAATGTGTAGATATGGATATTAGCTTTAATTAGACACTGGTTTCATCAATTCGGTCACCTACAGCTCAATATATGGTCATCAAACACTAGAAAGGTATGACTGTTAGGAACAACATAACGTAACCGACTTACGGATGCAATTCGACGA
This sequence comes from Ammopiptanthus mongolicus, assembly GCA_039655645.1. Classification (NCBI taxonomy): domain Eukaryota; kingdom Viridiplantae; phylum Streptophyta; class Magnoliopsida; order Fabales; family Fabaceae; genus Ammopiptanthus; species Ammopiptanthus mongolicus. The sequence goes on from CM077349.1 coordinate 39,773,490, forward strand.
AGATAGAGGTCGATTTCGCTCTTGACCTCTTCATGAGAGTTGCGGATATTTCTCTAAGCCTTCCAAAGATAGCAAGATTGATGCTTTTGAACACCTAAAGCTCCAGAAATTGTCAGCAGACGCTTGCATGTTCTGATTGTCACGAACAGTACCACATCTCAAGCTTGAAGAAAGAATTTCACTCAGATCGGGATTGGTTCAGATTCGATTTCTCCAGGAAAACTTTAGGTATTTATCTTATATTTCTAACAAAACCAAGATTACTTCATTTCGATGAGCGTACCTCAAAATACGACATTTCGGGCGCTTGATTATCGGCAGCAACCGCTTGACTTCTATCTTCAGTGTTTTTGCTTTTGTAGCATTTGTACTTTTGTTTTTATTCACGCTTGTCTTCTCTTTCTTCTGTTACAATTGCAGAAGATTTTGTGTTCTTCTATTACAGTACTTGATGCTTCAGGACTTTATAGAAAATGGTACCTTATATTCTGGTCCAGCTTGGACTTTGAATATCTTAATACTTCATTCAAAATTACTTCTCCAGCTTTCATAATGTTTGTATTCTGAATAGACGCTTGATCAGCTTCACCGGGCGCTTCTTTAATTGGCTAAGGCGCTTGGTTATCCACTGGACACATTCACAAGGCTGTGTAACTCGTAGCATTCTTAGCAGTTAGCGTGTTACGCTTCTTTGACCCTCTTAATGCACGAATTAGGATTCGATGTCTTCATGAAACGTGTAGATATGGATATTAGCTTTAATGAGACACTCTTTTCATCCAATTCGGACACCTACAACTCAATATACGGTCATCAAACGCTAGAAAGGTATGACTGTCAGGAACAACATAACGTCACCGACTTACGGATGCAATTTGACAAAGATAGAGATTGATTTCGCTCTTGACCTCTTAATGAGAGTTGCAGATATTTCTCTAAGCCTTCCAACGATACCAGGATCGATGCTTTTGAACACCTAATGCTCCAGAAATTGTCAACATACGCTTGCATGTTCTGATTGTCACGAACAGTACCACATCTCAAGCTTGAAGAAAGAATTTCACTCAGATCGGGATTGGTTCAGATCTCGACTTCTCCAAGAAACCTGCAGGTATTTATCTTATATTTCTAACAAAACCAAGATCATTTCATTTCGACGAGCGTACCTCCTAATACGACGTTTCGGGCGGTTGACTATCGGCAGCAGGCGCTTGACTTCAATCTTCAGTGTTTTTGCTTTTGCAGCATTTGTACTTTTGTTTTTATGAACTCTTGTCTTCTCTTTCTTCTATTACAATTACAAAAGCTTTTGTGTTCTTCTATTACAGTAGTTGATGCTTCAGGACTTTACAGAAAATGGTACCTTATTTTCTGGTCCAGCTTGGACTTTGAATATCTTAATACTTCATTCAAAATTACTTCTCCAGCCTTCATAATGTTTGTATTCTAAATAGACGCTTGATTAGCTTCACCGGACGCTTCTTAAATTAGCTAAGGTGCTTGCTTATCCACTGGGCACATTCACAAGGTTGTTTAACTCGTAGCATTCTCAGCATTAAGCGTATTATGCTTATTTGACCCTCTTATTGCATGAATTAGGATTCGATGTCTTCATGAAACTTCTAGATACGGATATTAGCTTTAATAAGACACCAGTTTCATCAATCCGGACACCTACATCTCAATATATGGGCATCAGACGCTACAAAGGTATGACTGTTAGGAACAATATCACGTCAAAAACTTACCGATGCGATTTGACAAAGATTGATATCGATTTCTCTCTTGGCGTCTTCATGAGAGTTGCCGTTATTTCTAAGCTTTCCATCGATACCAAGATTGATTCTTTTAAACACCTAAAGCTCAAGAAATTGTCAGCAGACACTTGCATGTTCTGATTGTCACCAACAGTATCACATCTAGAGCTTGAAAAAGGAATTTCACTCAGATAGAGATTGGTTCAGATCTCGACTTCTCCAGGAAACATGTAGGTATTTCTCTTATCTTTCATAAAAAAACAAAGATCACTTCATTTCGACGAGTGTACCTGAAAATACGACGTTTCGGGCTCTTGATTATCGGCATCAGGCGCTTGACATCAGTCTTCAAAGTTTTTGCTTTTGCAGCTTTTGTACTTTTGTCTTTATTCCCGCTTGTTTTATCTTTCTTCTATTACAATTGCCGAAACTTTTTTCTTCTTTTATTACAGTACTTCATGGTTCGGGACTTTATAGAAAAGGGTACCTTATTTTCTAGTCAAGCTTAGACTTTCAATATCTTAATACTTCATTCAAAATTACTTCTCCAGCCTTCATAATGTTTGTATTCTTAATAGAAGCTTAATTAGATTCACCGGAAGCTTCTTTAATTGGCTAAGGCGCTTGGTTATCCACTGGACACATTCACAACGCTATTTAACCCGTAGATTCTTAGCAGTTAGCGTATTATGCTTCTTTGACCCTCTTAAAGCACGAATTAGGATTCGACGTCTTCATGAAACGTGTAGATATGGATTTTAGTTTTGATGAGACACTGGTTTCATCCAATTGGGACACCTACAGCTCAATATATGGTCATCAAATGCTAGAAAGGTAAGACTATCAGGAACAACATTACGTCACCGACTTACGGATGCAATTTGACAAAGATAGAGATCGATTTCGCTCTTGACCTCTTCATGAGAGTTGCGGATATTTCTCTAAGCCTTCCAACGATACCAAGATCGATGCTTTTGAACACCTAATGCTCGAGAAATCGTCAGCAGACGCGTGCATGTTCTGATTGTCATGAACAGTACCACATCTCAAGCCTGAAGAAAGAATTTCACTCAGATCGGGATTGGTTCAGATCTCGACTTCTCCAGGAAACCTGCAGGTATTTATCTTATATCTCTAACAAAACCAAGATCACTTCATTTCGACAAGCGTACTTCAAAATACGACGTTTCGGGCGCTTGATTATCGGCAGCTGGCGCTTGACTTCAATCTTCCGTGTTTTTGCTTTTGTACTTTTGTTTTTATTCACGCTTGTCTTCTCTTTCTTCTATTACAATTGCAGAAGCTTTTGTGTTCTTCTATTACAGTACTTGATGCTTCAGGACTTTATAGAAAATGGTACCTTATTTTCTGGTCCAGCTTGGACTTTGAATATCTTAATACTTCATTCAAAATTATTTCTCCAGCCTTCATAATGTTTGTATTCTGAATAGAAGCTTGATTAGATTCACCGGACACTTCTATAATTGGCTAGGGCACTTGGTTATCCACTGGACACGTTCACAACACTATTTAACCCGTAGCATTCTTTGCAGTTAGCGTATTATGCTTCTTTGACCATCTTAATGCACGAATTAGGATTCGACGTCTTCATGAAACGTGTAGATATGGATATTAGCTTTAATGAGACGCTGGTTTCATCCAATTCGGACATCTACAGCTAAAGATATGGTCATCAAACGCTAGAAAGGTATGACTGTCAGGAACAACATAACGTCACCGACTTACGTATGCAATTTGGCAAAGGTAGAGAACGATTTCGCTCTTGACCTCTTAATGAGAGTTGCGGATATTTCTCTAAGCCTTCCAGCGATACCAAGATCGATGCTTTTGAACACCTAATGCTCCGGAAATTGTCAACAGACGCTTGCATGTTCTGATTGTCACGAACAGTACCACATCTCAAGCTTGAAGAAAGAATTTCACTCAGATTGTGATTGGTTCAGATCTCGACTTTGCCAGGAAACCTGCAAGTATTTATCTTATATTTCTAACAAAACCAAGATCATTTCATTTCGACGAGCGTACCTCCAAATACGACGTTTCGGGCGCTTGATTATCGGCAGCAGGCGCTTGACTTCAATCTTCAGTGTTTTTGCTTTTGTAGCATTTGTACTTTTTTTTTATGAACTCTTGTCTTCTCTTTCTTCTATTACAATTGCAGAAGCTTTTGTGTTCTTCTATTACAGTACTTGATGCTTCAGGACTTTATAGAAAATGGTACCTTAATTTATGGTCCAGCTTGGACTTTGAATATCTTAATACTTCATTCAAAATTACTTCTCCAGCCTTCATAATGTTTGTATTCTGAATAGACGCTTGATTAGCTTCACCGGACGCTTCTTAAATTAGCTAAGGCGCTTGCTTATCCACTGGGAACATTCACAAGGTTGTTTAACTTGTAGCATTCTTAGCATTTAGCGTACTATGCTTATTTGACCCTCCTAATGCATGAATTAGGATTAGATGTCCTCATAACTTCTAGATATGGATATTAGCTTTAATGAGACACCAGTTTCATCAATTCGGACACCTACAGCGCAATATATGGGCATCAGACCCTACAAAGGTATGACTGTTAGGAACAATATCACGTTAAAAACTTATCGATGCGATTTGACAAAGATAGATATCGATTTCTCTCTTGGCGTCTTCATGCGAGTTGCAGTTATTTCTAAGCATTCCATCGATACCAAGATTGATGCTTTTAAACACCTAAGGCTCAAGAAATTGTCAGCAGACACTTGCATGCTCTGATTGTCACCAACAGTATCACATCTAGAGCTTGAAGAGGGAATTTCACTCAGATAGAGGTTGGTTCAGATCTCGACTTCTCCAGGAAACATGTAGCTATTCCTCTTATCTTTCATAAAAAAACAAAGATCACTTCATTTTGACGAGCGTACTTGAAAATACGACGTTTCGGGCTCTTGATTATCGGCATCAGGCGCTTGACTTCAGTCTTCAGGGTTTTTGCTTTTGCAGCTTTTGTACTTTTGTCTTTATTCCCACTTGTCTTATCTTTCTTCTATTACAATTGCAGAAGCTTTTTTCTACTTTTATTACAGTACTTCGTGGTTCGGGACTTTATAGAAAAGGGTACCTTATTTTCTAGTCAAGCTTGGACTTTCAATATCTTAATACTTCATTCTAAATTACATCTCCAGCCTTCATAATGTTTGTATTCTGAATAGAAGCTTGATTAGATTCACCGGACGCTTCTTTAATTGGCTAAGGCGCTTGGTTATCCACTGGACACTTTCACAACGCTATTTAACCCGTAGCATTCTTAGCAGTTAGCATATTATGCTTCTTTGACCCTCTTAAAGCACGAATTAGGATTCGACGTCTTCATGAAACGTATAGATATGGATATTAGTTTTAATGAGACATTGGTTTCATCCAATTCGGACACCTACAGCTTAATATATGGTCATCAAATGCTAGAAAGGTAAGACTATCAGGAACAACATAACATAACCGACTTACGGATGCAATTTGACAAAGATAGAGATCGATTTCGCTCTTGAACTCTTTATGAGAGTTGCGGATATTTCTCTAAGCCTTCCAATGATACCAAGATCGATGCTTTTGAACACCTAAAGCTCCAGAAATTGTCAGCAGACACGTGCATGTTCTGGTTGTCATGAACAGTATCACATCTCAAGCTTGAAGACGGAATTTCACTCAAATCGGGATTGGTTCAGATCTCGACTTCTCCAGGAAACATGTAGGTATTTATCTTATCTTTATAACAAAACCAAGATCACTTCATTTCAAAGAGCGTACCTCAAAATACGACATTTCGGACGATTGATTATCGGCAGCAGGCGCTTGATTTCAATCTTCAGTGTTTTGGCTTTCGCAGCATTTGTACTTTTGTCTTTATTCACACTTGTCTTCCGTTTCTTCTATAAGAATTGCTAAAGCTTTTGTGCTCTTCTATTACAGTACTTCATGCTTCAGGACTTTATAGAATAGGGTACCTTATTTTCTGGTCATGCTTGGACTTTGAATATCCTAATACTTCATTCAAAATTACATCTCCTGCCTTCATAATGTTTTGTATTCTGAATAGACGCTTGATTAGCTTCCCCGGACGTTTCTTAAATTACCTAAGGCGCGTGGTTATCCACTGGGCACATTCACAAGGCTGTCAAACTAGTAGCTTCCTAACTAGTTCGCGTATTATGCATCTTTGATCCTCTTAATGGCCGAATTGGGATTCGATGTCTTAATGAAACTTGTAGATATAGACATTAGCTTTAAAGAGACACCAGTTTCATCAATTCGGACAGCTACAACTTAATATATGGCCATTACGCGACAAAGGCATGACTGTGAGGAACAATATCAAGTCAAAAACTTACAGATGCAATTTGACGAAGATAGAGATCGATTTCGCACAGAATTGCTGAAGCTTTTTTCTTCTTCTACTACAGTACTTCATGCTTTTGGACTTTATAGAAAAGGGTAACTTATTTTCTGGTCCAGCTTGGACTTTGAATATCTTAATACTTCATTCAAAATTACTTCTCCGGCCTTCATAATGTTCGTATTCTGAATAGAAGCTTGATTAGATTCACCGGACGCTTCCTAATTTGGCTAAGGCGCTTGGTTATCCACTAGACCCATTCACAACGCTGTTTAACTCGTAGCATTCTTAGCAGTTAGCGTATTATGCTTCTTTGACCCTCTTAATGCATGAATTAGGATTTGATGTCTTCATGAAACTTCTAGATATGGATATTAGATTTAATGAGCACCGGTTTCATCCAATTCGGACACCTATAGCTCAATATATGGCCATCAGACGCTACAAAGGTATGACTGTGAGGAACAACATCACGTCACCAAATTACGGATGCAATTCGACAAACATAGAGATCGATTTCGCTCTTGACCTCTTCATGAGAGTTGCGGATATTTCTCTAAGCATTCCAACGATACCATGATCGATGCTTTTGAACACCTAAAGCTCCAGAAATTGTGAGCAGACGCTTGCATGTTCTGATTATCACGAACAGTACCACATCTCAAGCTTGAAGAAGGAATTTCACACAGATCGGGATTGTTCAGATCTCGACTTCTGCAGGAAACATGTAGGTATTTATCTTATCTTTCTAAGAAAACCAAGATCACTTCATTTCGACGAGCGTACCTCAAAATACGACGTTTCGGACGGTTGATTATCGGCAGCAGACGCTTAACTTCAATCTTCAGTGTTATTGGTTTTGTAGTATTTGTACTTTTGTTTTTATTCACGCTTGGCTTCTCTTTCTTCTATTAGAATTGCTGAAACTTTTGTGTTCTTCTATTACCGTATTAGATGCTTCATGACTTTAAAGAAAATGGTACCTTATTTTCTGTTCAAGCTTGGACTTTGAATATCTTAATACTTCATTCAAAATTACTTCTCCAGCCTTCATAATGTTTGTATTCTGAATAGACGCTTGATTAGCTTCACCGGACGCTTCTTAAATTTGTTAAGGAGCTTGGTTATCCACTGGCACATTCACAAGACTGTTTAACTCGTAGCATTCTTATCATTTAGCGTATTATGCTTATTTGACCCTCTTACGCAAGGATTAGGATTCGTTGTCTCCATGAAACTTGAAGATATGGATATTAGCTTGAATGAGACACAGGTTTCATCCAATTCGGACACCTACAGCTCAATATATGGGCATCAGATGCTACAAACGTATGACTGTTAGGAACAATATCACGTCAAAAACTTACGGATGAAATGTGACGAAGACAGAGATCGATTACACTCTTGGCGTCTTCATGAGAGTCGCAGTTATTTCTAAGCCTTCCAACGATACCAATTCGGACACCTACAGCTTAATATATGGCCATCAGACGCTACAAAGGTATGACTGTCAAGAACAATATCATGTCACCAACTTACGGATGCAATTTGACAAAGATAGATATCGATTTCGCTCTTGACCTCTTCATGAGAGTTGCGGATATTTCTGTAAGCCTTCCAACGATACTAGGATCGATGCTTTTGAACACCTAAAGCTCCAGAAATTGTCAGCACACGCTTGCATGTTCTGATTGTCACGAACAGTACCACATCTCAAGCATGAAGAAGGAATTTCACATAGATCGGGATTGGTTCAGATCTCGACTTCTCTAGTAAACCTGTAGGTATTTATCTTATCTTTCTAACAAAACCAAGATCACTTAATTTCGACGAGCGTACCTCAAAATACGATGTTTCAGACGCTTGATTATCGGCAGCAGATGCTTGACTTCAATCTTCAGTGTTTTTGGTTTTGTAGCATTTGTACTTTTGTTTTTATTCACGCTTGTCTTCTCTTCCTTCTATGAGAATTGTTGAAGCTTTTGTATTCTTCTATAATAGTACTTGATGCTTCAAGACATTATAGAATATGGTACCTTATTTTCTGGTCAAGCTTGGACTTTCAATATCTTAATACTTCATTCAAAATTACTTCTCCAGCCTTCATAACGTTTGTATTCTGAATAGAAGCTTGATTAGATTCACCGGACGCTTCTTTAATTGCCTAAGGTGCTTGGTTATCCACTGGACACATTCACTATGTTGTTTAACTCGTAGCATTCTTAGCAGTTAGCGTATTATGCTTCTTTGACCCTCTTAATGCACGAATTAGGATTCGATGTCTTCATGAAATGTGTAGATATGGATATTACCTATAATGAGACACTGGTTTCATCCAATTCGAACACCTATACCTCAATATATGGTCATCAAACACTAGAAAGGTATGACTGTCCGGAACAACATAACGTCACCGACTTACGGAAGCAATTCGACAAAGATAGAGATCGATTTCGCTCTTGACCTCTTCATGAGAGTTGCGGATATTTCTCTAAGACTTCCAACGATACCAAGATCAATGCTTTTGAACACCTGAAGCTCCAAAAAATGTCAGAAGACGCTCGCATGTTCTGATTGTCACGAACAGTACCACATCTCAAGCTTGAAGAAAGAATTTCACTCAGATCGGGATTGGTTCAGATCTCGACTTCTCTAGGAAACCTCTAGGTATTTATCTTATATTTTTAACAAAACCAAGATCACTTCGTTTCGACGAGCGTACCTCAAAATACGATGTTCCGGGCGCTTGATTATCAGCAGCAGGCGCTTGACTTCAATCTTCAATCTTCAATCTTTTTGCTTTTGCAGCTTTTGTACTTTTGTCTTTGTCCACGCTTGTCTTATCCTTCTTCTATTACAATTGCAAAAGCTTTTCTCTTCTTCTATTACAGTACTTCATGCTTCGGGACTTTATAGAAGAGGGTACCTTATTTTCTGGTCAAGCTTGGACTTTCAATACCTTAATACTTCATTCAAAATTACTTCTCCAGCCTTCATAATGTTTGTATTCTGAATAGAAGCTTGATTAGATTCACCGGACGCTTCTTTAATTGGCTAAGGCGCTTGGTTATCCATTGGACACATTCACAACACTGTTTAACTCGAAGCATTCTTAGCAGTTAGCCTATTATGCATCTTTGATCCTCTTAATGCACGAATTAGGATTCGATGTCTTCATGAAATGCGTAGATATGTATATTAGCTTTAATTAGACACTGGTTTCATCCAATTCGGTCACCTACAGCTCAATATATGGTCATTAAACACTAGAAAGGTATGACTGTCCGGAACAACATAACGTCACTGACTTACGGATGCAATTCGACAAAGATAGAGGTCGATTTCGCTCTTGACCTCTTCATGAGAGTTGCGGATATTTCTCTAAGCCTTCCAAAGATACCAAGATTGATGCTTTTGAACACCTAAAGCTCCAGAAATTGTCAGCAGACGCTTGCATGTTCTGATTGTCACGAACAGTACCACATCTTAAGCTTGAAGAAAGAATTTCGCTCAGATGGGATTGGTTCAGATTCGATTTCTCTAGGAAAACTTTAGGTATTTATCTTATATTTCTAACAAAACCAAGATCACTTCATTTCGACGAGCGTACCTGAAAATACTACGTTTCGGGCTCTTGATTATCGGCATCAGGCGCTTGACATCAGTCTTCAGAGTTTTTGCTTTTGCAGCTTTTGTACTTTTGTCTTTGCAACACCCTTTCCCGAGTGTCACATTCCCGAACGTTTATAAGGCCGAAAATATTTATTAATGCGGAAAATATGATTTTTTTTTTCTTTTCTTTTCATAAAGATGTAATGGGATTAGTAAAGGTAATAAATAATACTAATAAGTGAACTTAGGTTCACCATGCATTACTAGGACATACATACAGTATTATAAATACAGAAAACAGAAAACGGAAGAACAGAAACATCACTATATACAGACATAAGTCTAATGTATGACTGACATAAGAAAATACAATAAGTACTAGGAGTCATAGCTCCCAAAAAGGTACTACAAAAACTGACATATTCTGGCCGACAACAAAACTAAAACAGCAAAAGAGTCCACCTCCGAACTCAAAGGAACTGCGGAACGGAACCATCGTCGCGTCCATCTGTTCAAGCATCAACAGCAAGTACCAGCAGAAAACATACAGATATGGGTGAGATTCCCGTTCATCAACACAACAAAACAGCAGTAGCAAAAACGGGACGACTCACCGGGTAACAGCGTACCCAACATGCTTACAAGGTTCTCAATATAAATCATATTAGGCAGTTAACAACATAATAGCATGCTAAACATTTAACAGCATAATATAAGGCATCCTTAAACAATACAGCGATGTATAACAGTAAATGTAAACATCAATAGCCATAAACATCAATAGCCATGCAATGCAATGCAATGTATATGACTCAATGTCAATGTCACTGGGTACTACTCTGACCCCTACTCCATGGAGCTAACAAAACATTCGGAGAGAGTGAATGGGAGGACATGTTCCGGTTTCTGCCAGCCATGAGCAAGATGCTACAACATTCGTAACGTGCACGTATCTGGCTTTACGGTAACACTCTCGACCAAACATGAAAAGTACGGCATCTAGTAGAGGATATCAGTGTATTGCACGGATTCGCCACGACACAGAAGAATCACCAACTGGTCACATGTCAGCCCTTCCAACCCTGATACCTCCAAAAAGACCATTGAAGATCGTCACCGTAAGATTCGCACCCGCATCAAGGTGTAAGCTCAACTCCTAGGCTCAAGGCCTTACAACTATGCACATGAAATGCCAATGCTTACACAAAGCAGATGCGATAAAGCAATGTCTATCCATTGGATAAACCTCAAGGTTCACTAAGGTTCTCTTCCTTAGGAACTACACACGTCTTTGTTTTATAAAACAATTATCCATCGGATAAAACAATTATCCCTCGGATAAATATCTTGTGATTCCTTTGGAATGATCCAGACTGCTTTCAGAATCGCCGACTGTCCCCACAGACCAACACAAGTCTTTTCAGCGTGTTTTGTCCTCACTCACACGCTTTCTAGGAAACTTCCCAGAAGGTCACCCATCCCATAATTACTCTAAGTCAAGCACGCTTAACTATAAAGTACTTATGTTCTAAGCTCCCGAAAAGAAGATAAATCTTGTTGGTATGGGTAGTACCAATCAATTCTTATATGCCTTCCCTTAACTATACAGTCCCATACCTGCATAGCCTCAGGATTCCTTCCACTGTACAGTCCCATACCTGCACAGCCTCAGGATCTCTCTCATTCCGGTCATCACAAGACGGAAACAATTGAACGATTAACCTGGATCCGAATCACCGATCCGTCATCGAACTGCTGTTTCAAAAACCAAAACGTTTCATGTTTGTGTTTACGTCTTATGAATTATGTCTCAAGTCCTAAGCATTATGAATAAGGATTGAGAATCCTCTTAGATAAGTCTTTAAGCCTTTCTAAGATATTAATCCCTTGTTTTTCAATTAAGGAAACAAGTGTTGATTTCACTTAAGTCTTATGAACTCATTGATGTACTAAGTCATCAATGGTATAGTACATGGTCTTGTTCCACCACATACCATACTTAATTAACCCTTGTCTTCAACTCTAAGTTAATTATTTAACTTAGGTTTTTCACGCATAAAACTTTACGGTTGAGTTAGAAAACTCCTTTTGTAAACCAAACAACTTTTACAGTTGAAAACTCATTTGATTTAAAACAACATTTGAACTACTTACTTCATTTCTAGCATTTTCTGAAACATGACATTCGCTTAGCGGAATTTCATTCGCTTAGCGAAAATGAGGCAGTAATGCCTCCTTTGGAACTCCTCTGGTTCGCTCGGCGAGACACAAATCGCGTAGCGAAATATATTGTATTCGCTTAGCGAATATGAATTCGCTTAGCGCAAGTTCAGACGGTTGCACCTCTTTAGAAACACCTCTGGATCGCTCGGCGAGACAGAATTCGCGTAGCGAAACTTCACTTTATTCGCTTAGCGAGAATGATTTCGCTTAGCGAAAGTTCAGACGGTTACACCTCTATTGGAGACTTCTCTGGATTGCTCAGCGAGATGTAATTCGCGTAGCGAAATTTGCTGGGTTGGCTTAGCGAATATGAATTCGCTTAGCGAAAATGAGGCAGTGATGCCCAACTAAGACTTTCCCTGTTTTTCGCGTAGCGAAAGTAATTTCGCTTAGCGAAATGTTGCCTGAAAACAAGACATCAACCTTATGGAACCATTTTGATTCTCTTCATGAAAACACTTCTTTTCTCATTTTGAGTTACTTGATTAGCTAGATGAACTAAGGATAAGGTATAAAACATGTTTCACTTTGGTGAAAGCACTTTGAGATTTAATTCCATTTAAAGTCACTTAGGGTTTTTCTTTGAAAAACACAAGTTATTGAAAACACTTTCTTTACATCAAAACTTGACTTGTCCAAGAACTATTCATATCTTTCCTTTCCTCAAGGTCATGGCTAATAGCCAACTAGGAATCAATGTGAAGTTTTACTTCATCCACCAATCAAAGTATGGCTCACAATACTTACACAATCATGATAACCATAATACACACATTACTACATCATAATCAAACATCCAAGTCCATCACACATTATGGTCTCATAATCAACAATAAAAGTCCATACTTGATCTAGTGATCAAAGTAGGTTTTCCAACATACATGAAAATGGTTTTTCATTCAATCATCTCATCATCAACATACACTAAAGCACACTACAACATACTCAAGCATAAACTCATCATGACAATCTTGTTCTCCATGAGAACTTAACAAAACATAACAACTAAAAGTGAACCCAAACTAAAGGGTTTCACCCACACATAAAGTAAACAACCATCTTCACCACCACCATCTTGGTGTGATGAGGTTCTTCTCCCCATACCTGTTGAAGAGCAGATTCCCGGATCAAAGTCGGTTGATCGGTTTGTGAACCTCCTGATAGTTGTCACCAACTACAAACAACCAAACAATCAATAATTAAACAAAAATCAAACCAAACTCAACAATTCTCACAAATAGGGTTTCGGCCACCCTAAAGAGAATAAAGCTAGGAATTGATCTTGGTTTTCCATTTCATGGATTCAAAAGCATTAGGAAAGCTAAGAATGAAATCAAGTGTTAAAAATCAAAACTTGATGAAAACACTATTCATCATCATCAAGAAGGGTTCGGCCCTAATGTGCTTTTTGAGCTATGATGAGAGTTGAATCATAAGCTCTTGGGTTTAGATAGAGAATGATGAGGTGAGTTCAAAGAACTTGGTCTTACCTCAAAAGGATTTTTCTACAATTTCCTATGGATTTTCAAAGTTTTGGATCTAAGAAATAATTTTCATGAAAATGGATCTTGATCTTGAAATAAAGAGATATTCAAGAAGCTAAGAGATCATAGAAGTGATCTTACCTTGAAATGATGGAAGATTGCTCAAGGAATCAAGTGATTCCAACAAGTGATTCAAGCTTTTCAAGAAGAAAAATGGAGTTTCTCTTCAAGAACAACAATGGTGTTCTTCTTTGGCCAGAAATTTCGTGAATGAGGGGCTGGATGGGCTGAGTTCAGCCTTTAAAACAAGTCACTTAAGGGTAAAAAGGTCATTTGCCAAAAGGGTAAAATGGTAAAAGTGCAAAAGACTAAGGTTAGGGGCATTTTGGTCATTTCGCATCTAGATTTTCCCGATCATCATGACGACTCTGGCATACTCTCCCAAGTGTCCTGGGATGTTGTGATATCAAGATTATCTGTTGACGAGTCTCGGTAAGTCCGTATGTGGCTCCGTTCGTCACCTGATTGAGAAATCCGCCCGAACGAAGGTCAGGAAGTGATTTTTCTGAAATTTTTACGAAATTTAACCAAAACGTAGATAATCGAATTCTAAGACTTACTGTCTCGTTCACGGGTCCATCTGTGGTCTTCTGAGCAGTAAAATCATACTGTCAGTGTAAAAACGCAGACCGAACTCCGTTTGAGTTTTTGACTCAAAACTTAATCGTAGCTTCCTACGATATCGTCGAGCATGACTATGGTCTCGGAATATTTTATTTCCATTCCTAAGACCTCGAATAAAATAAAGACATTAAAATACTGAAGAATTAGAAAATGTGAAAATTGGGGCGTTACATTCCTACCCCTCTTAAAAGAATTTCGTCCTCGAAATTCCGTGACTTAAAACTAAACCTATTCGGTCGCTGAAGATTAAGGAAAGAAATTTTCAACAAAGGAAATTTTTCCTGGTCTTGGTCTCAAAAGAAAATAACAAAAGAATTTTACCAATCTGGAATGAATATAGGAATATCCAGTATGCAAAAAGACTCTTCAGTAGGTTCGTGAGTGTAAAAATGCATAGCTAATACATGTTTACATCCATGACTCTAATAAAGTTCCTTCTTTCATAAGAACCTTCCAATAACTTTGGAATCAAAAGATAAACAGTCTGGCAAAAAATCAGACTGGATCACCTTCACCAAAAGTAAAAGTGATTAGACTAAGTTTCATCAAGAAACTTCCAGTATCAAGAAGTTGTTTATGTTATAACTCAAGAAATAGTAATAACAAAACTTTCAGTGAAATAATACGAAAATGTCCAGACCAATGGACACCATATTATCAATTCAATCAATTGTCGAATACACTGAGGAATATGTAGAAGTATGAACACAAATGTTCCCTTGAGATCAGGCAGCACTAACACGTGAAGTAGTCAACCTTCTCTCTAATCCTTGCGAACTTTCCTCACAGGCTTCAATCCATTCAAACGCTTTATCCTTCCTTTGAAATCACATGACCCAAAAACTTTACTTCGTCGAGCCAAAACTCACACTTGGACAACTTTGCATACAGCTGTTTCTCCTTCAGAACCTGAAGAATCACACTAAGGTATTCAACATGTACTTCCTGGTTTCGCGAATAGATGAGTATGTCGTCTATGAAACAACGACAAACTTATCTAGGTATAGACGAAAGATCCTATTCATGTAATCCATGAATATAGCTGGAGCATTCGTCACACCAAACGGCATCACAAGATACTCGTAGTGCCCATAGCGTGTTTGAAACGTTGTTCTTGGTACATCCTCTTCCTTCACATGAATCTGGTGATAACCCGATCGCAATCAATCTCGGAGAAAACTGTCGCTCTCCTCAAATGATCCATCAAGTCATTTATTCGGAAGATAATACTTGTTCTTAATGGTAACCTTATTCAACTGGCGATAATCCACACATAAGCAAGATGTTTCGTCTTTCTTTCTCACCAACAGCACAGGCGTTCCCTACGGCGACACACTGGGTCTAACGAACTATTTTCCCAATAAGTCCACCAACTGTTCCTTCAAGGTTTCCAACTCAGCAGGTGCCATATGATAAGGTGCCATAGACGCTAGTCCTGTTCCTGGCACAAGATCGATCACAACTTGATGTCTCGAACTGGCGGTACACCTGGTACGTCTTTAGGAAAGACTTCCGAAAACTCGTTAGTAACATGTATTCGTTGAGCTCCTCCTCTCAAAGAAACGTTTTCTTGGTTGGCAATCCAAATCCAGAATTATTCGAATCAGGAAAAACTAAGGTTTTGTTTGCACCGTCTAATAGGATATAGTTACAAGATAACCAATCCATCCCTATGATCAAATCCATTTGCGAAAGAGACAAACGGATTAAATCAATCAAAAACGTTCTATCCACTACGGAAAATAGAACAGTTCAAACAGACTTTCGCAGTTATAACAGGCTTTGCAGAAAGTGCAAGAATTACCAAATCTAAGGGTAAGGAAAGATACAGATAAGGTTCTACCTTCCACGACGATCTGACCGTGAATCAAATCTTCCTTTTGAGAAGTCTCAGCATCATCCCCCGTATAAACTCCACTCATTGCCTTAGGCTTCGCTGCTTGCACATCGTTGACAGAATGTCTAACTTTTGATTGCACACAGTCGCGTGAAGTATGTCCTGGCTTCCCACACTTGAAGCATATGATTCCCTTGATTAAGCATTCTCTGGTGACATGATTGTTCTTGCCACACTTCATGCACTTCTTTGGGGCGCTTCCAAATTGACTAATATTCCCACTACTTCCCCCTACAGAACGTTGTTGTTGACCTTGCTGTTTTGCATATGGTTTCCATCGAGATCTATCATCACGACCATTGGTGCCTTTATGGAACCTAGTCGGTCCAGAGTGACGTTGCCTTCCTCCATGAGTCTTCATCAGATCTTCGATTACGAAGCATTCATCTACCAACACCGAGAACTCTTTGACCTTAAGAGGTAGCACCTTTCCTCGAATCTCGTCCCTTAAACCTTCTTCGAACTTTGTACACTTCCACTCCTCATCGGGATGAAGATGGAAATACCTTGAAGACTTCAGCAGGGACTCAAAACGATCAGCATATTCTTTGACAGACATTCCTCCTTGACGTAGCTGCAGGAACTCCATGTCTTTCAACTCGTCTGGCATTCGTCGGAAAACACTCGTTCTGAAGAACTTTGCGAGTGACAACTTACAAGAAAGCAAAAACATTACTCTCCTGCCCAATATCATTCCTCTTCAGAAACAATAATGCAGAGAATAACAAACAATACAAAAGGATAGACCGAAGTCATCATCCTCTCCAACATTGTTTTCTCTCAAAAACAATAACACGGAAAACAATCAGAGAAAACACAACACAAACAAGACAGACCATAACCTACAAACCCAAAAAGACTTGGCCAGCTCTGATACCAAATAATGCAACACCCTTTCCCGAGTGTCACATTCCCGAACGTTTATAAGGCCGAAAATATTTATTAATGCGGAAAATATGATTTTTTTTTTCTTTTCTTTTCATAAAGATGTAATGGGATTAGTAAAGGTAATAAATAATACTAATAAGTGAACTTAGGTTCACCATGCATTACTAGGACATACATACAGTATTATAAATACAGAAAACAGAAAATGGAAGAACAGAAACATCACTATATACAGACATAAGTCTAATGTATGACTGACATAAGAAAATACAATAAGTACTAGGAGTCATAGCTCCCAAAAAGGTACTACAAAAACTGACATAGTCTGGCCGACAACAAAACTAAAACAGCAAAAGAGTCCACCTCCGAACTCAAAGGAACTGCGGAACGGAACCATCGTCGCGTCCATCTGTTCAAGCATCAACAGCAAGTACCAGCAGAAAACATACAGATATGGGTGAGATTCCCGTTCATCAACACAACAAAACAGCAGTAGCAAAAACGGGACGACTCACCGGGTAACAGCGTACCCAACATGCTTACAAGGTTCTCAATATAAATCATATTAGGCAGTTAACAACATAATAGCATGCTAAACATTTAACAGCATAATATAAGGCATCCTTAAACAATACAGCGATGTATAACAGTAAATGTAAACATCAATAGCCATAAACATCAATAGCCATGCAATGCAATGCAATGTATATGACTCAATGTCAATGTCACTGGGTACTACTCTGACCCCTACTCCATGGAGCTAACAAAACATTCGGAGAGAGTGAATGGGAGGACATGTTCCGGTTTCTGCCAGCCATGAGCAAGATGCTACAACATTCGTAACGTGCACGTATCTGGCTTTACGGTAACACTCTCGACCAAACATGAAAAGTACGGCATCTAGTAGAGGATATCAGTGTATTGCACGGATTCGCCACGACACAGAAGAATCACCAACTGGTCACATGTCAGCCCTTCCAACCCTGATACCTCCAAAAAGACCATTGAAGATCGTCACCGTAAGATTCGCACCCGCATCAAGGTGTAAGCTCAACTCCTAGGCTCAAGGCCTTACAACTATGCACATGAAATGCCAATGCTTACACAAAGCAGATGCGATAAAGCAATGTCTATCCATTGGATAAACCTCAAGGTTCACTAAGGTTCTCTTCCTTAGGAACTACACACGTCTTTGTTTTATAAAACAATTATCCATCGGATAAAACAATTATCCCTCGGATAAATATCTTGTGATTCCTTTGGAATGATCCAGACTGCTTTCAGAATCGCCGACTGTCCCCACAGACCAACACAAGTCTTTTCAGCGTGTTTTGTCCTCACTCACACGCTTTCTAGGAAACTTCCCAGAAGGTCACCCATCCCATAATTACTCTAAGTCAAGCACGCTTAACTATAAAGTACTTATGTTCTAAGCTCCCGAAAAGAAGATAAATCTTGTTGGTATGGGTAGTACCAATCAATTCTTATATGCCTTCCCTTAACTATACAGTCCCATACCTGCATAGCCTCAGGATTCCTTCCACTGTACAGTCCCATACCTGCACAGCCTCAGGATCTCTCTCATTCCAGTCATCACAAGACGGAAACAATTGAACGATTAACCTGGATCCGAATCACCGATCCGTCATCGAACTGCTGTTTCAAAAACCAAAACGTTTCATGTTTGTGTTTACGTCTTATGAATTATGTCTCAAGTCCTAAGCATTATGAATAAGGATTGAGAATCCTCTTAGATAAGTCTTTAAGCCTTTCTAAGATATTAATCCCTTGTTTTTCAATTAAGGAAACAAGTGTTGATTTCACTTAAGTCTTATGAACTCATTGATGTACTAAGTCATCAATGGTATAGTACATGGTCTTGTTCCACCACATACCATACTTAATTAACCCTTGTCTTCAACTCTAAGTTAATTATTTAACTTAGGTTTTTCACGCATAAAACTTTACGGTTGAGTTAGAAAACTCCTTTTGTAAACCAAACAACTTTTACAGTTGAAAACTCATTTGATTTAAAACAACATTTGAACTACTTACTTCATTTCTAGCATTTTCTGAAACATGACATGCGCTTAGCGGAATTTCATTCGCTTAGCGAAAATGAGGCAGTAATGCCTCCTTTGGAACTCCTCTGGTTCGCTCGGCGAGACACAAATCGCGTAGCGAAATATATTGTATTCGCTTAGCGAATATGAATTCGCTTAGCGCAAGTTCAGACGGTTGCACCTCTTTAGAAACACCTCTGGATCGCTCGGCGAGACAGAATTCGCGTAGCGAAACTTCACTTTATTCGCTTAGCGAGAATGATTTCGCTTAGCGAAAGTTCAGACGGTTACACCTCTATTGGAGACTTCTCTGGATTGCTCAGCGAGATGTAATTCGCGTAGCGAAATTTGCTGGGTTGGCTTAGCGAATATGAATTCGCTTAGCGAAAATGAGGCAGTGATGCCCAACTAAGACTTTCCCTGTTTTTCGCGTAGCGAAAGTAATTTCGCTTAGCGAAATGTTGCCTGAAAACAAGACATCAACCTTATGGAACCATTTTGATTCTCTTCATGAAAACACTTCTTTTCTCATTTTGAGTTACTTGATTAGCTAGATGAACTAAGGATAAGGTATAAAACATGTTTCACTTTGGTGAAAGCACTTTGAGATTTAATTCCATTTAAAGTCACTTAGGGTTTTTCTTTGAAAAACACAAGTTATTGAAAACACTTTCTTTACATCAAAACTTGACTTGTCCAAGAACTATTCATATCTTTCCTTTCCTCAAGGTCATGGCTAATAGCCAACTAGGAATCAATGTGAAGTTTTACTTCATCCACCAATCAAAGTATGGCTCACAATACTTACACAATCATGATAACCATAATACACACATTACTACATCATAATCAAACATCCAAGTCCATCACACATTATGGTCTCATAATCAACAATAAAAGTCCATACTTGATCTAGTGATCAAAGTAGGTTTTCCAACATACATGAAAATGGTTTTTCATTCAATCATCTCATCATCAACATACACTAAAGCACACTACAACATACTCAAGCATAAACTCATCATGACAATCTTGTTCTCCATGAGAACTTAACAAAACATAACAACTAAAAGTGAACCCAAACTAAAGGGTTTCACCCACACATAAAGTAAACAACCATCTTCACCACCACCATCTTGGTGTGATGAGGTTCTTCTCCCCATACCTGTTGAAGAGCAGATTCCCGGATCAAAGTCGGTTGATCGGTTTGTGAACCTCCTGATAGTTGTCACCAACTACAAACAACCAAACAATCAATAATTAAACAAAAATCAAACCAAACTCAACAATTCTCACAAATAGGGTTTCGGCCACCCTAAAGAGAATAAAGCTAGGAATTGATCTTGGTTTTCCATTTCATGGATTCAAAAGCATTAGGAAAGCTAAGAATGAAATCAAGTGTTAAAAATCAAAACTTGATGAAAACACTATTCATCATCATCAAGAAGGGTTCGGCCCTAATGTGCTTTTTGAGCTATGATGAGAGTTGAATCATAAGCTCTTGGGTTTAGATAGAGAATGATGAGGTGAGTTCAAAGAACTTGGTCTTACCTCAAAAGGATTTTTCTACAATTTCCTATGGATTTTCAAAGTTTTGGATCTAAGAAATAATTTTCATGAAAATGGATCTTGATCTTGAAATAAAGAGATATTCAAGAAGCTAAGAGATCATAGAAGTGATCTTACCTTGAAATGATGGAAGATTGCTCAAGGAATCAAGTGATTCCAACAAGTGATTCAAGCTTTTCAAGAAGAAAAATGGAGTTTCTCTTCAAGAACAACAATGGTGTTCTTCTTTGGCCAGAAATTTCGTGAATGAGGGGCTGGATGGGCTGAGTTCAGCCTTTAAAACAAGTCACTTAAGGGTAAAAAGGTCATTTGCCAAAAGGGTAAAATGGTAAAAGTGCAAAAGACTAAGGTTAGGGGCATTTTGGTCATTTCGCATCTAGATTTTCCCGATCATCATGACGACTCTGGCATACTCTCCCAAGTGTCCTGGGATGTTGTGATATCAAGATTATCTGTTGACGAGTCTCGGTAAGTCCGTATGTGGCTCCGTTCGTCACCCGATTGAGAAATCCGCCCGAACGAAGGTCAGGAAGTGATTTTTCTGAAATTTTTATGAAATTTAACCAAAACGTAGATAATCGAATTCTAAGACTTACTGTCTCGTTCACGGGTCCATCTGTGGTCTTCTGAGCAGTAAAATCATACTGTCAGTGTAAAAACGCAGACCGAACTCCGTTTGAGTTTTTGACTCAAAACTTAATCGTAGCTTCCTACGATATCGTCGAGCATGACTATGGTCTCGGAATATTTTATTTCCATTCCTAAGACCTCGAATAAAATAAAGACATTAAAATACTGAAGAATTAGAAAATGTGAAAATTGGGGCGTTACAGTCTTTATTCCCGCTTGTTTTATCTTTCTTCTATTACAATTTCCGAAACTTTTTTCTTCTTTTATTACAGTACTTCATGGTTTGGGACTTTATAGAAAAGGGTACCTTATTTTCTAGTCAAGCTTGGACTTTCAATATCTTAATACTTCATCCAGAATTACTTCTCCAGCCTTCATAATGTTTGTATTCTTAATAGAAGCTTAATGAGATTCACCGGAAGCTTGTTTAATTGGCTAAGGCGCTTGGTTATCCATTGGACAGATTCACAACGCTATTTAACCCGTAGCATTCTTAGCCGTTAGCGTATTATGCTTCTTTGACCCTCTTAAAGCACGAATTAGGATTCGACGTCTTCATGAAACGTGTAGATATGGATTTTAGTTTTGATGAGACACTGGTTTCATCCAATTCGGACACCTACAGCTCAATATATGGTCATCAAATGCTAGAAAGGAAAGACTATCAGGAACAACATTACGTCACCGACTTACGGATGCAATTTGACAAAGATAGAGATCGATTTTGCTCTTGACCTCTTCATGAGAGTTGCGGATATTTCTCTAAGCCTTCCAATGATACCAAGATCGATGCTTTTGAACACCTAATGCTCGAGAAATTGTCAACAGACGCTTGCATGTTCTGATTGTCACGAACAGTACCACCTCTCAAGCTTGAAGAAAGAATTTCACTCAGATCGGGATTGGTTCAGATCTCGACTTCTCCAGGAAACCTCCAGGTATTTATCTTATATTTCTAACAAAACCAAGATCACTTCATTTCGACAAGCATACTTCAAAATACGACGTTTCGGGCGCTTGATTATCGGCAGCTGGCGCTTGACTTCAATCTTCCGTGTTTTTGCTTTTGTAATTTTGTTTTTATTCACGCTTGTCTTCTCTTTCTTCTATTACAATTGCAGAAGCTTTTGTGTTCTTCTATTACAGTAATTGATGCTTCAGGACTTTATAGAAAATGGTACCATATTTTCTGGTCCAGCTTGGACTTTGAATATCTTAATACTTCATTCAAAATTACTTCTCCAGCGTTCATAATGTTTGTATTCTGAATAGAAGCTTGATTAGATTCACCGGACGCTTCTTTAATTGGCTAGGGCGCTTGGTTATCCACTGGAAACGTTCACAACGCTATTTAACCCGTAGCATTCTTTGCAGTTAGCGTATTATGCTTCTTTGACCATCTTAATGCACGAATTAGGATTCGACGTCTTCATGAAACGTGTAGATATGGATATTAGCTTTAATAAGACGCTGGTTTCATTCAATTCGGACATCTACAGCTAAAGATATGGTCATCAAAAGCTAGAAAGGTATGACTGTCAGGGACAACATAACGTCACCGACTTACGGATGCAATTTGACAAAGATAGAGAACGATTTCGCTCTTGACCTCTTAATGAGAGTTGCGGATATTTCTCTAAGCCTTCCAGCGATGCCAAGATCGATGCTTTTGAACACCTAATGCTCTGGAAATTGTCAACAGACGCTTGCATGTTCTGATTGTCACGAACAGTACCACATCTCAAGCTTGAAGAAAGAATTTCACTCAGATTGGGATTGGTTCAGATCTCGACTTTGCCAGGAAACCTGCAGGTATTTATCTTATATTTCTAACAAAACCAAGATCACTTCATTTCGACGAGCATACCTCCAAATACGACGTTTCGGGCGCTTGATTATCGGCAGCAGGCGCTTGACTTCAATCTTCAGTATTTTTGCTTTTGTAGCATTTGTACTTTTGTTTTTATGAACTCTTGTCTTCTCTTTCTTCTATTACAATTGCAGAAGCTTTTGTGTTCTTCTATTACAGTACTTGATGCTTCAGGACTTTATAGAAAATGGTACCTTATTTTATGGTCCAGCTTGGACTTTGAATATCTTAATACTTCATTCAAAATTACTTCTCCAGCCTTCATAATGTTTGTATTCTGAATAGACGCTTGATTAGCTTCACCGGACGCTTCTTAAATTAGCTAAGGCGCTTGCTTATCCACTGGGAACATTCACAAGGTTGTTTAACTCGTAGCATTCTTAGCATTTAGCGTACTATGCTTATTTGACCCTCCTAATGCATGAATTAGGATTAGATGTCCTCATAACTTCTAGATATGGATATTAGCTTTAATGAGACACCGGTTTCATCAATTCGGATACCTACAGCTCAATATATGGGCATCAGACGCTACAACGGTATGACTGTTAGGAACAATATCACGTCAAAAACTTACCGATGCGATTTGACAAAGATAGATATCGATTTCTCTCTTGGCGTCTTCATGAGAGTTGCAGTTATTTCTAAGCATTCGAACGATACCAAGATTGATGCTTTTAAACACCTAAAGCTCAAGAAATTGTCAGCAGACACTTGCACGTTCTGATTGTCACCAACAGTATCACATCTAGAGCTTGAAGAAGGAATTTCACTCAAATCGGGATTGGCTCAGATCTCGACTTCTCCAGGAAACATGTAGGTATTTATATTATCTTTCTAAGAAAACCAAGATCACTTCATTTCGACGTGCGTACCTCAAAATACGACGTTTCGGACGCTTGATTATCGGCAGTAGACGCTTGACTTCAATCTTCAGTGTTTTTGCTTTTCCAGCATTTGTACTTTAGTTTTTATTTAAGCACGTCTTCTCTTTCTTCTATCACAATTGCAGAAGCTTTTGTGCTCTTCTATTACAGTACTTGATGCTTCAGGACTTTGTAGAAAAGGGTACCTTATTTTCCGGTCCAGCTTGGACTTTGAATATCTTAATACTTCATTCAAAATTACTTCTCCAGCCTTCATAATGTTTGTATTCTGAATAGACGCTTGATTAGCTTCACCGGACGCTTCTTAAATTAGCTAAGGCGCTTGATTATCCACTGGGCACATTCACAAGGCAATTTAACTCGTAGCATTCTTAGCAGTTAACGTATTATGCTTATTTGACCCTCTTAATGCATGAATAAGGATTCGATGTCTTCATGAAACTTCTAGATATGGATATTAGCTTTAATGAGACGCCAGTTTCATCCAATTCGGACACCTACAGCTCAATATATGGGCATCAGACGCTACAAAGGTATGACTGTTAGGAACAATATCACGTCAAAAACTTACCGATGCGATTTGACAAAGATAGATATCGATTTCTCTCTTGGCGTCTTCATGAGAGTTGCAGTTATTTACAAGTATTCCATCGATACCAAGATTGATGCTTTTAAATACCTAAAGCTCAAGAAATTGTCAGCACACACTTGCATGTTCTGATTGTCACCAACAGTATCACATCTAGAGCATGAAGAAGGAATTTCACTCAGATAGAGATAGGTTCAGATCTCGACTTCTCCAGGAAACATGTAGGTATTTCTCTTATCTTTCATAAAAAAACAAACATCACTTCATTTTGACGAGCGTACCTGAAAATACGACGTTTCGGGCTCTTGATTTTCGACATCTGGCGCTTGACTTCAGTCTTCAGAGTTTTTGCTTTTGCAGCTTTTGTACTTTTGTCTTTATTCCCGCCTGTCTTAACTTTCTTCTATTACAATTGCAGAAGCTTTTTTCTTCTTTTATTACAGTACTTCATGGTTCGGGACGTTATAGAAAAGGGTACCTTATTTTCTATTCAAGCTTGGACTTTCAATATCTTAATACTTCATTCTAAATTACTTCTCCAGCCTTCATAATGTTTGTATTCTGAATAGAAGCTTGATTAGATTCACCAGACGCTTCTTTAATTGGCTAAGGCGCTTGGTTATCCACTGGACACATTCACAATGCTATTTAACCCGTAGCATTCTTAGCAGTTAGCGTATTATGCTTCTTTGACCCTCTTAAAGCACGAATTAGGATTCGACGTCTTCATGAAACGTATAGATGTGGATATTAGTTTTAATGAGACACTGGTTTCATCCAATTCGGACACCTACAGCTCAATATATGGTCATCAAATGCTAGAAAAGTAAGACTATCAGGAACAACATAACGTAACCGACTTACGGATGCAATTTGACAAAGATAGAGATCGATTTCGCTCTTGACCTCTTCATGAGAGTTGCGGATATTTCTCTAAGCCTTCCAACGATACCATGATCGATGCTTTTGAACACCTAATGCTCCAGAAATTGTCAGCAGACGCTTCCATGTTCCGATTGTCACGAACAGTACCACATCTCAAGCTTGAAGAAAGAATTTCACTCAGATCGGGATTGGTTCAGACCTCGACTTCTCCATGAAACCTGCAGGTATTTATCTTATATTTGTAACAAAAGAAAGATCACTTCATTTCGACGAGCGTACCTCAAAATACGACGTTTCGGGCGCTTGACTATCGGCAACAGGCGCTTGACTTCAATCTTCAGTGCTTTTGCTTTTTTAGCATTTCTACTTTTGTTTTTATTCACGCTTGGCTTCTCTTTCTTCTATCACAATTGCAGAAGCTTTTGTGCTCTTCTATTACAGTACTTGATGCTTCAGTACATTATAGAAAATGGTACCTTATTTTCTGGTCCAGCTTGGACTTTGAATATCTTAATACTTCATTCAAAATTACTTCTCCAGCCTTCAAAATGTTCGTATTCTGAATAGATGCTTGATTAGCTTCACCGGACGCTTCTTAAATTAGCTGAGGCGCTTGCTTATCCTCTGGGCACATTCACAAGGCTGTTTAGCTCGTAGCATTCTGAGCAGTTAGCGTATTATGCTTATTTGACCCTCTTAATGCATGAATTAGGATTCGGTGTCTTCATGAAACTTCTAGATATGGATATTAGCTTTAAGGAGACACCAGTTTCATCCAATTCGGACACCTACAGCTCAATATATGGGCATCAGACGATACAAAGGTATGACTGTTAGGAACAATATCACGTCAAAAACTTATCGATGCGATTTGACAAAGATAGATATCGATTTCACTCTTGGCGTCTTCATGAGAGTTGTCGTTGTTTCTAAGCATTCGAACGATTCCAAGATTGATGCTTTTAAACACCTAAAACTCCAGAAATTGTCAGCAGACACTTGCATGTTCTGATTGTCACCAATGGTATCACATCTAGAGCTTGAAGAAGGAATTTCACTGAGATAGAGATTGGTTCAGATCTCGACTTCCCCAGGAAACATGTAGGTATTTCTCTTATCTTTCATAAATAAATAAAGATCACTACATTTTCGACGAGCGTACCTCAAAATATGACGTTTCGGGCGCTTGATTATGTGCAGCAGGCGCTTGACTTCAATCTTCAGTGTTTTTGCTTTTGCAGCTTTTGTACTTTTGTCTTTATTCACGGTTGTCTTATCTTTGTTTTGTTACAATTTCAGAAGCTTTTTTCTTTTTCTATTACAGTACTTCATGCTACGGGACTTTATAGAAAAGGGTACCTTATTTTCTGATCATGCTTGGACTTTCAATACTTAATACTTCATTCAAAATTACTTCTCCAGCCTTCATAATGTTTGTATTTTGAATAGAAGCTTTATTAGATTCACCGGACGCTTCTTTAATTGGCTAAGACGCTTGGTTATCCGCTAGACACATTCACAACGTTGTTTAACTCGTAGCATTCTTTGCAGTTAGCGTATTATTCTTCTTTGACCCTCTTAATGCAGGAATAAGGATTCGATGTCTTCATGAAATGTGTAGATGTGGATATTAGCTTTAACGAGGCACTGGTTTCATCCAATTCGGACACCTCCAGCTGAATATATGGTCATCAAACGCTAGAAAGGTATGACTGTCAGGAACAACATAACGTCACCGACTTATGGATGCAATTGGACAAAGATAGAGATCGATTTCGCTCTTGACCTCTTCATGAGAGTTGCGGATATTTCTCTAATCCTTCCAACGATACCAAGATTGATGCCTTTGAACGCCTAATGCTCCAGAAATTGTCAGCAGACGCTTGCATGTTCTGATTGTCATGAACAGTACCACATCTCAAGCTTGAAGAAAGAATTTCACTCAGATCGGGATTCGTTCAGATCTCGACTTCTCCAAGAAACCTGTAGGTATTTATCTTATATTTCTAATAAAACCAAGATCACTTCATTTCGACGAGCGTACCTCAAAATACGACGTTTCGGGCGCTTGATTATCGGCAGCAGGCGCTTGACTTCAATCTTCAGTGCTTTTGCTTTTGTAGCATTTTTACTTTTGTTTTTATTCACGCTTGTCTTCTCTTTTTTCTGTTACAATTGTAGAAGCTTTTTTCTTCTTCTATTACAGTACTTCATGCTTCGGGACTTTATAGAAAAGGGTACCTTATTTTCTGGTCTAGCTTGGACTTTCAATATCTTAATACTTCATTCAAAATTACTTCTCCAGCCTTCATAATGTTTGTATTCTTAATAGAAGCTTAATTAGATTCACCGGACGCTTCTTTAATTGGCTAAGGAGTTTGGTTATCCACTAGACATATTCACAACGCTATTTAACTCGTAGCATTCTTAGCAGTTAGCGTATTATGCTTCTTTGACCCTCTTAATGGACGAATTAGAATTCGATGTCTTCATGAAACGTGTAGATGTGGATATTAGCTTTAATGGGACACTGGTTTCATCCAATTCGGACACCTACAGCAGAATATATGGTCATCAAACGCTAGAAAGGTATGACTGTAAGGAACAACATAACGTCACCGACTTACGGATGCAATTTGACAAAGATAGAGATCGATTTCGCTCTTGATCTCTTCATGAGAGTTGCGGATATTTCTCTAAGCCTTCCAAGAATACCAAGATCGATGCCTTTGAAAACCTAAAGCTCCAGACATTGTCAACAGACGCTTGCATGTTTTGATTGTCACGAACAGTACCACATCTCTAGCTTGAACAAAGAATTTCACTCAGATCGGGATTGGTTCAGATATCGATTTCTCCAGGAAACCTGTAGGTATTTATCTTATATTTCTAACAAAACCATGATCACTTCATTTCGACGAGCGTACCTCAAAATATGACGTTTCGGGCGCTTGATTATCGGCAGCAGGCGCCTGACTTCAATCTTCAGTGTTTTTGCTTTTGCAGTTTTTGTACTTTTGTCTTTATTCACGCTTGTCTTATCTTTCTTCTATTACAATTGCAGAAGCTTTTTTCTTCTTCTATTACAGTACTTCATGCTTCGGGACTTTATAGAAAAGGGTACCTTATTTTCTGGTCAAGCTTGGACTTTCAATATCTTAATACTTCATTCAAAATTACTTCTCCAGCCTTCATAATGTTTGTATTTTGAATAGAAGCTTGATTAGATTCACCGGACACTTCTTTAATTGGCTAAGGCGCTTGGTTATCCATTGGACACATTCACAACGCTGTTTAACTCATAGCATTCTTAGCAGTTAGCGTATTATGCCTCTTTGACCCTCTTAATGCACGAATTAGGATTCAATGTCTTCATGAAACGTGTAGATATGGATATTAGCTTTATTGAGACACCGGTTTCATCCAATTCGGACACTTACAGCACCATATATGGCCATCAGACGCTACAAAGGTATGACTGTTAGGAACAATATCACGTCCAAAACTTACCGATGCGATTTGACAAAGATAGAGATCGATTTTGCTCTTGACCTCTTCATAAGAGTTGCGTATATTTATCTAAGCCTTCCAACGATACCAAGATTGATGCTTTTGAAAACCTAAAGCTCCAGAAATTGTCAGCAGATGCTTGCATGTTCTGATTGTCACAAACTGTACCACATCCCAATCTTGAAGAAAGAATTTCACTCAGATGGGGATTGGTTCAGATCTCGACTTAGGTATTTATCTTATATTTCTAACAAAAAAAAAGATCACTTCATTTCGACGAGCGTACCTCAAAATACGACGTTTCGGGCGCTTGATTATCGGCAGCAGGCGCTTGATTTTGATCTTCAATGTTTTTGCTTTTGTAGCATTTGTACTTTTGTTTTTATTCACGCTTGTCTTCTCTTTCTTCTATTACAGTTGCAGAAGCTTTTGTGTTCTTCTATTACCGTACTTGATGCTTCAGGACTTTATAGAAAAGGGTACCTTATTTTCTGGTCAAGCTAGGACTTTCAATATCTTAATACTTCATTCAAAATTACTCCTCCTGCCTTCATAATGTTTGTATTCTGAATAGAAGCTTGATTAGATTCACCGGACGCTTCTTTAATTGGCTAAGGCGCTTGGTTATCCACTGGACACGTTCACAACGCTATTTAATGCGTACCATTCTTAGCAGTTATCGTATTATGCTTCTTTGACCCTCTTAATGCACGAATTAGGATTCGAAGTCTTCATGAAACGTGTAGATATGGATATTATCTTTAATGAGACACCGATTTCATCCAATTCGGACACCTACAGCTCAATATATGGTCATCAAATGCTGGAAAGGTAAGACTGTCAGGAAAAACATAACGTCACCGATTTACGGATGGAATTTGGCAAAGATAGAGATCGATTTCGCTCTTGACCTCTTCATTAGAGTTGCGGATATTTCTCTGAGCCTTCCAACGAAAGCAAGATCGATGCTTTTGAACCCCTAATGCTCCAGAAATTGTCAGCAGACGCTTGCATGTTCTGATTGTCATGAACAGTACCACATCTCAAGCTTGAAGATAGAATTTCACTCAGATCGGGATTGGTTCAGACCTCGACTTCTCCAGGAAACCTGCAGGTATTTATCTTATATTTCTAAAAAAACCAAGATCACTTCATTTCGACGAGCGTACCTCAAAATACGACGTTTCGGGCGCTTGACTTCAATCTTCAGTGTTTTTGCTTTTATAGCATTTGTACTTTTGTTTTTATGAACTCTTGTCTTCTCTTTCTTCTATTACAATTGCAGAAGCTTTTGTGTTCTTCTATTACAGTACTTGATGCTTCAGGACTTTATAGAAAATAGTACATTATTTTCTGTTCCAGCTTGGACTCTGAATATCTTAATACTTCATTCAAAATTACTTCTCCAGCGTTCATAATTTTTGTATTCTGAATAGAAGCTTGATTAGCTTCACTGGACGCTCTTAAATTAGCTAAGGTGCTTGCTTATCCACTAGGCACATTCACAAGGCTGTTTAACTCGTAGCATTCTTAGCATTTAGCATATTATGCTTATTTGACCCACTTAATGCATGAATTAGGATTCGATGTCTTCATGAAACTTCTAGATATGGATATTAGCTTTAATGAGACACGAGTTTCATCCAATTCGGACGCCTACAGCTTAATATATAGGCATCAGACGCTACAAAGGTATGACTGTTAGGAACAATATCACGTCAAAAACTTACCGATGCGATTTGACAAAGATAGATATCGATTTCACTCTTAGCGTCTTCATGAGAGTTGTTGTTATTTCTAAGCATTCCAACGATACCAAGATTTATGCTTTTAAACACCTAAAGCTCCAGAAATTGTCAGCAGACACTTGCATGTTCTGATTTTCACGAACGGTATCACATCTAAAGCTTGAAGAAGGAATTACACTCAGATAGAGATTGGTTCAGATCTCGACTTGTCCAGGAAACATGTAGGTATTTCTCTTATCGTTCTTAAAAAAAAAATTGATCACTTAAATTCGACGAGTGTAACTCAAAATACGACGTTTCGGGCGCTTGATTATCGGCAGCAGGCGCTTGACTTCAATCTTCAGTGTTTTTGCTTTTGTAGCATTTCTACTTTTGTTTTTATTCACGCTTGTCTTCTCTTTCTTCTGTTACAATTGCAGAAGCTTTTTTCTTCTTCTATTACAGTACTTCATGCTTCGCAACTTTATAGAAAAGGGTACATTATTTTCTGGTCTAGCTTGGACTTTCAATATCTTAATACTTCATTCAAAATTACTTCTCCAGCCTTCATAATGTTTGTATTCTTAATAGAAGCTTAATTAGATTCACCGGACGCTTCTTTAATTGGCTAAGGCGCTTGGTTATCCACTGGACACGTTCACAACGCTGTTTAACGCGTAGTATTCTTAGCAGTTATAGTATTATGCTTCTTTCACCCTCTTAATGCACGAATTAGGATTCGAAGTCTTCATGAAACGTGTAGATATGTATATTAGATTTAATGAGACTCTGATTTCATCCAATTCGGACACCTACATCTCAATATATGGTCATCAAATGCTGGATAGGTAAGACTCTCAGGAAAAACATAACGTCACCGATTTACGGATGGAATTTGACAAAGATAGAGATCGATTTCGCTCTTCACCTCTTCATGAGAGTTGCGGATATTTCTCTGAGCCTTCCAACGATAGCAAGATCGATGCTTTTGAACACCTAATGATCCAGAAATTGTCAGCAGACGCTTGCATGTTCTGATTG
The DNA here is from genome assembly GCA_039655645.1 of Ammopiptanthus mongolicus. NCBI lineage: Eukaryota > Viridiplantae > Streptophyta > Magnoliopsida > Fabales > Fabaceae > Ammopiptanthus > Ammopiptanthus mongolicus. The sequence goes on from CM077349.1 coordinate 39,805,199, forward strand.
TTATGAACAGTACCACATCTCAAGCTTGAATAAAGAATTTCACTCAGATCGGGATTGGTTCAGATCTCGACTTCTCCAGGAAACCTGCAGGTATTTATCTTATATTTCTAAAAAAACCAAGATCACTTCATTTCGACGAGCGTACCTCAAAATACGACGTTTCGGGCGCTTGACTTCAATCTTCAGTGTTTTTACTTTTGAAGCATTTGTACTTTTGTTTTTATGAACTCTTGTCGTCTCTTTCTTCTATTACAATTGCAGAAGCTTTGTGTTCTTCTATTACAGTACTTGATGCTTCAGGACTTTATAGAAAATAGTACATCATTTTCTGGTCCAGCTTGGACTCTGAATATCTTAATACTTCATTCAAAATTACTTCTCCAGCGTTCATAATTTTTGTATTCTGAATAGACGCTTGATTAGCTTCACTGGACGCTCTTAAATTAGCTAAGGTGCTTGCTTATCCACTGGGCACATTCACAAGGCTGTTTAACTCGTAGCTTTCTTAGCATTTAGCATATTATGCTTATTTGACCCACTTAATGCATGAATTAGGATTCGATGTCTTCATGAAACTTCTAGATATGGATATTAGGTTTAATGAGACACGAGTTTCATCCAATTCGGACGCCTACAGCTTAATATATGGGCATCAGACGCTACAAAGGTATGACTGTTAGTAACAATATCACGTCAAAAACTTGCCGATGCGATTTGACAAAGATAGATATCGATTTCACTCTTAGCGTCTTCATGAGAGTTGTCGTTATTTCTAAGCATTCCAACGATACCAAGATTTATGCTTTTAAACACCTAAAGCTCCAGAAATTGTCAGCAGACACTTGCATGTTCTGATTTTCACGAACGGTATCACATCTAGAGCTTGATGAAGGAATTACACTCAGATAGAGATTGGTTCAGATCTCGATTTGTCCAGGAAACATGTAGGTATTTCTCTTATCGTTCCTAAAAAAAAATTGATCACTTCAATTCGACGAGTGTAACTTAAAATACGACGTTTCGGGCGCTTGATTATCGGCAGCAGGCGCTTGACTTCAATCTTCAGTGTTTTTGCTTTTGTAGCATTTTTACTTTTGTTTTTATTCACGCTTGTCTTCTCTTTCTTCTGTTATAATTGCAGAAGCTTTTTTCTTCTTCTATTACAGTACTTCATGCTTCGGGACTTTATAGAAAAGGGTACCTTATTTTCTGGTCTATCTTGGATTTTCAATATCTTAATACTTCATTCAAAATTACTTCTCCAGCCTTCATAATGTTTGTATTCTTAATAGAAGCTTAATTAGATTCACCGGACGCTTCTTTAATTGGCTAAGGAGTTTGGTTATCCACTAGACACATTCACAACGCTGTTTAACTCGTAGCATTCTTAGCAGTTAGAGTATTATGCTTCTTTGACCCTCTTAATGCACGAATTAGGATTCGATGTCTTCATGAAACTTGTAGATATGGATATTAGCTTTAATGAGACACTGGTTTAAACCAATTCAGTCATCTACAGCTCAATATATGGTCATCAAACGCTAGAAAGGTATGACTGTCAGGAACAACATAACGTCACCGACTTACGGATCCAATTCGACAAAGATAGAGTTCGATTTCGCTCTTGTTCTCTTCATGAGAGTTGCGGATATTTCTCTAAGCCTTCCAACGATACCAAGATCGACGCCTTTGAAAACCTAAAGCTCCAGAAATTGTCAGCAGACGTTTGTATGTTCTGATTGTCACGAACAGTACCACATCTCAAGCTTGTGGAAAGAATTTCACTCTGATCGGGATTGGTTAAGATCTCGATTTCTCCAGGAAACCTGTAGGTATTTATCTTATATTTCTAAAAAAACCACGATCACTTCATTTCGACGAGCGTACCTCAAAATCTGATGTTTTGGGCGCTTGATTATCTGTAGCAGGCGCCTGACTTCAATCTTCAGTGTTTTTGCTTTTGTAGCTTTTGTACTTTTGCCTTTATTCCCGCTTGTCATATCTTTCTTCTACTACAATTGCAGAAGCTTTTTTCTTCTTCTATTACAGTACTTCATGCTTCAGGACTTTATAGAAAATGGTTCCTTATTTTCTTGGTCAAGCTTGGACTTTCAATATCTAAATACTTCATTCAAAATTACTTCTCTAGCCTTCATAATGTTTGTATTCCAAATAGAAGCTTGATTAGATTCCCCGGACGCTTCTTTAATTGGCTAAGGCGCTTGGTTATCCACTGGACACATTCACAACGCTGTTTAACTCGTACCATTCTTAGCAGTTAGCGTATTATGCTTCTTTGACCCTCTTAATGCACGAATTAGGATTCGATGTCTTCATGAAACGTGTAGATATGGATATTAGCTTTATTGAGACACTGGTTTAAACCAATTCGGTCATCTACATCTCAATCTATGGTCATCAAACTCTAGAAAGGTATGACTGTCAGGAACAACATAACGTCATCGACTTATGGATGCTATCTGACAAAGATAGAGATCGATTTCGCTCTTGACCTCTTGATGAGAGTCAGCAGACACTTGCATGTTCTGATTGTCACCAACAATATCACATCTAGAGCTTGAAGAAGGAATGTCACTTAGATAGAGATTGGTTCAGATCTCGAAATACGACGTTTCGGGCGCTTGACTATTGGCAGCAGGCGCTTGACTTCAATATTTAGTGTTTTTGCTTTTTTAGCATTTGTACTTTTGTTTTTATTCACGCTTGTCTTCTCTTTCTTCTATTACAATAGCAGAAGCTTTTGTGTTCTTCTATTACATTACTTGATGCTTCAGGACTTTATAGAAAATGGTACCTTATTTTTCGGTCCAGCTTGGACTTTGAATATCTTAATACTTCATTCAAAATTACTTCTCCTGCCTTCATAATGTTTGTATTCTGAATAGACGCTTGATTAGCTTCACCGAACGCTTCTTAAATTAGCTCAGGCGCTTGGTTTTCCACTGGGCACATTCACAAGGCTATTTAACTCGTAGCATTCTTAGCAGTTAGCGTATTATGCTTGTTTGACACTCTTAATGCCTGAATTAGGATTCGATGTCTTCATGAAACTTCTAGATATGGATATTAGCTTTAATGAGACACCAGTTTCATCCAATTCGGACACCTACAGCTCAATATATGGGCATCAGACGCTACAAAGGAATGACTGTTAGGAACAATATCACGTCAAAAACTTACCGATGCAATTTGACAAAGATAGATATCGATTTCACTCTTAGCATCTTCATGAGAGTTGTCGTTATTTCTAAGCATTCCAACGATACCAAGATTGATGCTTTTAAACACCTGAAGCTCCAGAAATTGTCAGCAGACACTCGCATGTTCTGATTTTCACCAACGGTATCACATCTAGAGCTTGAAGAGGGAATTTCACTCAGATTGAGATTGGTTCAGATCTTGACTTCGCCAGGAAACATGTAGGTATTTCTCTCATCTTTCATAAAAAAACAAAGATCACTTCATTTCGACGAGCGTACCACAAAATACGACGTTTCGGGCGCTTGATTATCGGCAGCAGGCGCTTGACTTCAATCTTCCGTGTTTTTGCTTTTGCAGCTTTTGTACTTTTGGTTTTATTCCCACTTGTGTTATCTTTATTCTATTACAATTGCAGAAGGTTTTTTCTTCTTCTATTACAGTACTTCATGCTTCGGGACTGTATAGAAAGGGTACCTTATTTTCTGGTCAATCTAGGACTTTCAATATCGTAATACTTCATTCAAAATTACTCTTCCAGCCTTCATAATGTTTGTATTCTGAATAGAAGCTTGATCATATTCACCGGACGCTTCTTTAATTGGCTAAGGCGCTTGGTTATCCACTGGACACTTTCACAACGCAGTTTAACCCGTAGCATTCTTAGCAGTTATCGTATTATGCTTCTTTTACCCTCTTAATGCATGAATTAGGATTCGAAGTCTTCATGAAACGTGTAGATATGGATATTAGCTTTAATGAGACACTGATTTCATCCAATTCGGACACCTACAGCTCAATATATGGTCATCAAATGCTAGAAAGGTAAGACTGTCAGGAAAAACATAACGTCACCGACTTACGGATTCTATTTGACAAAGATAGAGATCGATTTCGCTCTTGACCTCTTAATGAGAGTTGCGGATATCTCTCTAAGACTTCCAACGATACCAAGATCGATCCTTTTGAACCCCTAATGCTCCAGAAATTGTCAGCAGACGCTTGCATGTTCTCATTGTCACGAACAGTACCACATCTCAAGCTTGAAGAAAGAATTTCACTTAGATCGGGATTGGTTCAGATCTCGACTTCTCCAGGAAACCTGTAGGTATTTATCTTATATTTCTAAAAAAACCAAGATCACTTCATTTCGACGAGCGTACTTCAAAATACGACGTTTCGGGCGCTTGATTATCGGCAGCAGGCGCTTGACATCAATCTTCAGTTTTTTATTTTTGTAGCATTTGTACTTTGGTTTTTATTCACGCTTGTCTTCTCTTTATTCTATTACAATTGCAGAAGCTTTTGTGTTCTTCTATTATAGTACTTGATGCTTCAGGACTTTATAGAAAATGGTACCTTATTTTCTGGTCCAGCTTGGACTTTGAATATCTTAATACTTCATTCAAAATTACTTCTCCAGCCTTTATAATTTTTGTATTCTGAATAGACGCTTGATTAGCTTCACGGAACGCTTCTTAAATTAGCTAAGGCGCTTGCTTATCTACGGGGCACATTCACAAGGCTGTTTAACTCGTAGCATTCTGAGCAGTTAGCGTATTATGCATCTTTGACCCTCTTAATGCAGGAATTAGGAGTCGATGTCTGCATGAAACGTGTAGATATGGATATTAGCTTTAATGAGACACTGGTTTCATCCAATTCCGACACCTATAGCTCAATATATGGCCATCAAAAGCTAGAAAGGTATGACTGTCAGGAACAACATAACGTCACCGAATTACGGATGCAATTTGACAAAGATAGAGATCGATTTCGCTCTTGATCTCTTCATGAGAGTTGCGGATATTTCTCCCAGCCTTCCAACGATACCAAGATCGATGCCTTTGAAAACCTAAAGCTCCAGAAATTGTCAGCAGACGCTTGCATGTTCTGATTGTCACGAACAATACCACATCTCAAGCTTGAAGAAAGAATTTCACTCAGATCGGGATTGGTTCAGATCTCGACTTCTCCAGCAAACCTGTAGGTATTTATCTTATATTTCTAATAAAACCAAGATCACTTCATTTCGATGAGCGTACCTCAAAATACGACGTTTCGGGCGCTTGATTATCGGCAGCCGGCGCTTGACTTCAATCTTCAGGGCTTTTGCTTTTGTAGCATTTGTACTTTTGTTTTTATTCACGCTTGTCTTCTCTTTCTTCTATTACAATTTCAGAAGCTTTTGTGTTCTTCTATTACAGTACTTGATGCTTCAGGACTTTATCGAAAAGGGTACCTTATTTTCTGGTCAAGCTTGGACTTTGAATATCTTAATACTTCATTCAAAATTACTTCTCCAGCCTTTATAACTTTGTATTCTGAATAGACACTTGATTAGCTTCACTGGACACTTCTTAAATTAGCTAAGGCGCTTGCTTATCTACTGGGCACATTCACAAGGCTGTTTAACTCGTAGCATTCTTAGCAGTTAGCGTATTATGCTTATTTGACCCTCTTAATGCATGAATTAGGATTCGATGTCTTCACGAAACTTCTAGATATGGATATTTGCTTTAATGAGACACCAGTTTCATCCAATTCAGACACCTACAGCTGAATATATGGGCATCAGACGCTACAAAGGTATGACTGTTAGGAATAATATCACGTCAAAAACTTATCGATGCGATTTGAAAAAGATAGATATCGATTTCACTCTTGGCGTCTTCATGAGAGTTGCAGTTATTTCTAAGCATTCCAACGATTCCAAGATTGATGCTTTTAAACACCTAAAGCTCCAGAAATTGTCAGCAGCACTTGCATATTCTGATTGTCACGAACAGTATCACATCTAGAGCTTGAAGAAGGAATTTCACTGAGAAAGAGATTGGTTCACATCTCGACTTCTCCAAGAAACATGTAGGTATTCCTCTTATCTTTCATAAAAAAACAAAGATCACTACATTTCGATGAGCGTACCTCCAAATACGACGTTTCGGGCGCGTGATTATGGGCAACAGGCGCTTGACTTCAATCTTCAGTGTTTTTGCTTTTGCAGCTTTTGTACTTTTGTCTTTATTCACGCTTGTCTTATCTTTCTTCTATTACAATTGCAGAAGATTTTTTCTTTTTCTATTACAGTACTTCATGCTACGGGACTTTATAGAAAAGGGTACCATATTTTCTGGTCATGCTTGGACTTTCAATACTTAATACTTCATTCAAAATTACTTGTCCATCCTTTATAATGTTTGTATTCTGAATAGACGCTTGATTAGGTTCACCGAACGCTTCTTAAATTAGCCAAGGCGCTTGCTTATCCACTGGGCACATTCACAAGGCTGTTTAACTCGTAGCATTCTTAGCAGTTAGCGTATTATGCTGGTTTGACCCTCTTAATGCATGAATTAGGATTCGATATCTTCATGAAACTTCTAGATATGGATATTAGCTTTAATGAGACACCAATTTTTTCCAATTCGGACACCTACAGCTCAATATATGGGCATCAGACGCTACAATGGTATGACTGTTACGAACAATATCACGTCAGAAACTTACCGATGCGATTTGACAATGATAGATATCGATTTCACTCTTGGCGTCTTCATGAGAGTTGCAGTTATTTCTAAGCATTGCAACGATACCAAGATTGATGCTTTTAAACACCTAAAGCTCTAGAAATTGTCAGGAGACACTTGCATGTTCTGGTTGTCACGAACAGTATCACATGTAGAGCTTGAAGAAAGAATTTCACTCAGATAGAGATTGGTTCAGATCTCGACTTCTCGAGGAAACATGTAGATATTTCTCTTATCTTTCTTAAAAAAACAAAGATCATTTCATTTCGACGAGCGTACCTCAAAATACGACGTTTCGAGCGCTTTATTTTTATTGGTAGCAGGCGTTTGACTTCGATCTTCAGTGTTTTTGCTTTTGTAGCATTTGTACTTTTGTTTTCATTCACGCTTGTCTTCTCTTTATTCTCTTACAATTGCAGAAGCTTTTGCATTCTTCTATTACAGTACTTGATGCTTCAGGACATTATAGAAAATGGTACCTTATTTTCTGGTCAAGCTTGGACTTTGAATATCTTAATACTTCATTCAAAATTACTTCTCCAGCCTTCATAATGTCCCTGAATAGACTCTTGATTAGCTTCACCGGATGCTTCTTAAATAAGCTAAGGCGCTTGGTTATCCATTGGGCACATTCAAAATGTTGTTTAGCTCGTAGCATTCTTAGCAGTTAGCATATTATGCTTATTTGACCCTCTTAATGCTTGAATTAGGATTCGAATCTTCATGTAACTTCTAGATATGGATATTAACTTTATTGAGACACCAGTTTCATCCAATTCGGATACCTACAGCTCAATATATTGGCAACAGACGCTACAAAGGTATGACTGTTAGGAACAATAACACGTCAAAAACTTAACGATGCGATTTGACAAAGATAGATATCGATTTCACTCTTGGCGTCTTCATGAGAGTTGCAGTTATTTCTAAGCATTCCAATGATACCCAAATTGATGCTTTTAAACACCTAAAGCTCCCGAAATTGTCAGCAGACACTTGCATGTTCTGATTATCACGAACAGCATCACATCCAGAGCTTAAAGAAGGAATTTCACTCAGATAAAGATTGGTTCAGGTCTCGACTTCTCCAAGAAACATGTAGGTATTTCTCTTATCTTTCTTAAAAAAACAAAAATCACTTCATTTCGATGAGTGTACCTCAAAATACGACGTTTCGGGCGCTTGATTATCGGCAGCAGGCGCTTGACTTCAATCTTCAGTGTTTTTTCTTTTGTAGCATTTGTACTTTTGTTTTTATTCACGCTTGTCTTCTCTTTCTTCAATTACAATTGCAGAAGGTTTTGTGTTCTTCTATTACAGTACTTGATGCTTCAGGACTTTATAGAAAATGGTACGTTATTTTCTGGTCAAGCTTGGACGTTGAATATCTTAATACATCATTCAAAATTACTTCTCCAGCCTTCATAATGTTTTTATTCTGAATAGACGCTTGATTAGCTTCACCGGACGCTTCTTAAATTAGCTAAGGCACTTTGTTATCCACTGGGCACATTCACGATGCTGTTTAACTCCTAGTATTCTTAGAAGTTGGCGTATTATGCCTATTTGACCCTCTTAATGCATGAATTAGGATTCGATGTCTACATGAAACATCTAGATATGGATATTAGCTTTAATGAGCCACCAGTTTCATCCAATTTGGACACCTACAGCTCAATATATGGGCATCAGACGCTACAAAGGTATGACTGTTAGGAACAATATCACGTCAAAAACTTATCGATGCGATTTGACAAAGATAGATATCGATTTCACTCTTGGCGTCTTCATGAGAGTTGCAGTTATTTCTAAGCATTCCTACGATTCCAAGATTGATGCTTTTAAACACCTAAAGCTCCAGAAATTGTCAGCAGGCACTTGCATGTTCTGATTGTCACGAACAGTATCACATCTAGAGCTTGAAGAAGGAATTTCACGGAGATAGAGATTGGTTCAGATCTCTACTTCTCCAGGAAATTTGTAGGTATTTCTCTTATCTTTCTTAAAAAAATGAAAGTCACTTCATTTCGACAAGGGTACCTCAAAATATAATGTTTCGTGCGCTTGATTATCGGCAAAAGGCGCTTGACTTCAATCTTCAGTGTTTTTGCTTTTGCAGCTTTTGTACTTTTGTCTTTATTCACGCTTGTCTTATCTTTCTTCTATTACAATTGCAGAAGCTTTTTTCTTCTTCTATTACAGTGCTACATGCTTCGGGACTTTATAGAAAAGGGTACCTTATTTTTTGGTCATGCTTGGACTTTCAATATCTTAATACTTCATTCAAAATTACTGCTCCAGCGTTCATAATGTTTGTCTTCTGAATTGACGCTTGATTAGCTTCACCGGACGCTTCTTAAATTAGCTAAGGCGCTTGGTTATCCACTGGGCACATTCACAAGGCTGTTTAACTCGTAGCATTCTTAGCAGTTAGCGCATTATGCTTATTTGACCCACTTAATGCATGAATTAGGATTCGATTTCTTCATCAAACTTCTAGATAGGGATATTAGCTTTAATGACACACCAGTATCATCCAATTCGGACGCTACAAAGGTATGACTGTTAGGAACAATATCACGTCAAAAACTTACCGATGCGTTTTGACAAAGACAGATATCGATTTCACTCTTGGCGTCTTCATGACAGTTGCAGTTATTTCTAAGCATTCCAATGATACCAAGATTGATGCTTTTAGACACCTAAAGCTTCCAAAATTGTCAGCAGACACTTGCATGTTCTGATTGTCACCAACAGTATCACAACAAGAGCTTGAAAAAGGAATTTGACTTAGATAGAGATTGGTTCAGATCTCGACGTGTCCAGGAAACATGTAGGTATTTCTCTCATCTTTCATAAAAAAACAAAGATTACTTCATTTTGACGAGCGTACCTCAAAATACGACGTTTCGGGCACTTGATTATCGGCAGCAGGCGCTTGACTTCAATCTTCAGTGTTTTTGCTTTTGAAGCTTTTGTACTTTTGTCTTTATTTACGCTTGTCTTATCTTTCTTCTATTACAATTGCAAAAGCTTTTTTCTTCTTCTATTACAGTGCTTCATGCTTCGGGACTTTATAGAAAAGGGTACCTTATTTTCTGGTCATGCTTGGACTTTCAATATCTTAATACTTCATTCAAAATTACTTCTCCAGAGTTCATAATGTTTGTATTTTGAATAGAAGCTTTATTAGATTCACCGGACGCTTCTTTAATCGGCTAAGGCGCTTGGTTATCCACTGGACACATTCACAATGTTGTTTAACTCGTAGCATTCATAGCAGTTAGCGTATTATGCTTCTTTGACCCTCTTAATGCACGAATTAGGATTCGATGTCTTCATGAAGCGTGTAGATAAGGATATTAGCTTTAATGACACACTGGTTTCATCCAATTCGGACACCTACAGCTGATTATTTGGTCATCAAACGCTAGAAAGGTATGACTGTCAGGAACAACATAACATCACCGACTTACGGATGCAATTTGGCAAAGATAGAGATCGATTTCGCTCTTGATCTCTTCATGAGAGTTGCGGATATTTCTCTAAGCCTTCCAACGATACCATGATCGATCCCTTTGAAAACCTAAAGCTCCAGAAATTGTCAGCAGACGCTTGCATGTTCTGATTGTCACGAACAGTACCACATCTCAAGCTTGAAGAAAGAATTTCACTCAGATCGGGATTGGTTCAGATCTCGATTTCTCCAGGAAACCTGTAGGTATTTATCTTATATTTCTAACAAAACCATGATCACTTCATTTCGAAGAGCGTACCTGAAAATATGACGTTTCGGGCGTTGATTATCGGCAGCAGGCGCCTGACTTCAATCTTCAGTGTTTTTGCTTTTGTACCTTTTGTACTTTTGTCTTTATTCCCAATTGTCATATCTTTCTTCTACTACAATTGCAGAAGCTTTTTTCTTCTTCTATTATAGTACTTGATGCTTCAGGACTTCATAGAAAATGGTACCTTATTTTAGGGTCAAGCTTGGACTTTGAATATCTTAATACTTCATTCAAAATTACTTCTCCAGCCTTCATAATGTTTGTATTCTGAATAGACTCTCGATTAGCTTCACCGGACGCTTCTTAAATTAGCTAAGGCCCTTGGTTATCCACTGGGCACATTCAGAAGGCTGTTTAACTCGTAGCATTCTTAGCAGTTAGCACATTATGCTTATTTGACCCACTTAATGCATGAATTAGGATTCGATGTCTTCATGAAACTTCTAAATATGGATATTAGCTTTAATGAGACACCAGTATCATCCAATTCGGACGCTACAAAGGTATGACTGTTAGGAACAATATCACGTCAAAAACTTACCGTTGCGTTTTGACAAAGACAGATATCGATTTGACTCTTGGCGTCTTCATGACAGTTGCAGTTATTTCTAAGCATTCCAACGATACCAAGATTGATGCTTTTAAACACCTAAAGCTTCAACAATTGTCAGCAGACACTTCCATGTTCTGATTGTCACCAACAGTATCACACTAGAGCTTGAAAAAGGAGTTTGACTCAGATAGAGATTGGTTCAGATCTCGACTTGTCCAGAAAACATGTAGGTATTTCTCTCATCTTTCATAAAAAAACAAAGATCACTTCATTTCGACGAGCGTACCTCAAAATACGACGTTTCGGTCGCTTGATTATCGGCAGCAGGCGCTTGACTTCAATCTTGAGTGTTTTTGCTTTTGGAGCTTTTGTACTTTTGTCTTTATTCACGCTTGTCTTATCTTTCTTCTGTTACAACTGCAGAAGCTTTTTTCTTCTTCTATTACAGTGCTTCATGCTTCGGCACTTTATAGAAAAGGGTACCTTATTTTCTGGTCATGCTTGGACTTTCAATATCTTAATACTTCATTCAAAATTACTTCTGCAGCCTTCATAATGTTTGTATTTTGAATAGAAGCTTTATTAGATTCACCGGACGCTTCTTTAATTGGCTAAGGCGCTTGGTTATCCACTGGACACATTCACAACGCTGTTTAACTCGTAGCATTCATAGCAGTTAGCGTATTATGCTTCTTTGACCCTTTGAATGCACGAATTAGGATTCGATGTCTTCATGAAACGTGTAGATAAGGATATTAGCTTTAATGACACACTGGTTTCATCCAATTCGGACACCTACAACTGATTATTTGGTCATCAAATGCTAGTAAGGTATGACTGTCAGGAACAACATAACGTCACCGACTTACGGATGCAATTTGACAAAGATAGAAATCGATTTCGCTCTTGATCTCTTCATGAGAATTGCGGATATTTCTCTAAGCCTTCCAATGATACCAAGATCGATCCCTTGGAAAACCTAGAGCTTCAGAAATTGTCAGCAGACGCTTGCATGTTCTGATTGTCACGAACAGTACCACATCTCAAGCTTCAAGAAAGAATTTCACTCAGATCGGGATTGGTTCAGATCTCGATTTCTCCAGGAAACTTGTAGGTATTTATCTTATATTTCTAACAAAATCATGATCACTTCATTTCGAAGCGCGTACCTCAAAATACGACGTTTCGAGCGCTTGATTATCGGCAGCAGGCGCTTGACTTCAATCTTCAGTGTTTTTGCTTTTGAAGCTTCTGTACTTTTGTCTTTATTCACGCTTGTCTTATCTTTCTTCTATTACAATTGTAGAAGCTTTTTTCTTCTTCTATTACAGTACTTCAAGCTTCGAGACTTTATAGAAAAGGGTGCCTTATTTTCTTGTCAAGCTTGGACTTTCAATATCTTAATACTTCATTCAAAATTACTTCTCCAGCCTTCATAATGTTTGTATTCTGAATAGAAGCTTGATTAGATTCGCCGAACACTTCTTTAATTGGCTAGGGCGTTTGGTTATCCACTGGACACATTCACAACGCTGTTTAACTCATAACATTCTTAGCAGTTAGCGTATTATTCTTCTTTGACCCTCTTAATGCACGAATTAGGATTCGATGTCTTCACTAAACGTGTAGGTATGGATGTTAGCTTTAATGAGACACCGTTTTCATCCAATTCCGACCCCTACAGCTCAATATATGGCCATCAAAAGCTAGAAAGGTATGACTGTCAGGAACAACATAACGTCACCGACTTACGGATGCAATCTGACAAAGATAGAGATCGATTTCACTCTTGTCCTCTTCATGAGTTGCGGATATTTCTCTAAGCCTTCCAACGATACCAAGATTGATGCTTTTGAACACCTAAAGCTCCAGAAATTGTCAGCAGACACTTGCATGTTCTGATTGTCACCAACAGTATCACATCTAGAGCTTGAAGAAGGAATTTCACTCAGATAGAGATTGGTTCAGATCTCAACATCTCCAGGAAACCTGAAGGTATTTATCTTATATTTCTAACAAAACCAAGATCACTTCATTTCGACGAGCGTACCTCAAAATACGACGTTTCGAGCGCTTGACTATTGGCAGCAGGCGCTTGACTTCAATCTTTAGTGTTTTTGCTTTTTTAGGATTTGTACTTCTGTTTTTATTCGCGCTTGTCTTCTCTTTCTTCTACTACAATTGCAGAAGCTTTTGTGTTCTTTTATTACAGTACTTGATGCTTCAGGACTTTATAGAAAATGGTACCTTATTTTCTGGTCTAGCTTGGACTTTGAATATCTTAATACTTCATTCAAAATTACTTCTCCAGCCTTCATAATGTTTGTATTCTGAATAGACGCTTGATTAGCTTCACCGGACGCTTCTTAAATTAGCTAAGGCGCTTGGTTATCCACTGGCACATTCACAAGGCTGTTTAACTCGTAGCATTCTTAGCAGTTAGCGTATTATGCTTCTTTGACCCACTTAATGCATGAATTAGGATTCGATGTCTTCATGAAACTTCTAGATATGGATATTAGCTTTAATGAGACACCAGTATCATCCAATTCAGACGCTACAAAGGTATGACTGTTAGGAATAATATCACATCAAAAACTTACCGATGCGTTTTGACAAAAACAGATATCGATTTCACTGTTGGCGTCTTCATGACAGTTGCAGTTGTTTCTAAGCATTCCAACGATACCAAGATTGATGCTTTTAAACACCTAAAGCTCCAAAAATTGTCAGCAGACACTTGCATGTTCTGATTGTCACCAACAGTATCAAAACTCGAGCTCGAAAAAGGAATTTCACTCTGATAGAGATTGGTTCAGATCTCGACTTCTCTAGGAAACATGTACGTATTTCTCTCATCTTTCATAGAAAACAAAGATCACTTCATTTCGACGAGCGTACCTCAAAATATGACGTTTCGGGCCCTTGATTATCGGCAGCAGGCGCTTGACTTCAATCTTCAGTGTTTTTGCTTTTGAAGCTTTTGTACTTTTGTCTTTATTCACGCTTGTCTTATATTTCTTCTATTACAATTGCAGAAGCTTTTTTCTTCTTCTATTACAGTGCTTCATGCTTTGGGACTTTATAGAAAAGGGTACCTTATTTTCTGGTCATGCTTGGACTTTCAATATCTTAATACTTCATTCAAAATTACTTCTCCAGCCTTCATAATGTTTGGATTTTGAATAGAAGCTTTATTAGATTCACCGGACGCTTCTTTAATTGGCCAAGGCGCTTGGTTATCCACTGGACACATTCACAACGCTGCCTAACTCGTAGCATTCATAGCAGTTAGCGTATTATGCTTCTTTGACCCTCTTAATGCATAAATTAGGATTCTATGTCCTATGAAACTTCTAGATATGGATATTAGCTTTAATGAGACACCAGTTTCATCCAATTCGGACATCTACAGCTTAATATATGGGCATCAAACGCTACAAAGGTATGACTGTTAGGAACAATATCACGTCAAAAACTTACCGATGCGATTTGACAAAGATAGATATCGATTTCACTGTTGGCATCTTCATGAGAGTTGCAGTTATCTCTAAGCATTCCAACGATACCAAGATTGATGCTTTTAAACACTTAAAGCTCCAGAAATTGTCAGCAGACACTTGCATGTTCTGATTGTCACGAACAGTATCACATCCAGAGCTGAAAGAAGGAATTTCACTCACACAGAGATTGATTCAGATCTCGACTTCTCCAGGAAACATGTAAGTATTTCTCTTATCTTTCTTAAAAAAACAAAAATCACTTCATTTCGTCGAGCGTACCTCCAAATACGACGTTTCGAGCGCTTGATTATCGGCAGCAGGAGCTTATTAGATTCACCGGATGCTTCTTTAATTGGCTAAGGCGTTTGGTTATCCACTGGACACATTCACAACGCTGCTTAACTCGTAGCATTCATAGCAGTTAGCATATTATGCTTCTTTGACCCTCTTAATGCACGAATTAGGATTCGATGTCTTCATGAAACGTGTAGATAAGGATATTAGCTTTAATAACACACTGGTTTCATCCAATTCGGACACCTACAGCTGATTATTTGGTCATCAAACGCTAGAAAGGTATGACTGTCAGGAACAACATAACGTCACCGACTTACGGATGCAATTTGACAAAGATAGAGATCGATTTCGCTCTTGATCTCTTCATGAGAGTTGCGGATATTTCTATAAGCCTTCCCAAGATACCAAGATCGATCCCTTTGAAAACCTAAAGCTCCAGAAATTATCAGCAGACGCTTGCATGTTCTGATTGTCACGAACAGTACCACATCTCAAGCTTGAAGAAATAATTTCACCCAGATCGGGATTGGTTCAGATCTCGATTTCTCCAGGAAACCTGTAGGTATTTATCTGATATTTCTAACAAAACCATGATCACTTCATTTCGAAGAGCGTACCTCAAAATATGACGTTTCGGGCGTCGATTATCGGCTGCAGGCGCCTGACTTCAATTTTCAGTGTTTTTGCTTTTGTACCTTTTGTACTTTTGTCTTTATTCCCGCTTGTCATATCTTTCTTCTACTACAATTACAGAAGCTTTTTTCTTCTTCTATTATAGTACTTGATGCTTCAGGACTTTATAGAAAATGGTACCTTATTTTCTGGTCAAGCTTGCACTTTGAATATCTTAATACTTCATTCAAAATTACTTCTCCAGCCTTCATAATGTTTGTATTCTGAATAGACTCTTGATTAGCTTCACCGGACGCTTCTTAAATTAGCTAAGGCGCTTGCTTATCCACTGGGCACATTCACAAGGCTGTTTAATTCGTGGCATTCTTAGCAGTTAGAGTATTATGCTTATTTGACCCGCTTAATGCATAAATTAGGATTCTATGTCCTCATGAAACTTCTAGATATGGATATTAGCTTTAATGAGACACGAGTTTCATCCAATTCGGACACCTACAGCTTAATATATGGGCATCAAACGCTACAAAGGTATGACTGTTAGGAACAATATCACGTCAAAAACTTACCGATGCGATTTGACAAAGATAGATATCGATTTCACGGTTGGCATCTTCATGAGAGTTGCAGTTATCTCTAAGCATTCCAACGATACCAAGATTGATGCTTTTAAACACATAAAGCTCCAGAAATTGTCAGCAGACACTTGCATGTTCTGATTGTCACGAACAATATCACATCCAGAGCTGAAAGAAGGAATTTCACTCACACAGAGATTGATTCAGATCTCGACTTCTCCAGGAAACATGTAAGTATTTCTCTTATCTTTCTTAAAAAAACAAAAATCACTTCATTTCGTCGAGCGTACCTCCAAATACGACGTTTCGAGCGCTTGATTATCGGCAGCAGGAGCTTATTAGATTCACCGGATGCTTCTTTAATTGGCTAAGGCGTTTGGTTATCCACTGGACACATTCACAACGCTGCTTAACTCGTAGCATTCATAGCAGTTAGCATATTATGCTTCTTTGACCCTCTTAATGCACGAATTAGGATTCGATGTCTTCATGAAACGTGTAGATAAGGATATTAGCTTTAATGACACACTGGTTTCATCCAATTCGGACACCTACAGCTGATTATTTGGTCATCAAACGCTAGAAAGGTATGACTGTCAGGAACAACATAACGTCACCGACTTACGGATGCAATTTGACAAAGATAGAGATCGATTTCGCTCTTGATCTCTTCATGAGAGTTGCGGATATTTCTATAAGCCTTCCAAAGATACCAAGATCGATCCCTTTGAAAACCTAAAGCTCCAGAAATTATCAGCAGACGCTTGCATGTTCTGATTGTCACGAACAGTACCACATCTCAAGCTTGAAGAAATAATTTCACCCAGATCGGGATTGGTTCAGATCTCGATTTCTCCAGGAAACCTGTAGGTATTTATCTGATATTTCTAACAAAACCATGATCACTTCATTTCGAAGAGCGTACCTCAAAATATGACGTTTCGGGCGTCGATTATCGGCTGCAGGCGCCTGACTTCAATTTTCAGTGTTTTTGCTTTTGTACCTTTTGTACTTTTGTCTTTATTCCCGCTTGTCATATCTTTCTTCTACTACAATTACAGAAGCTTTTTTCTTCTTCTATTATAGTACTTGATGCTTCAGGACTTTATAGAAAATGGTACCTTATTTTCTGGTCAAGCTTGCACTTTGAATATCTTAATACTTCATTCAAAATTACTTCTCCAGCCTTCATAATGTTTGTATTCTGAATAGACTCTTGATTAGCTTCACCGGACGCTTCTTAAATTAGCTAAGGCGCTTGCTTATCCACTGGGCACATTCACAAGGCTGTTTAACTCGTGGCATTCTTAGCAGTTAGAGTATTATGCTTATTTGACCCTCTTAATGCATAAATTAGGATTCTATGTCCGCATGAAACTTCTAGATATGGATATTAGCTTTAATGAGACACCAGTTTCATCCAATTCGGACACCTACAGCTTAATATATGGGCATCAAACGCTACAAAGGTATGACTGTTAGGAACAATATCACGTCAAAAACTTACCGATGCGATTTGACAAAGATAGATATCGATTTCACGGTTGGCATCTTCATGAGAGTTGCAGTTATCTCTAAGCATTCCAACGATACCAAGATTGATGCTTTTAAACACTTAAAGCTCCAGAAATTGTCAGCAGACACTTGCATGCTCTGATTGTCACGAACAGTATCACATCCAGAGCTTAAAGAAGGAATTTCACTCACACAGAGATTGGTTCAGATCTCGACTTCTACAGGAAACATGTAAGTATTTCTCTTATCTTTCTTAAAAAAACAAAAATCACTTCATTTCGTCGAGCGTACCTCCAAATACGACGTTTCGGGCGCTCTATTATCGGCAGCAGGAGCTTATTAGATTCACCGGATGCTTCTTTAATTGGCTAAGGCGCTTGGTTATCCACTGGACACATTCACAACGCTGCTTAACTCGTAGCATTCATAGCAGTTAGCGTATTATGCTTCTTTGACCCTCTTAGTGCATGAATTAGGATTCGATGTCTTCATGAAACGTGTAGATATGGATATTAGCTTTAATGAGACACTGGTTTCATCCAATTCCGACACCTACAGCTCAATATATGGCCATCAAAAGCTAGAAAGGTACGACTGTCACGAACAACATAACGTCACCGACTTACGAATGCAATTTGACAAATATAGAGATCAATTTCGCTCTTAACCTCTTCATAAGAGTTGCGTATATTTATCTAAGCCTTCCAACGATACCAAGATCGATGCTTTTCAACACCTAAAGCTCCAGAAATTGTCAGCAGACGCTTGCATGTTCTGATTGTCACGAACAGTACCACATCTCAAGTTTGAAGAAAGAATTTCACTCAGATCTGGATTGGTTCAGATCTCGATTTCTCCAGTAAACCTGTAGGTATTTATCTTATATTTCTAACAAAACCAAGATCACTTCATTTCGACGAGCGTACCTCAAAATACGACGTTTCGGGCGCTTGATTATCGGCAGTAGGCGCTTGACTTCAATCTTCAGTGTTTTTGCTTTTGTAGCATGTGTACTTTGGTTTTTATTGATGCTTGTCTTCTCTTTCTTCTATTACAATTGCAGAAGCTTTTGTGTTCTTCTATTATAGTACTTGATGCTTCAGGACTTTATAGAAAGTGGTACCTTATTTTCTGGTCCAGCTTGGACTTTGAATATCTTAATACTTCATTCAAAATTACTTCTCCAGCCTTTATAATGTTTGTATTCTCAATATACGCTTGATTAGCTTCACCGGACGCTTCTTAAATTAGCTAAGGCGCTTGCATATCCACTGGGCACATTCACAAGGCTGTTTAACTCGTAGCATTCTTAGCAGTTAGCGTATTATGCTTCTTTGACCCTCTTAATGCACGAATTAGGATTCGATGTCTTCATTAAACGTGTAGATATGGATATTAGCTTTAATGAGACACTAGTTTCATCCAATTCTGACACCTACAGCTCAATATATGGCCATCAAAAGCTAGAAAGGTATGATTGTCACGAACAACATAACGTCACCGAATTACGGATGCAATTTGACAAAGATAGAGAACGATTTCGCTCTTGATCTCTTCATGAGAGTTACGGATATTTCTCTAAGCCTTCCAACGATGCCAAGATCGATTCCTTTGAAAACCTAAAGCTCCAGAAATTGTCAGCAGACGCTTGCATGTTGTGATTGTCACGAATATTACCACATCTCAAGCTTGAAGAAAGAATTTCACTCAGATCGGGATTGGTTCAGATCTCGACTTCTCTAGGAAACCTGTAGGTATTTATTTATCTTATATTTCTAATAGAACCAAGATCACTTCATTTCGACGATCGTACCTCAAAATATGACGTTTCGGGCGCTTGATTATCGGCAGCCCGCGCTTGACTTCAATCTTCAGTGTTTTTGCTTTTGTAGCATTTGTACTTTTGTTTTTATTCACGCTTGTCTTCTCTTTCTTCTATTACAATTTCAGAAGCTTTTATGTTCTTCTATTATAGTACTTGATGCTTCAGGACTTTATCGAAAATGGTACCTTATTTTCTGGTCAAGCTTGGACTTTGAATATCTTAATACTTCATTCAAAATTACTTCTGCAGCCTTTATAACTTCATATTCTGAATAGACGCTTGATTAGCTTCACCGGACGCTTCTTAAATTAGCTAAGGCGCTTGCTTATCCACTGGGCACATTCACAAGGCTGTTTAACTCGTAGAATTCTTAGCAGTTAGCGTATTATGCTTATTTGACCCTCTTAATGCATGAATTAGGATTCGATGTCTTCATGAAACTTCTAGATATGGATATTAGCTTTAGTGAGACACCAGTTTTATCCAATTCGGACACCTACAGCTCAATATATAGGCATCAGACGCTAAAATGGTATGACTGTTAGGAACAATATCACGTCAGAAACTTACCGATGCGATTTGACAAAGATAGATATCGATTTCACTCTTGGCGTCTTCATGAGAGTTGCAGTTATTTCTAAGCATTGTAACGATAGCAAGATTGATGCTTTTAAACACCTAAAGCTCTAAAAATTGTCAGCAGACACTTGCATGTTCTCATTGTCACGAACAGTATCACATCTAGAGCTTGAAGATGGAATTTCACTCAGATAGAGATTGGTTCAGATCTCGACTTCTCCAGGAAACATGTAGATATTTCTCTTATCTTTCTTAAAAAAATAAAGATCACTTCATTTCGACTAGCGTACCTGAAAATACAACGTTTCGGGCGCTTGATTATGGGCAACAGGCGCTTGACTTCAATCTTTAGTGTTTTGGCTTTTGTAGCATTTGTACTTTTGTTTTTATTCACGCTTGTCTTCTCTTTATTCTCTTACAATTGCTCAAGCTTTTGTATTCTTCTATTACAGTACTTGATGCTTCAGGACATTATAGAAAATGGTACCTTATTTTTTGGTCAAGCTTGGACTTTGAATATCTTAATACTTCATTCAAAATTACTTCTCCAGCCTTCATAATGTTTGTATTCTGAAAAGACTCTTGATTAGCTTCACCAGATGCTTCTTAAATAAGCTAAGGCGCTTGGTTATCCACTGGGCACATTCACAATGCTGTTTAGCTCGTAGCATTCTTAGCAGTTAGCGTATTATGCTTATTTGACCCTTTTAATAATTGAATTAGGATTCGACGTCTTCATGAAACTTCTAGATATGGATATTAGCTTTAATGAGACACCGGTTTCATCCAATTCGGACACCTACAGCTCAATATATGGGCATTCGATGCTACAAAGGTATGACAGTTAGGAACAATATCACCTCAAAAACTTACCGACGCGATTTGACAAAGATAGATATCGATTTCACTCTTGGCGTCTTCATGAGAGTTGCAGTTATTTCTAAGCATTCCAATGATACCCAGATTGATGCTTTTAAACACCGAATGCTCCCAAAATTGTCAGCAAACACTTGCATGTTCTGATTATCACGAACAATATCACATCCAGAGCTTAAAGAAGGAATTTCACTCAGATTGAGATTAGTTCAGATCTCGACTTCTCCAGGAAACATGTAGGTATTTCTCTTATCTTTCTTAAAAAAACAAAAATCACTTCATTTCGACGAGCATACCTCAAAATACGACGTTTCGGGCTCTTGATTATCGGCAGCAAGCGCTTGACTTCAATCTTCAATGTTTTTTCTTTTGTAGCATTTGTACTTTTGTTTTTATTCACGCTTGTCTTCTCTTTCTTCTATTACAATTGCAGAAGCTTTTGTGTCCTTCTATTACAGTTCTTGATGCTTCAGGACTTTATCAAAAATGGTACCTTATTTTCGGGTCAAGCTTGGACTTTGAATATCTTAATACTTCATTCAAAATTACATCAGCCTTCATAATATTTGTATTCTAAATAGAAGCTTGATTAGATTCACCGGACGCTTCTTTAATTGGCTAAGGCGCTTGGTTATCCACTGGACACATTCACAAGGCTGCTTAACTCGTAGCATTCTTAGCAGTTAGCGTATTATGCTTATTTGAACCTCTTAATGCATGAATTAGGATTCTATGTCTTCATGAAACTTTTAGATATGGATATTAGCTTGAATGAGACACCAGTTTCATCCAATTCGGACACCTACAGCTCAATATATGGGCATCAGACGCTACAAAGGTATGACTGTTAGGAACAATATCACGTCAAAAACTTACCGATGCGATTTGACAAAGATAGATATCGATTTCACTCTTGGCGTCTTCATGAGAGTTGCAGTTATCTCTAAGCATTCCAACGATACCAAGATTGATGCTTTTAAACACTTAAAGCTCCAGAAATTGTCAGCAGACACTTGCATGTTCTGATTGTCACGAACAGTATCACATCCAGAGCTTGAAGAAGGAAATTCACTCAGATAGAGATTGGTTCAGATCTCGACTTGTCCAGGAAACATGTAGGTATTTCTTTTATCTTTCTTAAAAAAATGAAAATCACTTCATTTCGACGAGGGTACCTCAAAATACAATGTTTCGTGCGCTTGATTTTTGGCAAAAGGCGCTTGACTTCAATCTTCAGTGTTTTTGCTTTTGTAGCATTTGTACTTTTGTTTTTATTCACGCTTGTCTTCTCTTTCTTCTATTACAATTGCAGAAGCTTTTGTGTTTTTCTATTACTGTACTTGATGATTCAGGACTTTACAGAAAATGGTATCTTAATTTCTGGTCGAGCTTGGACTTTGAATATCTTAACACTTCATACAAAATTACTTCCCCAGCCTTCATAATGTTTTTATTCTGAATAGACTCTTGATTAGCTTCACCGGACGCTTCTTAAATTAGCTAAGGCGCTTGGTTATCCACTGGGCACATTCACCCATCTGGGTTTAGGGGCTGGAAGAACGTCTGTTGGATAGAAAGGTATTCCAAAGATGTCGTCCATTATCAAGAAGTCAGCATCAGAGATTCTCTATTGTCTTGGAAATACACGAATCTTCTGTTTTTCTTCGACTGATAAGCCAAATGTGGACGCTTCTTAAGTGTTTCCCCAAATGAAGTTCTCCAGTAGATTCGAGTGTCTGGGTCATATCTCTGGAGAGGATCCTTGTGCTAGATGTGGGCTAGTTCAACTGAGTCGTCTCTTGGTTTAGTCCAAAAGGGAAGATCAAAAACAGTTTTGTAAGGCAGCGTCCATGTTTCAAGCCTTTTTCGTCCATCTTTGTTTTTATTTGGGTCCAGAATAGGAATTCTTGGACAAGCTCTAGAAGGAACAACTCCTACTCTTGTCTTAGAACTTCTGCCCCAAAATTTCTTTGGCAAATTGTGATGGATCTTGGCTTCTCGTGACATATCACACTCCTTTCTGACAGCGTAATATGGTAAGAAGTCTGTAAGATCAGAGTATTCTTTCCAGGCTGTGGTATAGCTTGGAATGAACTTGATGTCTTGATCAAGAAAGATGTTGGGCAAGCCATAGGTTCTTGATCATCTTTCCTCGGTGGTTTTGCAGCCTTCCTTTTCTTCATTAAGAATTACCACGTGTCTGTTAACATTGTAGTGGCACCATTGGAACGCCTTGTCCTTAATGAGATTGGGATAGATTTTCCTTGGAGGGAACATTTTCTTCTCAAGACAGACTACCAAGGGTCCATGAGCATTGTAGAGTTGAGTTGGCAGAGGACCGGTGGGTGTGTAAGGGATGGGATAGTAACCATGTTCAGGAGGTGGACCAGAGGGATTCTGAGGTGGAAGGGAAGGTGTTTCATATTAGTATTTTGGTGGAGAAATAGGACCTTTAGGATGTTGAGAGGTGGAGGGAGGTGAATGCTTAAAAAAAAAAACAAGAAATCTTCTTTTAACGTCAGCCCAATTAGAGCTTTCATTTCTGAAGGTAATTCTAGGTATGCGTTTGTATTTTCTCTTTGGGTAAAGTATTCTGGGATAAGGTGCTCCATAGGGTTTAAAGGGATGCTTTCCCCATGGTGTAAACCAGTCTTAAGGTTCAGATGGTGAGAGAGATGATGGTCTTTGTGGTGAAGGAGTGGTTTGTATGTGAGGTGAGGTGGAGGGTGAATCATGTTAGAACCAAAATAGTAATGGCTAATGACCCCTAAAAGTTTTAATGGTTAACAAAATTATTATATGTTTATTGAATTCACTCGAAGTCAAGTTTATGCTAATCCATAAGGTCAAAAGACCTTCTTATGTTTCTGATTTCAAACGGTTCTCCAAATCCAAAGTTTCATCTAGCTCTTAAAGGACAAAAAGCTCAATGCAATATCTTCGTCCAAAGAAACTTCATGGGTCATCCAAATAATCTTTTGGACTATAGCAGTAAAGGTTTACGTACAGACATGATCATATAGTTTCGTGCATCCAACTATCTATATTGTGCGTCCAAATGTCTATATAAATGGTGCGTCAACTTTTTATATATACCTGTGCGTCCAACTAACTTTATTTTGCAGATAACGTGGCTCTCTATTTCAAAAGTCTTAATTGTGTTTAAAAGGAAATATCTTTTTCACATAAGACAAAAGAAGGTACAAAAGTTGTACACAACAAACCACATAGAGCAAAGAATCAAGTAGAGCAAAACGCTTATCGGCAATAAAGGCAAATCAGTCTGTTACAATTTAAGCTGCTACTACCAAAAGCATCCTCATTCTGAAAGGACAATTACTCGATGGAGAACAATTGGCAAATGGCTCAGGCTTGAGGAGGCGTGTTGTGAGTCTCACATCGGGTGGTTAACGAGCCTAGCCATTGTTTATATAGCTGGGTAGACCACCCCCTCATAAGCCGGTTTTTAAGGGGACAATTCAGATACCTGAATTCTTTACATGGTATCAAAGCCACGTTCTGTCCGGTGGTGTGGATAGTGCCGCTAGCCCTCGCTTGTGGTGACGAGCCCAGGCTCGAGGGGACGTGGCCGTTGCTTATATAGCTGGGTAGACCACCCCCTCATAAGCCGGTTTTTAAGGGGACAATTTGGATACCTGAATTCTTAACATACTTGTACCCTGGAGAGGTGTAGAATACTTGGAGTTGTAGTCGTGGAGTGACTTGGAAACAACTTGTGAAAAGTGCTAAGTGATTTAATGGAAAAACCTTCTCAAGGAAGGGACTGGATGTAGCTCTTTGATTTGAAAGAGTGAACCAGGATATTCTCTATGTGAATCTCTTTATCCCTATCTTGTTAAGTTTTATTTGTTTACTAACTTGGGGATTGAAAACAAAGTATCTTAAAAGTTTGTAATCGTTTTGGTATGTTCTTTCATCTTGCTTGTCTAAAACGTTTGTTTGAAAAAGGTTTTCGAAAATCGGTTAAGAAACACAATTCAACCCCACTTCTTGTGTTTCCCTGTTTCACTTTCCGTTGGTATCAGAGCTCAGCCTCTGGGTTAAGCATTTAGCTGTGCTTGAGGAAAAGATCCAAAGCTCGATGGTAGGACAATGGATGGCCAGTGGGAGTCAACCTATTCTTGAAGGTACCTCCTTGAATAGACCGCCATTTTTTAATGGCACTCACTACCTCTACTGGAAAGAAAGATTCAAAGGATTCATCTTAAGTACCAGCTCTGCGCTCTGGTCATTAATCATGAACGGTCCTCACATCATCAACAATCCAGATGGCACTAGGAAAGATGAATCTCAGTGGACCAATGATGAGAGAAGAAGGATGGAGCAGAACTACAAAGCTAGATACACACTGATGTGTGCTCTTAGTCCAGACAAGTTCCAAAATATTCATGCATGTGAATCAGCGAAACAAATCTCGGATACTCTATCCAATGTTCATGAAGGAACATCCAAAGTAAAGGACTCAAAGATCATTATTCGTATGAGTCAATATGAAATGTTCACAATGGAAAATGGAGAAACCATTGTTGATATGATAGGTCATTTCCAAACTATTATCAACAATCTCAAGTCTCTGGGAAAAGTTTATACTACAAAAGAAAATGTTACGAAGATCCTCAGGAGTTTACATAAGGAATGGAGACCACTCATCACCACAATCACTCAAGCCAAGGATTTGTCAACCTTGACCTTAGATGATCTTGTGGGAAATCTTCAAGTTCATGAGCAGGAGCTTAACTAGTGATGCAAGACTATTGCCTTAAAAAGTCAAAAACTAGCAGCTCGAAAGATCACAAAGCTAATGATTCCAGTGATGAAAATGATCAAGATGAAGAAGAAGAATCTGATAATGGGCTGTCTCTCATATCAAAGAAACTTGAACGTATTCAGAAAAAGAAAAACATGAGAAGAAGACCATTTACAAAGAAAAACGTCAAAGACCATTTTTTTTTTGACAAAAATAGGGCCTCATTAACACCTTATGATGCAAAACCCTCCTTAGGGAAAAAACATCACGAAGGAAAAAGAGTACCCATACTTTTATTAAAACAAATGAAAAAGAGTACAGAAAAACAATGGGGGGACATGAAACCAAAACCCATTGAAGCAAAATTACTTAAACCTATAACTAGGTAAACCAATTCTATTTCTATAAAAATCCTCATTGATGGAAGATGGAATGGTGTTCCACCAATGGAAACCAGAAAAATTAAAACCAAGAGAAGCAATTGTATCTGCACAGCTATTTCCCTCTCTATAGATATGGGAAACCCGAAAAACCATCCTAGAAGTTAAAGATAAACAATTTTTCCACCAGTTCCTTAAATCCCAAGGAATAATGTCAAGAGACTTAAAAGCTAGAATCACTAACATAGAGTCACACTCCAACCAAAGGTTATGCCAACCTTTTTTTAAAAGCAATCTCAATAGCAAACATGGCACCATAAATTTCAGCTTGCAAAGAGTAACTCATTCCAAGATTAACCTCAAAACAACCCATAGATGCCCCACTTTTATCTCTGAAAATACCACCGCAAGAAGCATAACCAGGAGAACCTTTTGCAGCCCCATCAGTATTGCATTTAGTCCAAAAACAAGGAGGGGCAATCCAAAGCACCTCTTTAGGCAAGCAATCCTTCCTAGGATTTACTGCAATCGAAAAAAACTTGAGGAAGGCAAACTCATCAATGTCTGAACTAGCATGACCCTTCCTCCAATTTCCAGACAGATTAACATTAGCAGAAACGATGTTTTGTATAGAGCTCAAACTCACCTTTTTGTCATCAAACCATAACTTGTTCCTACAAAACCATATACCCCAAAAACAATAGACAATGGCAGCTGAAACCACCTCTTTAGCCTGACCAGACCACGACTTGTCACAAACAGCAACAATGGAGTGCACATTTAAGGTATCAATTGGCTTGTTCAAGGCAATGCTAAGCCATGACCAAATTTGCTGTGCAAAAATGCAGTCGCAGAAAAGGTGTTGCACAGATTCACCATATTGGCCACAAAGACTACACATTGAAGTAATAAAGCAACGTCTTAGCCTAACATTATCATCAGTTGCAATCCTATCATGGATGATTCTCCACATCAGAATAGATTTTGAAGGAGGAATAACTCTGCTCCAAATACATTTGGCCCACTGAACAGACTGACCAGCAGGAACAAGAAACTGATAAGCAGATTTGAAGGACAACTCACCCGAGAAAGATAACTTCCATCTTAAGGAATCCTCACCCGAGTCAAAAGGGATGCAGACAGCTCGCAGAACATCATTGATGACAGGGAACTTAGGTAACAAAGAAGCAGGAACTGACCATTGGCCATCAACTATAAAATCACTGACCTTGGCAACAAGTTGAGTGTGAATATGAGCAGGGATATTCAGGACAGAAACCAATGGATTAGGAATCCATGGATCAGTCCAAAAATTGATTGCCTCACCTGAACCAAGTTGCCAGGCACCATGCTCCAAAACTGTAGATAACTGCTGTTTCAGACCAGACCATATGGAGGGACTTATGTGATATTGAATAACAGCCTTCCCCCTAAAGACCCTTGCCTTCAACAAGCAGGCCCACTGATCTTTAGATTGAACAAGCTTCCAACATAGCCGCAGCATTGCTGCTTCATTAACTTTCCTTAAAGACCTGATGCCAATGCCACCCTCAATGGTAGGCCTACAAACCTTTTGCCAAGAAACCGTGCAAATTTTCCTGCAATTCACCTCCCCAGACCAAATAAAATTTCTAATCCATTTCTCAACTAGTTTCAGCAATCGCACTGGCCAAGCATAAGTCATGAAACTAAACAACATAAAACCAAAAACACAAGACTTGACTAATTCAACTCTACCAGCTATAGATAAGAGGGAGGCCTTCCATGCAGATAATCTAGCTTTGACCTTATCAGCAATGGGTTGTAGATGATAGCTTTTGGTTTACCCTTGAAAATTGGAGTCCTTAAGTACACAAAAGGTAATCTACCAATAGCAAAACCAAGAGTTTCAGCAATAGCAGCCTGTCTTCGAATAGAGATAGCACCTGGATAGAAAGTCGATTTACTTGGATTGATAAACTGGCCAGAAGCAGAACCATATCTAGAAAAAAGAGCCATCAACTCTTGAGATTTCGTTGAGTACCTTTACAAAACAACATTACATCATCAACATAAAGGACATGAGAAGGAACCTTGCATGCCCTTGGACCAGAGATAAGAGACAGATTCCCTTCTTGAACCAGCTTAGTGATGCCTCTACTTAAAACCTCCTCAGCTAGGCAAAAGAGCAAAGGGGACAAAGGATCTCCTTGCCTAACACCCCTCTTACAAGAAAAGTAGCCTGCGAGCTTACCATTCACAGAGATAGACAGCCTAGCTGAAGCAAGAATAACCTCAATCCAGCTGCAAAACTTGGTGTCAAAACCAAAAGCCCGTAGAACTTTTAGAAGAAAAGACCAATCCAAAGTATCAAACGCCTTTTTAATATCAATTTTTAGAGCCAAATTACCACCAAAGTTCCTCTTGTCAATCAAGTTTATCACCTCAGAAGTAAGGCAGATACAATCTGAAATCTGTCTTCCATGAATGAAACCTTTTTGATTGGGAGAAATGATGTGAGGAGCAATGAGAGCTAGCCTATCAGCCAACACCTTGGATATGATTTTAAACTTGAAATTAGACATAGCAATTGGCCTACACTGCTCAATCTGATCAGCCTCAGGCACCTTGGGAATGAGAACAACAAAATTAGCATTAAAATTAGGCAAGATCCAGCCAAATGTAAAAAATTGAGTGACTGCATTAACTACATCATCCTCGACAACATTCCAGTAAGTTTGATAAAAATGAGCACCAAACCCATCAGGACCAGGAGCACCCTTATGATTCATACCAAAAACTGCATGCTTAACCTCTTCAGTCGAAGGAATTGAAGTCAGCAACTTGTTGTCATCCACTGAAACAAAACTTGAAATCACATCATCAACAAGACCATTATCCACACAACCGTTTTCTGAGCAGAAGATATCCTGAAAGTATTGAACCACATGATCCTCAATCTGAGAAACATTACTAAGAATTTGATCCCCACACTTCAGCATGCTCATTTGCTTAGCTACATTCCTAATCTTGGTCATTTTATGAAAAAACTGAGTGTTCCTGTCACCCTCTAGCTGCCATTTAATCCTGGAATTTTCATGCCAAAAATCCTCTTGATATTGCAGAGCCTTTCCTAACTCGAGCTGAGTAGATTTTTCCAGATCTCGAAGGGAGTCTGACATACCATCTACATCAAGTTGCTGCTGAATCAAATTGAATTGCTGCTGAGCATTGGAGACATTGCACATCCGCAAACACTCCTTTATTCCACACTTTTAATCTATCTTTTAAAATCTTCAACTTCTGACACAAAACAAACATTGGACAACCACCAATATTACAATCTCAAACCTCCTTAACAATCTCTAAACACTGCGGATGATGTGACCACATTTTCATAAACTTGAAAGAAAAACTATGCAGAGAAACATCTTTCTGCAAATCTAACAATAAAGGGAAATGATCCGACCTTGATATTGTTAAAGTGCAACAAGAGATACTTGTCCATGAATTTAGCCAAAGATCATTACAAATAGACCTATCTAACCTCTTTTCAGTCAAAGCCCTCCCCCTCCTACCATTACACCAAGTAAATTGATTACCTCTGGTTGGAAGGTGGATAAGATTGTTGCAAGCAGTCCATAGGTGGAATTCTTCACAAGCTATTTTTGGTGGACTACCATTACCTCTATACTCATGAGCTCCAAGGACAGTATTGAAATCACCAATGAAACACCAAGGCAAACTATGATTATCCTTCAAATCATTCAAATCCTTCCAAAGCTGCCTCCTATTCAAATAACAAGTAGAAGCATAAACTGCGACAATGCCAAAATCCTGGTTATCCACCTTCACGGAAAAAGCATCATGCTTAGAAGAACTGGAAACAACATAAGGCCGCCACTTCTCAAAACACAATAACCATAAGTTTGGGATACACTGCTGCCTATCATTAACAGCAAAAACATTGAGTCCAAGTTTACTCCAATACCTAACCGAAACTTTGTGCAAATCCATCCAAGGTTTAGAAATGAAAACAAAGTCAGGTCTGTTAGCACAACAGAGCTGCTTCAAAACCAACCTAGTTGAGGAGTTGGCTAAGCCTCTAACATTCCAATAGAGGCACTTCATTGAGCAAGAAACAATGATCCTGCCCTTGAACAGGTAATAGGCACATCAGCTTTGGCATTATTTTTCTTTTGTTTCAGTCTCTTCTTTTGAGATTTTGACAGAGTTGGCTCTAAATCAACCACATTTGGTTGAGATGGATCAACCATTTGCTGGTTACTAGTTGCATTCATTTCCTCAGTAACCATGTCATCCCAATTCCTATTTAACACACTCAGATCGTGTTGCACAGGAGGAGGAAGTTGCTGCAAGTCATGCTGAAGAGCAACTTGAGAAGACGAACCAAGTAAAGGTCTAATCTGAGACTCAGGTGTGTTCTTGACCATAACCGACTGAGATGGACTTGGGGATGGCACCCTCGGATTGACTGTCTCCTCAAACACAGTCTCAATTGAAACATCATCATCCTCATTCACCTCATTCCCCAAAGGAAAAGGGTTATCATTCCTTTCCAAAACCGGATATCAAATCTACTAAGATCTCTATCAATCATAACATCAGGTCCCTTCACGGGATCTAATTCTGGAACTGCTATACTAGCACCTCCTTTAAAAACATCATGCCCCATTAAAACACCCTTCCTTAATCCTGTGTGTCAAGATTGCCTTTCTTATCAGCAAGTTTTGGCACATAGCGAGAAATCAATTTCGTGGTGCCTAAGTCAGCCTTTGTAGCCGTTATCCTCTTATAATGAGAATCAGTATGACCAATAACAGAACAATGAGAACAAAACATTGGCAATTTTTCATATTCAACATTGATAAAAAATGCAAACTCCTCTCGCTCCACCATAATAACGTCTCTCAATTGATTTTTCAAATCAAGATCAACAAGAACCTTGGCAAAGTGACCAAAAGACCTCTTAGTTGTTGCATCATCCAAGGATAATGGGGTGCCGATGCCCCGGGCAATAGCAAACAAAATCTTTGGCAGCCAATACTCTTGAGGAAGATCAAAAATATGAATCCAACATTGAGCATTGGATTGCTTAGCCACGTTGGGAGTGAAATATGGGGCCCAAGAAAACATCCTCAAGACACCCGGATTAAGGGATCAAGAACCAACTGCATGAACTTTGCGCAAGTCCTCTATTGATGAGAAACTAAACTCATAGAAGCCCTTACCAATCGGGGTTAGCTTCCATTTGTTGATAGGCTACCAAAGCTTCAATAACTTGTCCCGCAAGTCATCTAACTTATATGGAGAATCACCCTTCACAAGAACCAATCCGCCATGAAAATTATTTTTGCAGCTTTCCACCTCGGCAATATATTCATCATGAGGAATCTTCACAGCATCAACATCTCCCTTCAAACAAGGAGTAGGAAGTTGACTCAAAGGTCTATCACACGCATTGGACAATGCTTGTGCAAAAGTTTTGGGAGGCAAAGAAGAGTCCCGCAAGGAGGAGGAAGGAGGAGGTAAAGTAAATGAAGAAGGAGGAGGGAGAGGCAGAGGAGGGAGAGGAAAAACAGACTCCGGAAAGAGGACATGCCACTCACATCGAGGGGAGGCAGCCATGGAATCCTAGTTTACCATGCAAACCCTAGCAGAGCATGCAAAAAGAATCCCAAAACGTTGTTCTCATCAAAACGTCAAAGACCATGGTGAAACTAAGGATAAAAATCCAATGGTTTGGTATGAGTGCAAGAAACCAGGTCACTTCAAGGCTGAGTGCCCTAAGTTAAAAGATAAGAAAATGTTCTTAAAAAAGAAAAGCAAGAATCTCATGACAACATAGGAAGATCTTGACTCTTGTGAAGAAGAAGAAAACGAAGAAGAGGCAAACCTATGTCTCTGGTCTGAAAATCATCTCTGTGAAGAATCTTCTAAAGAAGAGGAACAATCTACTTCTTCAATCATCTCATATCCTGAGGCTGAGTCATTAAGAGAATTCAGTAGTCTCTCTATAAATAGACCACCTATGTTCTATATAACTGGTGACTATGCCATGTGGAGAGAACTATTCATGAGATTCAACTTAGAACAAAATGTTGATGACCTATGGAGAGCTTACACTGATGATAAATTTTGTCCTACTACTGTTATCAATGGTGAACGCATAGTTAAACCAAGGGCTGAATGTTCTGAAGAAGAAGAAAGAAGAGTGAGAATGAATGCTAGAGCTGTCTACACTCTTACGTGTGCCTTGGACGAAAGAACTGTCAATATTGTGATGTATTGTGACATTGCGAAAAGAGTGCTTGACATGCTAGATGTCCTTTTTATGAGAAGGCGACCTGCTCGTTCTGAAGGACCACCTATTTATCAATCATCAGAATTAGAATATGAAGCTTGGAAAGAAAACTTCAGATCCTTTGTAGTAACCCAAGGATCAGAAGAACATTGGAAAACTCTCACTGACGAAACCTTCTGTCCCATCATCATTATCAATGGAGAATACACTATGAAACCTCTAGATCTTTGCACCTTAGAGGAAAGAAGAAGAGTTGGTCTTGATTGTAAGGCAAGGGCTTTCCTATTTCGGAGTGTACACGGAGCAAGAAGAGAAGTCCTGGCTGAAGAGACAACTGCTTGGGGAATGATGAACCTAATGGATATTCTGGAAAGATCTCCACCTGCATCCCCAACAGCAGATATGTGTTTCATGGCAAGTATTTCCTCTGAGACAGAAATAGAAGAAGATGAGGTAATTATATCTTACTATTCTAAAGATGCATATGAAGAGCAATTAAATGAATTACGCACTATTTATTCTGAATATAAAGCTCTTAAAAGAAAATTTGCCAAACTCAATAAAGACTTTGACAAAGTCAAAATTGAGAATGGAGAACTAAGAGATGAGATAATTAGCCTAACTGAAATCTCAAGCTCTAAGTCTAGTATATCCTGTGAAGTTGAGAAACTTGAGCATCAAGTTACTTACTTAACTGATAGTCTATCTAAATTCACTGATGGATCTAAGAAGCTTAATTTAATTCTTAGATATAGATCTCCTTATGATAAATATGGCATTGGATATGAAAAAGAAAATCCAAAAATTTTTGAGATAAAAGGAGCAATGTATTGTTCTATTTGTGGTAAAAATGGACACTCTGCGTCCAGATGCTTACACAAAAGAAAAGCAAGAACTTATAAGTTACCTTCAACTAACCAAAAAGGACCCAAGTCTATCTAGGTACCTAAGAGTAAAATAATCTCTGTTGCAGACTTGCTTGACAACAGAAAGAAAACACCGATCATGATACCTGGACAGTGGATGCTCACGACACATGACGGGAGCAAGGTCTATGTTCCTAGACCTAAAGCCAAAATCTGAAGGATCAGTTGTATTCGGCGGCAATCAAAAGGGAAACCGGACGATGCGAATGAAACCGGAACCGGAGACAGAACCGTTCGGGAATTGATTAGAAACTTAGAGAGGTAAAGGGAGTTACATCATAATGAGTTTGATAGTCTCATGGTATTTTGATTGATTGATGTGTTATTGTTAAATTGAAATTGATATATAAGCATACATATATTTATATCTTGGATTGGTTGAAAGCTGTGTTATGAACGTGATTGATTATTTGAATATGAATTGTGCCATGGATGCCTTGATTGAGATATACTGATTATGTTGATTTGAGATTGGTGTGTATATATATTTATATATATATATATATATATATATATATATATATCCTGAATTGGTTAAGAGCATAGGACTGGCTATGACTCGAGAAAGAAAATTAAAATACTCGAAAACTGAAATCGAAGTTTTGGAAACCGGATTTTGAAATCAAAAAAGGAATCTTGGGAAACGTGTTGCTTTATCAAGAAAGTAACTTTTCCTTTCTAACAAGTTTGGTCCTTTTGGAAAGGAAAAAGTAGTTTGAGGAAAGTTATTGCAAATTGAGTTTTGTTTCAGAAAAACGTCTTAAAAAGAGATGGAACCTTTAGAAAAATGGTTTTGTTTACAACAAGGAGTTTTTCAGGAAAATGTTTGCTTTGGAAAAGAAATGCCTTAGTTCAAGACAATGAAACTGAGCTTTGTTTTCTAAAGTTGTGTGTGAAAATAAGACCGAAAGAAAAATGATGATTCTTTTGAGATGTATGCAAACCTAGTGACCGAGATGTCGGGCTAGTGTTTTGTGGATTGAGCACTCGGACTTCGTGTCCTGTGTTTTGAATGAACGGGCTTAATGTCCTTTGAGACGACCCGCCGTCCCATCAGTAGAACCTAAGATATTAACTAACCTTAATCGCATAATAAATGTTTGTGCGCCTCATAAATACAAAGCGAAGCGAAAAATTGAGCGTGGAAGCAATCAAATACACGGCACGCAACGCTTAAGAATACACAGCTTAAAATATAAAGAAATATGTCACATACAGCATTGCCCCATTAGTGGGGCTACAGTAATAAAGTACTACATAGTGTATATTAGTACAGACTGAAATCAAAATACATAACTAAGCCAAGAGACAGCTCTCCGGCTAGCCACGATCATTGCCCAACCTCTCGAGGCTAGGGTCCGTGGCACGTCCTCCAGCGTCAGGCTCGTAAGGAATGCCGTCCAGCTCTTCAGCAACTGGTTCCTCCTCGAGGTCTTTCCATAAAATAAGAGCAACACATACAGAAAATAGCGGGAGATAAGAAACATAATTCATTAATATGGGAGAGGGGCATCAGTACAGCATATATATATATATATCTATATATATATATATATATATATATATATATATATATATACAACACAAATAACATATACAACACAGTATCACCCATCTCTTAAGTCACCCATCACAATCATCTCAAAGATCATTCTTGCAAATAAACCTATAAGAGGGATACTAGTCCCTATGTCAAAAAATTCCTAACTCTTGGATCAATGATCCTTAAGTATACACGCAGATAATCCATGATCAATTTCAAAGATTTGAACCAAAACCCCTTAAAGCCACAACTTAGGGTTTCGGCCATCACCCAAAAAAATAGGTGTAGGATTCATTTAGCTTCCTAATCACTTGGATTACATCATTAAGGAATGAAATAAGTGAAATCAAGAACAAAGAACAAAAACCCATTTTTTTCCCAAAAACCCACCCATTCGGACTTGAAAAGATAAATAGGTTACAGAGATTATTTGATTTCAAGCTCTTGGATTATGATAGTAGGGGATGATACTGCCTCATAGAAATTGGTTTGGCATCAAAATGATTTTTCTACAATTTTCTAGAGATTTTTGAAGTTTGAAGCATAAACTTGAAACTATGAACTTCAATGGAGAAAAATGAAGATTGAGAGTTCAAGAGTGAAATCTATACCTCTTAGGTGATAGAGGAGGATGAGAGGATCAACTTTGCTTCACAAATTTGCTTGAAAATCCTTATGGAAGCTTGAGAAAAATGGAGGTGAAGGAAGGAAAGAAAAATGAAGAAAAATGGAAAAGAAGAAAGAAAGTGAAGGGAAGAGAGAGAAAGGGAGGCACGAAAATGAGGAGAGAGAGAGAGAGAGGGTGAGGTCATAAAAGTTTAGATATTTTAGGGACGTAAACGTCCTTTAGGAAAAAGACCAGGGGCATTTTGGTCTTTTCGCGTTCAGATATTTTCTAATTTCATAAATATCTAGATATTTTCCAGAAAAGTAATGATGACAGTAATGAGTCACAGGCACGCCTTCCTAGGCGATGTGACTTCATGTTCATCCTTTTTTAGTCCCGTTACTTTTACGATTTAGTATTTCGCCCCAGGAAAATCGTAAAAACTAATTTATTTAAAGCCTAAATGTTTCATTCACGACTTAAAATTAGGCCGTCTGGGCATTAAAATAATAATGTCAGTGTAAAACGCAGACCGAGCTCAGTTTGAGTTTTCGACCAAAATTTAACCATAGCTTCCTACGATTGTGTAGAGCGTGACTATGGTTTCGGATTAATTTATTTCACTCTCTAGACCCTTCAATAAAATACAAACACAAAAATACTGATTAATTAAATTTAGAAAGCTTTTAAAGCTTTAAAAAAAAAAAAGGGGTGTTATATTACTACCCCCCATAAAAAGAATTTCGTCCTCGAAATTCGACGTACCTTAGAATAGGTGTGGATATCGCTACTGCATATCCTCTTCACGTTCCCAGGTGGTATCTCCTGTTGTAGCATCCCAAATGACCTTGACTAAGGGAATCCGTTTCCCGCGGAGTTCTTTCACCCTTGTGTCTTCAATCTGTACAGACAACGCTTCGTATTCTAAGTTCTCCCTTACCTCGATCGATTCGGGCTCTATTACCTGTGATGGATCAGGGTGGTTTTTTTTGAGTTGGGATACGTGGAATACTTTATGAATATTGGATAGGTTGGGAGGTAAAGCAACTTGGTAGGCAACTGGACCAATTCGGCGAAGGATTTGAAATGGTCCAATGAATCTAGGTGTAAGCTTTCTGGATTTGATTGCCCTGCCGATTCCAGTCCTTGGAGTGACTCTCATAAAGACATGATCGCCTTCCTGGAACTCCAAAGGTCTCCTCCTCTTGTCACTGTAGCTCTTTTACCGATCCCGTGAGACTTTCATCTTTTCCCGAATTTTCTTAACTTGCTGCATTGTTCGGTGCACCATCTCTGGTCCTATCAACTGATTTTCCCCGGTTTCATACCAACAAAGCGGTGTTCTGCACTTTCGTCCATACAGTGCCTCGTATGGCGCCATGCCAATACTCGAGTGGAAACTATTATTGTATGTTAACTCAATCAATGGAAGGAATTCGTCCCAACTTCCTGTGTTTTTCAAAACACATGCTCTTAAAACATCCTCCAACGATTGAATCGTCCTTTTAGATTGACCATCCGTCTGTGGATGATAAGCTGAACTCATTCTGAGGTTCCTTCCCAAAGCATCGTTTAAACTCTGCCAAAAACTGGAAGTAAATCTCGAATCCCTGCCCGAAATTATACTCGAAGGTAATCCATGCAAACTTACCACTTCCTTGATGTAAATCTGGGTTAATCTTTCCAGATAACATCTTTGGTTGATCGGCAAGAAATGAGCACATTTCGTAAGCCTGTCAACGATTACCCAAATTGCATCGAACCTCTTTTGCGTCCTTGGTAGTCCGGAAACCAAATCCATTGCAATGTTATCCCATTTCCATTCTGGGACGTCCAGTGATTGCAATAATCCTGCTGGTTTCTGGTGTTCAATCTTTGCCTGTTGACGCACCAAACAGGATTGGACATATTCTGCTACTCCTTTCTTCATCCCAGGCCACCAAAACATTCCCTTTAGGTCCTGGTACATCTTTGTAGATCTGGGATGAAAACTTAGTTTACTCTTGTGTGCTTCTTCCAAGATCATGTTCCTAACTTCGCTATCCTTAGGCACGCATATCCTGTCTCCATACTTCAGGATTCCATCAGTACCTTTCTTGAACTCTGAAGTTTTTCCTTCTTCTATCATCTGGTTCTTTTCTTTTAGGTACTGATCTTCTCCTTACTTTTTCCAAATCAAGTTCAGAAAGTCGCTAGTGATAGTGACCATTCCTAAACTTATCTTATCTCTGGATAACTCCACGTCTAGATTCAGATTCCTAAATTGTTCCAACAGTAGTTCCAGTTCCTTCACCATCATGGCGGACATATGCAGAGATTTCCGACTCAATGCATTTGCCACTACGTTGGCCTTTCCCGGGTGGTACTATAGATCAAATTCATAATCCATGATGAATTCCATTCATCTCCTGTGCCGCATGTTCAACTCCTTTTAGTCGAACAGATACTTTAAACTTTTATGGTCGCTAAACACACTGAATTTAGCACCATAAAGATAGTGTCTCCATATCTTCAATGAAAATATTATTGTGGCCAACTCTAGGTCATGGGTTGGGTAATTCTATTTGTGCACTTTTAGCTGTCTGGAAGCATAGGCTACCACTTTCCTTTCTTGCATAAGCACACAACCCAAACCCTGATACGAGGCATCACAATACACATCGAACGACGTCGATGGATCTGGCAAGACTAGTACCGGAGATGTAGTTAGCCTCCTTTTCAGTTCTTGGAAACTAGTCCCACATTCTTCTGTCTAAGGTAATGCAATCTTCGAGAATCCCTCGATGAACCTCCTGTAGTATCCTGCTAGTCCGAGAAAGCTTCTGATCTCGGCTACCGTCTTAGGGCTTTCCCACTTAACCATAGCCTCTACTTTTGCAGGATCTACTGCTATACCATCCTTGTTGATCACGTGTCCAAGGAATTGTACCTCCTCTAGCCAGAACTCGCACTTTGACAACTTGGCATAGAGTTGTCTTAAGAACCTGAAGTACAACCCTCAAATGCTCTTGATGTTCTTCCTTGTCTAAGGAGTAGATAAGGATGTCGTCGATAAAAAAAATGATGAACTTATCAAGGTACGGTCGGAAGATCCTGTTCATGTAATCCATGAACACTGCAGGAGCATTAGTCACACCAAAAGGCATAACTAGATACTCGTAGTGTCTGTACCGACTGCTGAAAGCTGTCTTCGGTACATCATCTTCCTTCACCCGTATTTGATGATAACCGGATCTCAGATCAATCTTAGAAAATACCGTTGCTCCCCTTAATTGGTCCATAAGATAGTCAATCCTTGGCAACGGGTATTTATTCTTGATCGTTACATTGTTGAGTTGTCTGTAGTCCACACACAACCTTGAACTGCCGTCGTTCTTCTTGATGAACAGTACAGGTGCTCCCCATGGTGAAACACTCAGTCTGATAAACTGCTTCTGTAGCATGTCGTCTAGTTGCTTCTTCAGCTCTGCCAACTTTGTTAGGGACATTGAGGAGCTTCAGATCCTTTCACGGCAAACCCTCTTTCCGTCGTCTGTGGCCTATCCTGCTGGCCCACCACTGTTTGCTTTGTCCCAACATCTTGAATTCTTCTGCCAGTACCCCCTGGTCGACACTCGTTGGCATAGTGGCTCCACTTGCCACGACGGAAACAGTTGACATTCGGTGCTTGAGGATAATCCTTCATTAGATGTGATCCGCCGAATCGAAAACATTTGGAAAAGAGGCTAGGAAAAGGTTCTCGCCTCGCGACACTATTCTCGCCACGCGAGGAAGAAAGCCCCTCAACTTCGCGACGCGAAAATGATGATCACCTCGGGACCCAGAAGGCCAGATTGATCAGTAAAGAACAGCCTCGCGGCCTCGCAACGCGAACATATTGTCGCCACGCGAGCTAGAAAGGCTAGCCTGACCAGTAAGGTGTAGTCTTTCAGGCTCGCGACACGAAACCTACTCTCGCCTCGCGAGCCAGACAGAAGCACATACAATATTCATCAACCGATAGATATATCGTATGCCCTACGAACAAAACAGTTATCACTCTCGATAACATACACATCGGACACACTACCCTTTTCCTAACACGGTTAGTATCCAATGGGGACATAACTGTCAATGCTAATAGGCTTTCTAAATCACACAATCCGATATTTGAATCGAACTGCTCTGATACCAATAAATGAGACGACTCGCCATCCCATCAGTAGAACCTAAGATATTAACTAACCTTAATCGCATAATAAACGTTAGCGCGCCTTATAAAAACGAAGCGAAGCGAAAAATTGAGCGTGGAAGCAATCAAATACACGGCACGCAACGCTTCAGAGTACACAGCTTAAAATATTAATAAATATATCACATACAGCATTGCCCCATAAGGAGGACTACAGTAATAAAGTCTATTTGTGTTAATGGGAAAGCTGTTGGTTTCTTTAACTGTAGCAGGGGGTTAGGCAAGGAGACCCCTCTTTTTCCTTTGCTTTTCTGTTTGGCCGAAGAGGTGCTAAGTAGGGGAATCTCAGAGCTTGTGGTTGAGGGGAAAATGCAGCTGATGTCTGGTCCTAGAGGGTTTGTTATGCCTAGTCATATCCTTTATGTGGATGATATTATGATTTTCAGCAGAGCATCCAAGCAAAGCATTGCTAGTTTGAAAACATTGTTTACTCAATATGCAGCTGTCTCTGGTCAGGTTATAAGTGCTGCCAAGTCTAAATTTTATGCAGGCTCAATTTCTAATGCTTGGATCATAGAGCTTTCTAATCTACTTGGTTTCTCTGCTGGTTGCTTTCCTTTTTCATACTTAGGTGTTCCTCTATTTAAAGGGAAACCTAGAAAGCAGCACCTTAAGCCTATTGCTGATAAAATCAAGAGTAAGATTTCTGCCTGGAAAGGTCATCTGCTATCAATCATGGGTAGAGTACTGCTAGGAGGTCTGTTATCCAAGGTATGCTAATTTATAGCTTTTGGATTTATGCTTGGCCTGCTTCCCTTTTAAATATGCTGAACAAGTGGATTAGAAACTTCATTTGGTCAGGAAATTCTGATGTTAAGAAAGTAGTAACAGTGGCATGGAATAAGGTTTGTGTCCCTCTTGTGGAAGGTGGTTTAGGTCTTAGAAGTCTGAAAAACATTAATAAAGTTGGTGTAATGAAGTTGGCCTGGGATCTTCTGCAAAATGATACTCAGTGGGCCAATTTGCTGCATGCTAGAGTTTTCTCAAAGCATTGCTTGATCAATTATCATGTCAGTTCCTCCATTTGGAGTGGTATTAAAACTGTGATTTCAACTGCTCTTGATAATGTCGTGTGGCAGTTAGGTGATGGGGGGAAAATCAGGTTTTGGAAAGATAGATGGTTGTCTCAAGAGTTTGATATTCAAAGTATTCCTCCTGATATGATGCATACCTTGGACAAGAAGGTCTCTGATTTTATATTTTCTGGCAGCTGGTCTCTTCCTCAAAGTTTGCAGATTCTTTTCCTGCTATGAAGGCTGAAATTGAGAAGATGGCCATACCTATTGTTCCCTGTGAAGACAAGTTAAGGTGGAACTCATCCAATTCTGGTTCATTGTCCTTCAAAGAAGCTTATCTATTTCAGGTTCCAATTGGTCAAGCGGTTCCATGGGCTAAACTGATCTGGAAAAACAGTATCCCTCCTTCTCGATCTTTTTTGGTTTGGAGAATACTGCATCATAAAATGCCTACTGATGAGAATTTAGGTGTACAGTATGCATTGTAGTTTCTAGATGCAATCTCTGTGGCTGTTGTGAAGAAACAACATTGCATCTGTTCCTGCATTGTTCTTATGCTCAGCAGCTTTGGAATTGGTTGAGTTGCCAATTTGGTTATCAATTGGATACCTCTAGCTTTGATAGTTTACTTCAGTTTTGCAATAGAAACTGGAGTGATCGAGCCTTGGAAGTAATCCTATCTGGTATTATTCAGGTTCTATGGTCGATTTGGAGCAGCAGGAATCAAAACAGGTTTGATAACAAAAGTTTCTCTATTCAAAGAGCCATTATACAGATTCAAACTCTTGTGGCTATCTCTGGAAATCACAGCAGTGGTTGTATGCGGAATGCTATAGAATAGCTCATCATTTTAAAGAACTTCAGAATTCTTATTCACCCTTCCTCTGCTCCTATTATTAAAGAAGTGGTTTGGCAGCCTCCTCTATCGAATATGGTGAAATGCAATACTGATGGGGCAGCTCGGGACAGCCCTGGTCCAGCTGCTTGTGGAGGTATATTCAGAGATTCTAAAGCTGCTTTGATGGGTTGTTTTGCTCAGAATGTGGGTATATGTTATGCTCTTCAAGCCGAGCTCATTGGTGTTATGGTTGCTATTGAACAAGCTTTTTTAAGAGGCTGGTTTACACTATGGATGGAGTGTGATTCTTCTCTTGTCATTGATGCATTCTCGGATGTTATCTTAGTGCCGTGGCATCTATGAAACAGATGGATAAACTGCATGGAATTCACTATGCGGATGAAGTTAATTTCTTCTCATATTTATAGGGAAGGAAATGCTTGTGCTGATAAGCTTGCATCTTATGGTTTTACCATTCATGGTCTTGTTTGGATGGATGTTCTACCTGATT
Source organism: Ammopiptanthus mongolicus (assembly GCA_039655645.1). NCBI lineage: Eukaryota > Viridiplantae > Streptophyta > Magnoliopsida > Fabales > Fabaceae > Ammopiptanthus > Ammopiptanthus mongolicus. The sequence goes on from CM077349.1 coordinate 39,847,213, forward strand.
TTGTAAAAGCTGATTTCTTTCGAAATAGGCTAGCCTTACCTATGTATAGATTCAAATAATTCCTTCATGGGTTTTGGTTTGGTCCCCCCATGTTTCTTTTGTATTTATTCTTTTATTTCAATAATATAGCCAATAGGAGTACTCTTTTTTCCTTAATGGTGATTTTTCCCTAAGGAGGGTTTTGCACCATAAGGTTTTAACGAGGCTTCTATTGTTTGTTTAAAAAAAAAAGTATAGACTGAAATCAAAATACATAACTAAGCCAAGAGACAACTCTCCGGCTAGCCACAATCATTGCCCAACCTCTCAAGGCTAGGGTCCGTGGCACGTCCTCCAGCGTCAAGCTCATGTGGAATGCCGTCTAGTTCTTCAGCAACTGGTTCCTCCTCGGGGTCTTTCCATAAAATAAGAGCAACACATACAGAAAATAGTAGGAGATCACCCATCTCTTAAGTCACACATCACAATCATCTCAAACATCATTCTCTCAAATAAGCCTATAAGAGGGATACTAGTCCCTATGTATATGCTATCTTCCCTATATGCATGTCAGCCGATACATCACGTCCCCAATTGGACATCCCCGTTGGGATTACATCACATCACATCATATCCCGCCTAGGGATTTTACGTAACGTCCCCAATTGGACATCCCCCTTTGGGACCAAATGCTGTGGTATGAAATGATATGAAAATTCAACAAACATCCATCGCAGGTTGATATCGGGACCTCACGCCTAGACACTCGTCCACGACCATGACACATCGCATCACATCAACATCAACATCAATCATCAACATCAACATCAACATCACATCATCATCAACATCAGTATCAGCATCACAACATCTTGCGTCTACGAGCCACAGCTCCACGGTCGGGACCACAACGATATCAACCCGAACAAAATCATCACTCACCATACTCTCATCAACACTCAACCAGTCAAATCACAATATCATCACAACAGTAATTCCACCAGTATATTTATCATCATAAAGTCAGACAACAATTCATCACACAGGCAGTTCAACAAAATAAAACCAACAAATAATCAAATAACCAATTCAACACATCAACCTCAATAAATTACAATAGTCATATCATCAACTTAGTGGTGATAGCCCAAAAGTACCTACACCCAGGGTCCGGACACTTTATCCAGGGCTCCAACTCTAGTAGGGTTTAAGGGTTCCCCTACACAGATATATATATATATATATATATATATATATATATATATATATATATATATATATATATATATATATATATTCTATACTAAGCTTTCCTTCCCGATGATATTAGTTCTTTCCCCCCACCTTAGTGATTTCCACGTGCAACTCTGGCTACGACTCCGCAGTTGTCCGTCAGGTGCGCTGTCGGTTGTTCGAGTCCTGTCTGATTCAATACAACAAAACACAAACAGAAATCAGTATAGTTAAATTAAAAACTCCCCTAACCTTAGGACTAGGATGCTTCCCCTATTTTTAAAATAGGCTAGAGATGTCAAAAAATTCCTAACTCTTGGATCAATGATCCTTAAGTATACACAGCACATAATCCATGATCAATTTCAAAGATTTGAACCAAAACCCCTTAAACCCACAACTTAGGGCTTCGGCCATCACCCAAAAAAATAGGTGGAGGATTGATTTAGCTTCCTAATCACTTGTATTACATGATTAAGGAATGAAATAGGTGAAATCAAGAACAAAGAACAAAAACCCATTTTTTCCCCAAAAACCCACCCATTCGGACTTGAAAATATAAATAGGTTAGAGACCTTATTTTATTTCAAGCTCTTGGATTATGATAGTAGGGGATGATACTGGCTCATAGAAATTGGTTTGGCATCAAAATGATTTTTCTACAATTTTATAGAGATTTTTGAAGTTTGAAGCATAAACTTGAAACTATGAACTTCAATGGAGAAAAATGAAGATTGAGAGCTCAAGAGTGAAATCTATACCTCTTAGGTGATGAAGGAGGATGAGAGGATCAACTTTGCTTCACAAATTTTCTTGCAAATCCTTGTGGAAGCTTGAGAAAAATGGAGGTGAAGGAAGGAAAGAAAAATGAAGAAAAATGGAGAAGAAGAAAGAAAGTGAAGGGAAGAGAGGGAAAGGGAGGCACGAAAATGAGGGGAGAGAGAGAGGGTGAGGGCAAAAAAGTTTAGATATTTTAGGGACGTAAACGTCCTTTAGGAAAAAGACCAGGGGCATTTTGGCCTTTTCGCGTTCAGATATTTTCTAATTTCATAAATATCTAGATATTTTCCAGAAAAGTAATGATGACAGCAATGATTCACAGGCATGCCTTCCTAGGCGATGTGACTTCATGTTCATCCTTTTTTAGCCCCGTTCTTTTTATTGTTTGATGTTTAGGGCATAGACTTCATGGGTCCTTTCCCCCTTTCCTTTGGAAATTTATATATTCTGGTGGCTGTAGACTACGTGTCAAAATGGGTGGAAGCTGTAGCTCTCCCCACAAATGATGCTAGATCTGTTGTGAAGTTTGTTCAAAAGCATATTTTTACAAGATTTGCCACACCAAGGGCATTTATCAGTGATGAGGATACACACTTCTGCAACAAGCTCTTTGATGGAGTCCTCACAAAATATGGGGTGAGACATAAAGTGGCTACAGCATACCATCCGCAGACAAATGGGCAGGCAGAGCTGTCCAATAGGGAAATAAAAAGAATTTTGGAAAAAGTGGTGAATCCAACTAGAAAAGATTGGTCCCTGCACTTGGAAGATGCTCTTTGGGCATATAGGACTGCCTACAAGACCCCCTTAGGAATGTCACCCTATAGGTTGGTCTATGGAAAGGCATGCCATTTGCCCATTGAGCTGTAGCATAAAGCCTTTTGGTCAGTAAAAAAACTAAATCTTGAGCTAGCCCAGGCCGGGGCAGCTCGAATGCTGCAGCTCAATCAGCTTGAAGAACATAGGATGTTTTCGTGTGAGGGGGCAGAACTCTACAAGGCCAAGACAAAAGCTTGGCATGATCGAAAGATCCAGAAGAGAAACTTTGCACCAGGAGAGCAAGTATTGCTCTTTAATTCCAGACTAAAGCTGTTTCCAAGAAAACTCAAATCTAGATGGTCTGGACCCTTCATAATAGTTCATGCCCACTCTCATGGAGCCATGGAACTGCTTGACGTAACCTCTGGTAGGACCTTCAAGGTAAATGGGCGAAGGGTCAAGCATTACTGGGATGAGCCATTTGCTAAGGCACAGGCCACCATAGTAATGGCTGATCCTTGAATGTTCAACATGCTCTGAGTCAGGCTGAGGACTTATAAACCAAGCGCTACTGGGAGGCAGCCCAACATTTTTTTTATTTTCTTTAATTTTAGATGTTATTTTGTTTTTGTTTTTTTTTTTTCGTTTTCTTTGGCACTAACTCAATAAGCAGAAAACAAAGAAATTGGAGTTGTGGCTGAAGGTGGTAAAACTGTCTCGGTGGTGCCGTGGTTGTGTATTGGGCTGAAAAAGGTTGGGGGCCCATGTAGCTGATTCGGGATTGTGTTGGGTTTTGGGGGAAGAAGTCACATCAAGCTAAAACCAGGTAAAACAAATCAAAAAGGTTAGAGGGGAACCCTCAGACCATTTATTCTCCATTGGTATCCGCGCCTCTCCCTAGCCACACACTCCCAACCACCTGCATCAATCACCACACTCTCCCATCAAATCTCTTCATAAAGCCCACACCTTCCCCTTCTTTCCCACACGCAACCCACTGCTTCCACTACCCGAACCCTACCGCCTTCAGTTCTCCCCCAAATCTCTTCCTTTCCCCACCTTCATCTCTTCCCCTCATCTTCGCCCAGCCATGCCTCGCATCAAGCATACCGCTGTGAAGAAGAGCAAACCCACCGCCAGTGATGAGTCTGAGGGGTATGAAGTGTTTGTTGATGCCGAAGCTGCAGCTCGGTACATTAATGTTACTGTGCTCAGGGAACCTCATGCAGAGAAAGGTTTCACCATCTCCACCAAGGCTTCTTATGGCCTCCCTGCTGAAATTGCTGTAGTCATTGACCAGCACAAGTGGAAACGTTTTACTGGCCACCCAACTGGGTTCTGCACTTCTTTTGTTCGCGAGTTCTATGCGAACATTGGAGGTGCCGAACAAACCCACTCCATGGTAAGGGGGTGCAAGGTCAGTTTATCTGCTAAGACCATCAACTTAAAAACTGAATCTGGCCGAAGAGGACGATGAGTACCAACCTTTACTGACAAAGGCCACTGTAAAGCAACTAACTGATATGAAGGATGCTGTGATGGTCCTAGGGACGAAATGGCTCCCAACTTCTGGCAATCAGCTGAAAATCACAAGGTCTGCGTTGCAACCCTTCGCCAAGGTTTGGTATCACTTCCTTAGACATAAGCTCTCCCCCACTGCCCACACGGAAACTGTTAAGAAGGAACGTTTGGTGCTCCTTTACTGCATCATGGAGGGAAAGAAAATAAATGTGGGGAGGTTGATACAGCAGGAGATCTCCACTTGTTCCATGACCACAAAAGGCCAATTGGTCTTCCCCTGCTTTATCACTGACCTATGCAAGCGATGTGGCATCGAGCTTCGAAAAGGGGAAGTGGAGGAGAGAAATGCAGGAAACATTGATATTGGGTTAATCAATCGATTTATACCCAACTCGGCTAAAGCAACCCAGGCCAAACACCAAGAGCGGATTATGGAACCAGGGGAGCCCTCAAAGCAGCAGGACCGCTCTGCAGGGCTAGAACAAAAGGTGGAATCACTGACTCAAATGTTGCAGCAACAAATGCTGCAGCAGCAGTTATATTGGCAATTTGCCCTGGATCAGTTTAAATGGCAGCAACGGGTGCTGGAGCTTAACAAATGGAAGAAGGTGCACCCCATTCCCCAGTTTCCAATGCATATTCTACTTGATCTGCATTACACCCCTGGGCAGCATAATAGTCCAAGTGCCACAGTAGTCCCGGATGACTCGGACTCTTCTGACTGGATGCCACCAGCTCCTTCACAACAGCAACAACCCACCACCACCACCACCACCACCACTGAAGATATCATAAGTAACAAGAGAAAGAGAAGTGCAAGCCCCTTGCCAGACTTGGGGGCTGAGATTGAAGCAGAGCCCGAAGAAACTGAGCTCGAAGCAATAACAACAACCCCTACCCCCTCTCGCACTCCTAAGAAGAAAATTCCAGACACCCCTCTTCGAGATGTGATCACCAAAATAGCCGCTGATTACCCTGCCTCTGATGAGGATGAGGAGGACAATGTACCTTTTGCCACAAGAAAGAATAGGCTGCCTGAACAAAGTGCCGTCAAGGGCAAGGGTCACCAGCCGTCTACAGCAGAGAATGAGGGGGCAGGGGGAAGTGCAGAGGGTACAGCTGCCTCAGCCACTGATGAAGAAAACCAAGAGGACTTGGTTTTTGTGAAAGAAGTGGGGACTTCAACCCCTACAAGCAAGAAGACCACTACTGCAAAAAGGAGCAGGAAGAGCTCCCGTATCAGGAAGCTGAGCACTTGAGCACATCACAGCCGGTTGCTGCAACAGGGTGCAGCAACCCTATCAGCAGTTTCCTTGTTTCCCTTTTTGGTTATTTCTTCTGGTTTATGGTTTAAGTTGTTGTTGCTGTTTTATTTTGTTCAACTTATAGCATGAAGTTACGAGTGGGGGTCAGCGGACCTTGACCCCACCTGTTTTCTTTTTTTTTTTTTTTGTCAGCTTAAATTCTTGTATGTTTTACTCCACCCTGTGCACAACCATCTCCATCCTTGGGTTTTGCTTACTGCAGCTTGTCTGTTTTAATATTTCACAAGTGCATCTCTATGGCAATTTTGGCTTCATTGTTGTCTTTCTAGCTTGTATGCTTGGATGTAATTGTTTGACACTCGAGGCACATGCTATAGCATTCTGATCTACCTTGTGAGCTTTTGGGCCCAAACAGTTTTTTTCCTTCTTTTGGTGTGAATACCAGTCTTATGCATATTTCTCTGATTTTGACTTGCTGCTTTCACACTTGCACACATTTCTGCTGCACACGTTTTTGCTAGAGGCACCTTTTGTTTTCCTGAGCCTAGTATTGCCTAAATAACCTACCCTTGGATACTACCTTTGTGCGAACCCCTTTGAGCCTGCAAGCCCCTTTATTTCAAATGAACCCACATTACAAGCCATATCCGGAAAAACTATTGTCCTAACTAGTTGGAGTGGCTGGTGTGCTTCCTGTGTTTACATGCTGTATAATAAGTTTGGGGGTGCTCGAGGACTAGCATAGTTTTAAGTTTGGGGGTGCTATGCAGCTGATATGTGTTATAAAAAGTTATATAAAAACAAAACCCGCAGAGTAGTTGCAAGGAAAAATGCTGAAATGTTGCAACAACTGCTCTAAGGGTAAAAAGGAGGAAACAGAATTCAAAGAAGTGTAAAAAAGGGAAAAGGAGTCAAGCAAAATGAAAAAGATCAAAAAGTCCTCCCTAACTAGTGTGAGCTGGACAATGAAAGAAATAGTTGTGAAGCAGCAAAAAGAGGAAGCATACCTAAGCTCTATCTAGTGTAGCCACCTTCCAAGAACTGTTCCTACCTGAACCCAAGCCTCATTGCATCCAAATAAAGTCCTCTAGCAATGTGCAGTTTTGATAGTGAGTGGTGTGTTTAGAAGCTTGTCAAGGTCGTGTTTGAGTGTGCATTTGAATGATGCTTGAGAGTACCTATCTTAGCTTGAGAAGAGAGGAAGAACACACTGTTCTGAAAGTACAGTGCTGTAGCATGTAGCTGAGAGTTGAGGATGAGGACAGCCATGAATGCTTGCTTGATTGTACTTCATGAATGTTGATGCATTATCAAGTATGCCTTGTGAAGGAATTGGTTTGAAAAGACGAAAGTTGTGTTTGAACTAATTTGAGCACATGTGTGGAGGTTTAGAAAAATTTGTGTCTTTTCTGTATAGTTTCTTTTGTTTCCATCACTTGAGGACAAGCAATGATTCAAGTTTGGGGGTGTGATAACTCTTTTTATGAAGAGTTATTTGTACCTTTTTCACTTGTCTTCTTGTAGTCTTCGAGTATTTTGAGTTTATGTTTTTAATGTTTTAGTGTGATTTGGTGTGAAGTGTGTTTTATAAGAGTCTTTTGTAAGTTTTAGTGTTCTGGTGTCTTTTGGAGCTGTTTTCAGTATTTGAGTGTGAGTTTTCTATGCAGGGCAATTTATGGAGATCTATGCGCTAAACTGGAAATGTTGCTCTGGGATATGCTATAGCAATTGTAGCTGAAGCTGATGGTGCACAGGACAAAGGCTCAAAACATTCTCTTACACATTGAGTTGTCCTTCGCTAATAAGGACAGTGTCCTACACGTGGGGCTGATGTTTGGTGCATTAAAGTTAGGGAACTGGGCCAAGGACACTTGTCCTAATCAGTTTATAGCCCAAAAAGGATGAGAGAGGAAAGGGCCTTAAGATAGGTTGGAAAAAGAACCCTGAAAGGGGGGACAATAGGGGAGAGACCGGACATCTTCATCTTCCCTACTGGAGAAAGGACAGGAGTTGCGCCCCTTTCTCTCTCTCCTCTCTTGTAATGGCTTCTTCTTCCATTTCTTGTTTTTCTCTTTGTCTTTGTAAGCTCCATATGAGCTAAACCTGTTGTAGCTATGGGATGTTGAGCTTGTAATGGATTTCTAGTGAATGTTATGTTATGCTGTGCTATTGCATTTTCTATAAATCTGATTTGGTTGTTTTTTAATTGAGCTTCATCACCTTAGTTAGAACTTGAGCTCACGGCTGCTTGGAAAAGCTAAGTGTAGCAGAACTGTTTTATAGATAAGAGTAAAATCATTAATAGGAAAATTATGATGAAGAGTGATTTAGGAATGAACATTCTAACTCTTAGGCTAGCTGGAACGAGTTTAAGTGAGGCGTGAATGTAACTAATATGGACCTCGGAATAGGGGACGTTTAGTGAAGTTCATCTCAAAACGGTTGGAAAACAAACTTTCATTTCCTGGAGCCAAATTGCCGTAGCAGTGCAAACGCATAACTGAACTAGACTGAAATTGCAAAGGATACTTCCCCGTAGCTGTTTTACCCATTCTGTTAACAAATCCGTTTTTATTGCTCTAGCATTTATTTTTACCAAAACTGCCCTGGATACACACACAAATTATTTGTTACTCTTTGTTAATCTTGATTAATAGAACCATTAATTCCAAAACTTGTTACTTGAATCACCATATAATCCTCGTGGGAACGATCTCTCCTACATTTTATTACTTGTTAAACGATTGTGTATACTTGCACAAGCTCATCAACCATTTTTATAGCAACAATTGCGTTACCCATGACGCAGTTAACGAGAAAGGGAAAGACGTTTGAGTGGTCAGAAGCGTGTGAGAAGAGTTTCTTAGAGTTAAAGCAGAGGTTAACCACGTTGCCAGTGTTGGTTTTGCCGTTTTGATGTATTCTACGATGCGTCGTATCAAGGATTGGGTTGCGTCCTCATGCAAGAAGGGAGAGTGGTGGCGTATGCCTCCAGACAGTTGAGAGTGCATGAACGGAACTACCCAACTCATGATCTGGAGTTAGCTGCAATAGTGTTTGCATTGAAGATATGGAGACACTATCTCTATGGTGCTAAATTCAGTGTATTTAGCGACCATAATTGCTTGAAGTATCTGTTCGACCAAAAGGAGTTGAACATGAGGCAGAGGATGTGGATGGAATCCATAAAGGACTATGAATTCGATCTGCAATACCATCCAGGTAAGGCGAATGTAGTAGCGGATGCGCTTAGTAGGAAGTCCTTACACGTATCTGCCATGATGGTACGAGAGCTTGAGTTGTTAGAGCAGTCTAGAGATTTGAATCTGGATGTGGAAATCGTCAAGGATAAGATGAATCTAGGGATGATAGAGGTGACTAGCGATTTCCTGAATTTGCTTTGGAGAAGGCAAGCGGAGGATGAGTACCTTAAGGAAGTTAACCGGTTGATCGAGGAGAGCGAAACGTCAGAGTTTAGGAGAGGTACGGATGGCCTCATCAGGTTTGGTGACCTAGTTTGTGTGCCTGCGGATAGCGAAGTTAAGAATATGATCTTGGAAGAAGCACACAAGAGCAAGTTGAGCTTTCATCCAGGGGCTACTAAGATGTACCAAGATTTGAAGAAGTTGTTTTGGTGGCCGGGGATGAAGAAAGATGTGGCGACTTATGTCCTATCCTGCTTGGTGTGTCAGAAGGTGAAGCTTGAACACCAGAAGCCAGCAAGGTTGTTGCAATCGCTAGATGTTCGGAAGTGGAAGTGGGATAGCATTGCAATGGACTTTGTTTCTGGGTTACCAAGAACTTAGAAGAGGAGTGATGCGATTTGGGTCATCATAGATAGATTGACGAAATGTGCTCATTTCCTACCTATCGACTAGAATTACTCTCTGGAAAGATTGACTCAGATTTACATCAGGGAGGTGGTGAAGCTACATGGCGTACCTTTAAATATTATCTCGGACCGAGATCTGAGGTTTACTTCTAGGTTTTGGAGAAGCTTGAACGGGGTGTTGGGAACTAAGTTAAGGTTAAGTTCTGCGTATCATCCGCAAACGGATGGTCAGTCAGATTCAATCGCTGGAAGGTCTGTTAAGAGCATGTGTGTTGGAACACACGGGGAGTTGGGACGATTTTCTTCCTTTGATTGAGTTTACCTACAACAATAGTTACCACTCAAGTATCGAGATGGCACCGTATGAAGCTTTGTATGGGAGGAAGTGGTGCAACGAATGACGAAACAGGTTAAGTTAATCCGGGAAAAGATGAAGGCCGCAAGGGATAGGCAGAAGTGATATGCTGACAAACTGAGAAGACCCCTAGAGTTCCCAGAGGGCGATCATGTATTTCTGAGAGTTACTCCAAGGACGAGATTTGGCAGGGCAATTTGATCCAAAAAGCTTACACCCAGATTCATAGGACCATTTCAGATTCTTCGCTGAATTGGTCCAGTACCTTAGCAGATAGCCTTAACGCCAAACTTGTCAAACCTTCATGACGTCTTTCACGTCTCTCAGCTTAGAAAGTACTACCCCGATCCATCGCATGTGTTAGAGCCCGAATCAATCCAGTTAAGGGAGAACCTTAAATACGAGGCTTTACCTGCTCGGATAGTGGATAGAAGAATCAAGGAACTTCGCGGTAAATAGATTCCTCTAGTAAGGGTTGAATATGACCCAGTAACCTAAGATTCAACATGGGAACGAGAAGCACAGATGCGCCAGCAGTATCTATCTTTGTTTATAGGTATGAGCAAGGAATTTCGGGGACGAATTTGTCTTTAAGGGGGTGGTAATGTAACATCCCTGTTTTTCGTAACCCTAATTAAGTGGATGACGTTGATCGAGTATTCATATGGTTGTGTGATTGCTTGTGTGTTAGTTTGGTACCTAGTTGGAAGATTAGGAATAGGCTTGAAGAAGGTTGGAAGTGCCTAAGGTGTAACACGAGAAACTGGGGAGGTTAGAAGGCTGGAAGTTCTTCTTTCGCTCAAGCGTGAGAGAACTCCACGCTCAAGCGTTGAGACGCTTAAGCATGGGAGGAGTTGGACGCTTTAGCGTGCTAAGTGCGCTGTGTAGCTGCTCTGAGTTTGGACGCGTGTGAGACATGTGTCAGGCCAGGGAGCAGGCCGAGTGGACGAGGTTCCACACTCGAGCATGAAGAGATCCCACGCTAGAGCGTGGCGACGCTCAAGCGTGCAAAGTGATGAACGCTTAAGCGTGGACAACCGAAACCATAAGTGGAGCTTCCACTTTCATCTTCTCACTTGCACGAATTTGGAGAACTTTTCAGTGAGTGATAGAGAGAAGCTCTGAGTTTGAGAGTGAGAAAGCTTGAGGTTAGAGGTGATCGAGCCGCCGGAATGCGATTCCAACTACACCGTTGTGATCGCAGCGAAGTTAACTCCGACTCCAGCAGATTAGTTTCTCGATTCGCCACAGGTAAACTTGGATCCCTAACACGTGTTCTTCGTGTTCTTGTCGTTCTTCGAGTATTCACCTTTTCTTTGATCTTTTGGGCTTGCCCCAGGGCTAACACTGTTGTGTATGTGTTGCACTCGTGGTCAGGGCAAAGTCTGCGCTCGTGATTGCTCGTGATTCTGAGCTTGAGGCCGCGGTTGAGGGGCTGTTTGGAGCTGGCATTGGAGAGTGGCTGCAAGCTTGAGGAAGGAGGAGAAGCCGGTGATTCCCTAGATTTACGTGTCGATTGTTCAGGTGGGGAGAAAGAGTTACACACGTAGGGGAGGCAAGCGTAGACTATGTAGTTTTGTTATATGTCAACTGTGTGTAGGGGAACCCTAAACCCTACGTGAGTTTGAGACCTGACGAAGTACCTAGACCCTAGGTTTAGTCTACTTCGGGCTAGCACCGCTATTTTGATACCCTAGGTTAGCGGATTTATGTTGACTGGCGTGATGTATGTATGGCTGCTTTGTGAGTATCTGCTTATTTGCTGACTGTAGTATGTAGTATATCTGCATGATATGATGGCATGTTGTTGTATGAGATATTTACTGCTGCATTGAACATGCTAATATTGATGAATTGTTGTATGTTTCTCGAAATGCGTGTATGCATGAGAATCAGAGGTTTAGTCTGATTAGGGCTTTGACCCCATGGTGGATGTTTGAGCTGATAGTTGAGATTGAGGTTATAGTTGGAGCTGGAAGCTCGTAAGTTATGATGGGAGCTTGGAGCTCGTATGGTACAGTGGGAGCTTAGAGCTCATATGGTACAGTGGGAGCTTGGAGCTCATATGGTACAGTTGGAGCTTGGAGCTCATGTTGCTGAGAGCAAAGTTGCATGTGTCGTAATATCAGCTCAAGGAAGATGGATGACATGCATAGCATATGCATATGATGCCAAGTGGCGAACCATATGCCGTGAGGTATACGAGGTTGGTGCACCGAGGTATACAAGGTCTGTGTGACCTCGGGGATATACTGGACACAAGTGTACTCACAAGAGATCGATGAGGTAGCTCCTATCGTGTCGTGGCGGTCCTGGACACGTCCTACTATCCCGACTGGACCCTAAGTCTTTCCAGTTAGCGATGGATCTTCCGAGGAGGCCCTGGTAGCCCTCTTTGTCTGGGATAGTTGAGCGATGATGCATTCTTATGGGTCATGGCGAGCCGAACGGATTACCAAAACAAACCAACTTATGGTCCGTTGAGCGGACGAGATGTTGCCCTTAGTAGGGTGCTAGTATCGACTGACATGCTTAGCGAGAGTATGTGTCACATCTAGCTAGGGAACGACCGTGGTGTCGAGACACTGAGAGATGGTTGTGTTTGTTATATAGGTTGCTTTGCATTATCCCTATATTTGATGTGCTGTATATCTTATCTCCCTGTTTTTTCTTTGTATATGTATGTTCGTTCTACGAGTAGATGAATAGGCAACAGTACTAGAGGATGGACCCGAGGAGACACCCGTTTATCACCAGAGCACCGAGGATGCCGGTGCTAGGGGATATTGAGATCGTGTACCATGACGAGAAGGGATGGTGGGTGGACCCCTCGACCTTTTTGGCTGTATATACAGGACCAGTTAGCTTGATCTTTCGGATAGGTACTCCGCTGTATACAGAGGTCATTGGACCCTATCATGTTTACCAGTTCCTTCCTTTTCAACGGATGTGGCGACCACCGAGTCAGAGGCAGCAGGACTACCGATGGGTGGCACCACAAACTTTAGCTGTATCCGGCAGGGGGGGCTTCGTGCATAGAGGCCAGAGGAGACGTTCAGACCGGTACATAAGGGCGGCCCTGAGGCGCCGCATAGTAGTGTCGAGTTCCTCCTCCGAGTACGAGCCTGTACGAGTTTATAGGCGTACACACGGAGAGGGACAGGGTAGCTCAGGTCATCCTTACCACTGATGGTGAGGGTTAGCCAGTGCGTCTTCTTCTAGCACTGAGTGGAGAGGCTGATGTATTTTGAGTGTAGGCCTGGGGAGCGCTGGTGAGTATTTCTCAGAGCTTTTCTTCTCTTTTTGGAGTCCTGTTGTATATGTTTTATTTTGCAGCACAGTTGTATAGCTCATGTATGTATTACAGTAGCCCTACTGAGGAGGCAACCACGTAAATACTTATATAATGCATGTATATGTTTTATCTTTCCCGTTGTGCTTTACTCTGATGCATGCTTTTATAAACGTGCTTATCATGTATGCTTTACCATTTTGCCGTTCGTTTCATAAGCGCGTAATAATAATATCACTAGATTATAGTTAATAATAACTTAGTAGGCAGATTCTCAACCTAATGGGATTATCCTACGTAAGTGGGGTCGTCTCAACATACACATCTTTATTTCTCCTAATATTGGAGATAGAAGCAGTGTGTCCTTTTCCACCATAATAAAAGCATTTAACAAAAGGACTACTTGACGTATTTGTTGGACTAAAGAACTTCTTAAAAGATTTTTCATGCAATTTTGGGTGATAACCCAAACTAGCTTTATCATACATTCCCTTTTGATTTCCTAGAAGCACATTTAAGTTATCTCTCCCACTAGTGAACTTTGCAAGCGTGTTGTATAAGTTATCAATTTTATTTTTCAAAATGTTGCATTCACTACACTTTGAAATTTCATTCTTTTTGTTTTCACAAGATAGGTATGATGAAGTTTCTCTTGAAATAGTTTGTTTCTCTTTAATGGTATCCATCTCAGTATTCAAAAGATTGATTCTAAATTCATGACTAGAGATGGTTTTCTTTGATGAAGAAATAATTTTTCTAAGACGCATAGTTTCATCATCTAACTCTTCACATGCAACAAGTAAATAATTATATGACAATCCAGTTTCAAGTTCAAGTTCATTTACCTTTTCTTTCTCATGATTAGCCATGAGGCACAGATTTGCCTCCTCGTTGTCTAATTCGTCTAATGAGCTCGTATCATTGCCTTCCCATGCAATGTACGCTCTTCTTCCTTTTCCATCCTTTTGTGGCTTCTTTTCATCCTTCTCATACTTCTTTTGTCCTTGAGGACAATCGGTTTTAATGTAGCCCTTTTTGCCACAATTGAAGCATGTTTGATTATAAGAACCTCCTTCTCCCTCATTTTTCCTTTGAGGAGTAGAGAATTATTTTGCTTTGCCTTTGTACCTTAGAAACTTTATGAACTTGCGTACCATCAAGCTCATATTTTCCTCATTTTTATTTAGACTTTTATAATCATCAAAATCAGTTTCTTCTTCCCTTTCACTAACCTTGCTTTAAGTGCAAGTTCTTTCTTTTTCTTGTCCCTTTCTTCACTTTCAGCGAGTCGATTTAATTCGAGCTCATGTTCCTGTAATTTTCCAAATAGATTTGCCAAAGTCATAGTGGATAAATCTCTAGATTCAACTATAGCAGTTACTTTTGGTTGCCAACTTCTATTTAAACATCTAAGCACTTTATTAATCAAATCTTCATTACTAAAGGATTTCCCAAGAGCCCTAAGATGATTTACAATATGGGTAAAACATTTCTGCACATCATGTACGCAGACACCCTCAATCATCCTAAATAGCTCATACTCATGAGTCAATATGTTCTTTCGAGCCCTGTTGACCTCGGTAGTACCTTCATGGGTCAATTGAAGGGTGTCCCACATTTCTTTGGCGGTCTTGCAATTTGAGACCCTATAGACCTCATCGTAGCTTAAAGCTGAAGTGATGATGTTCCTAGCTTTCAAATTATATTGGACCTTTTTCCTTTCTTCGTTGGTCCAAAGATTTCTCGGTTTATCCACCACCTCATTATTAACTAAATGACATGAAATAAATTGCAATAATGTAAAAGTTGCAGAAAGTAAATGGCGTAAAATAAATTGCAATAATTAATAGTAAGGATGAAAAGAAAGACTCGCAGTTTTATCCTGGTTCGGCTACCTAATACCTCAGTAGCCTACGTCCAGTCCCCAAGGTCAACCACCAAGGGTTTTCACTCAATAACTAGCTTTTAAATCAGGTTCAGCTAGAAACCTTCACAAATAACAGCACTCTTCACAGACCAGGGATATCACCTCCCCCAGTGACAGAGTCTCAAGAGAAAAACTATGGGAATCACACCCAAATAAGAACAATATAAAGGTGAAATGTAGCACTCAAAAGTGCAGATAAGAAATTACAACTTGAAATACAATTACAGTTTCACTTATATGGAGTATAAAGCTCTCTCTCAATGTAAGTGTAATCAAAGTGTAATATTAGTGAGAGTGATAAAAAGAATTTTTGACAGAGTGTTAGCAAAATAAAAAAATAGGGAAGCAAGTGTTGTATTTGAAACAGTTCCCAGGGCATCCTATTTATAGGAAAAGAATTAGGCCCATAGGGATTAGGTTAAGCCCACTTTCAACATATGTGTTTCGCGCACAATAATCGATTATTTTAATTCAATTATCAATTATTCCCTTTTTAGCCAAAACGCGTTAAGAGATAGTAGCATCATAATCAATTATGATAATCGATTATGGGTTTTCTGTTTTTGGGTCCATTTTTACGCATAGGAGTATAATCAATTAAGGAATCGATTATGTATATAATCGATTATGGTAATCGATTACATCTTCTCTGTTTCGAGAAATTTCTCTTCAGATATATGCTAATCGATTATGATATTTATATAATCGATTATTTTCATTTAGAAACCATCTGAACTTTAAACTTAACGGCTGTTAATTGATTTTTCCAATTAAAGAGCTTACGGCCAATTAAGTTTTATTTTTACTCTTTATATTTTGTGTGCGTGTGATTGATTTTGAGAGCTTTATCTACCATGTACAATATGATCTACAACAAACAATACAGATACTAAAATTCCCTTCACCCCTTCTGAAAGACTTGATCATCTGAGATAACTTTTTTCGCTTTTTGCAATCTAGTCCTTCTGGGATGTGTTCTTTTTGTCATCCATCAAAACTTTAACTTATCCTGTCAAGGCATATATTCACATTCTCCCCCTTTTTGATAATGACAAACGTCTCAAGGAGGTATTTTCTCAAGAAACGGGTGAGACCATTTAATGTAACATCCCTGTTTTCTATAACCCTAATTAAGGTAGATGACCTTGATCGGGTGTTCATATGATTGTGTGATTGCTTGTGTGATAGTTTGGCACCTATTTGGAAGTTTAGGAATAGGCTTAAACAAGGTTGGAAGTGCCTAAGGGTAACACAATAAACTGGGGAAGTTCTTCTTTCGCTGAGCTTGACGCTCAAGCGTGAGAGAACTCCACGCTCAAGCGTTGAGACGCTTAAGCGTGGGGGGAGGTGGATTCTTCAGTGTGCTGAGTGCGCTGTGCAGCTGCTATGAGTTTGGACGCGTGTGAGACACGTGTCAGGCCAGGGAGCAGGCGGAGTGGACTAGGTTGGATGCTCGAGCGTGGAGAGATCCCACGCTAGAGCATGGCAACACTCAAGCATGCAGTGTGATGAATGCTTAAGCGTGGACAGCGGGAACCATAAGTGGAGCTTCCATTTTCATCTTCACACTTGCACGAATTTGGAGAGAGATTCTGCGAGTTTGAGAGAGAAAGCTTACTTTCGAGGAGATCGAAGTACCGGAATGTGATTCCGACTATATCGTTATGATCGCGGCGAAGTTATCTCCGACTATGGCGTATTAGTTTCTCGATTCGCCACAGGTAAATTCGAATCCCTAACACGTGTTCTTCATGTTCTTGGCGTTCTTCGAGTCTTTACCTTTTTTGATCTTTTGGGCTTGCCCCATAACTAACACTATTGTGTATGTGTTGCACTCATGATTAGGGCAAAGTCCGCGCTCGTGATTACTCGTGATTCTGAGCTTGAGGCCGCGACTGTGAGGAGGTTGAGTGGCTGTTCTTAGCTGTCTTGGGAGAGAGAGAGACCACAAGCTTGAGGAGGAAGAAGCGGGATCGTCGCGCTTGTGATCGCGCAGAAGTTTGTGCTACAGCTGTTCAGGTGGGGAGAAAGAGTTACACACGTCGGGGAGGCAAGCGTAGTCTATTTAGTGTTATTTGTATGTGTGTATGTGTAGGGGAACCCTAAACCCTACGTGAGGTTAAGCCCTGATGAAGTATCTAAACCCTAGGTTTAGTCTACTTCGGGCTAGCACCGCTATGTTGATACCCTAGGTTAGCAGATTTATAATGGTTGACGTGATGGCTGTACGGTTTTTTTCGTGAGTATCTGCTTATCTGTTAACTGTTGTATATGGTAGATCTGCATGATATGATGACATGTCGTTACATGAGATGTTTACTATTGCACATGAGATATTCGTTGTTGCATTGATCATACTGCTATTGATTAACTTTTGTATGTAATATGCGTGTGCCTTGAGATTGGAGGTTTAGTCTGATTAGGGTTCTGATCCCGTGGTGGATGTTTGAGCAGATAGTCGACATTTGAGGTTATAGTCGGAGCTTGGAGCTCATAAGGTCATGATGGGAGCTGGGAGCTCATATGTGTTAAGTGGAGCTTGGAGCTCGTGTGTGTGGTTCTGAGAGACCTTGGGGATATACTGGACACAAGTGCACCCACAAAAGACTGATGAGGTAGCTCCTATCGTGTCATAGCGGTCCTGGGCACGTATGGTCATCCCAACTAGAGCCCTGAGTCTTTCCAGTTGCCGGTGGATCTTCCGAGGAGGCCCAGATAGCCCTCTTTGTCTAGGATAGTTGAGCGGTGATGCACTCTTATGGGTCACGGCGAGCGGAACGGATTACCGGAACAAACCAACTTATGGTCTATTGAGGGGACAAGATGTTGCCCTTAGTAGGGTGTTTAGTACCGGCCGACATGCATAGAAAGAGTACGTGTCACATTTAGTTAGGAAATGACCGTGGTGTCGAGATGTTGAGAGATGGCTGTGTCTGTTATATATGCTGCATTGCATCATCCCTATTTTTGATGTGTTGTATATGTTATCTCCCTGTGTTCTTTCCTTTGTATAGGTATGATCGTTCTACGAGCAGACAAGGAGCCAGCAATACCAGAGGATGGACCCGATAAGACACCCATTTATCACCGGAGCACCGAGGATGCCGGTGCTAGAAGATATTGAGATTGTGTATCACGACGAGAAGGGATGGCGGGTGGACCCATCGACCTTTTTGGTTCTATATACAGGACCAGTTAGCTTGATCTTCAGGAGAGGTACTCCACCATATGCAGACATCATTGGACCCTACAGAGTTTACCAGTTCCTTCCCTTTCCACGGATGTGGCGACCATCGAGCCAGAGAGAGCAGGACTACTGATAGGTGGCACCACAGACTTCAGCTGTATCCAGCAGGAGGGGCTTCGTGCATAGAGGCTAAAGGAGACGTTCAGACCGGTACATGAGGGTGGCCCTGAGGTGCCGCATAGTAGTGTCGAGTTCCTCCTCCCAGTACGAGCCTGTGCGGGTTTATAGGCGTGCACACGGAGAGGGACAGGGTAGCTCAGTTCATCCCTACCACTGATGGTGAGGGTTAGCCAGTGCGTCTTCTTCTAGGACTGAGTGGAGAGGTTGATGTATTGAAGTACAGGGTTGGGGAGCATTGGTGAGAATGTCTGAGAGCTTTTCACTCTTTTGGAGTCCTAATATATATGTTTTATCTTTCAGTTTCAATTGTACAGTGATGTATGTATTACAGTGGCCCTACTGAGGGGGCAACCACGTAAAAACTTATATAATGCATGTATGTTTTATCTTTCCCGTTGTGCTTTACTCTGATGCATTCTTTTAAGTACGTGCTTGTCGTGTATGCTTTACCGTTTTTCCATTCGTTTAATAAGCACATAATAATACCACCAGGTTATTGTAATAGTAACATAGTAGGCGGGTTCTGAACTTAATGGGATTATCCTGCGTAAGTGGGGTCGTCTCATTTAACATTTAATAATCAGAGTTATGCGCAGACAATATATGCACTACTCCCCCCTCATTTTATGCAATTATTAAAAAAATTAATAAATCCACTCCCCCTGAATTATGCAACCACATTTAACTCTCCCCCTTTTGGCATTATCAAAAAGCGGGAACACAATAATAGCAAGGCATATATCCAGGTCATCTCATAACCAAGCAATAAATATGGACACCACTTGTTGAGATAAAATAGTTGTTTATAATGGTGCACAAAACATTGATTACACTTGTGATGAAGAAAATATTTATTATGATAAACCACTTGTGGTCTAGCCATTTATACCACTTGTTATTTTTCCAAGACAATATCACTTGTTGTTTTACATGCTTGCTTTTTCTTTCATGTATAGCTCATGATTTCAAAGGGAATAGGATTGATCAAGATTGTTAGAAACATCTCCCCTATTTGATATTGCATTTTATTTAATCATTTAGAGATGAGACTAGTACAAAATATGGATTCTACAAGAAGTTTCTAGAACGGTTGAAAAAAAACCGATTTAAAAAAAGAGGCGGTGGCAATTTTGAAAATAAGTGAAAATTTATTTACATCGGTTTATCAAGAACCCGATGTATAAAACATTTTAGATCGGTTACAGAGTTCAACCAATGAAAACAATTTAAATAAAAAATTATTTATTTATTCCCACCAAGTACTTACATCGGTTATTACACAACCGATCTTATTAGTAAACTTTCAAAATCGGTTATTTGACAACCGATCTCATTATTCAACTTTCATAATCAGTTCTATTAACCAACCGATTTCAAATCTTTATTAAACCCTTTTCTTTTGCCATCGTGCTTTCATATTTCCCTCCTCACTGTTTGCCCTCTCCCTCGTTGCTGCTTCTTCTCTTTCATTAACCAACCATAACGTAATGCTCCGAACAGAAAACGCAACGCTCTCTCCCTCCCTTCCTCTCTGCCTTGCTCTCGTTCCGCCATCGTGTATCCAACTCACATTCTGAACAGACCCATAAGGTATGGTACCCTAAACTCTCATTTTTGCTCTCTGCTTTATGTCACCTGTGACTTGGTTTGAAGATGCTAACTTGGTTTCCAACACAATGCTGAACCTTATTTTCCCTTTTCTGTCTCTACTTTGTTGCTAAAAAATAACTGTAATACCCAATTTTTTAGGGATGGAGGGTGTAACACCCCGATTTTCGAGTTTTCCTAATTAATCAGTATTTATGAACTTATATTTTATTCGAGGTCTTAGAAAGGGATATAAAATATTCTGAGACCATAATCATGCTCACCTATATCGTAGAAAGCTACGATTAAGTTTTGAGTCGAAAACTCAAACGGAGCCCGGTCTGCGTTTTTACACTGACAGTATGATTTTACTGCTCAAAAGACCTCAGATGGACCCGTGAACGAGACAGTAAGTCATAGAATTCGATTCTCTACGTTTTGGTTAAATTTCGCAAAAATTTCAAAAAAATCATTTCCTGACCTCCGTTCGAGCGAAATCTTCAATCGGGTGGAGAACGGAGCCGCGTATGGACTTACCAGGACCCGACAACGGATAATATTGATATCACATCATGTCAACTCATTTGGGAGAGCATGCCAGAGTCGTCATGACGATCGGGAATTTCAGGACGCGAAATTACCAAAATACCCCTAACTTAAGTCTTTTCACCTTTTACCATTTTACCCTTTGAACCAAATGACCTTTTTACCCCTAATGAACTTTTTAGAAGGCTGGAACAGCCCTCTCAGCCCCTCATTCCACGCAGCCCAGCCCCTCAAGAACACCAAGAACACTTCATCTTCCTTAGAGAAAAAAACCTCCATTGAATCCTTGAGAAAACCTTGAAAGCTTGTTGAAATCACTTGATTTCTTGACCAATCTTCATCCATTTTAAGGTAAGATCACTTCTATGGTCTCATATCTTCTTGAATCTCTTTCAATATCAAGATCAAAACTCCATTTTCATGAAACTCATTCTTAGATCCAAAACTTTGAAAATCCATAGGAAATTGTAGGAAAATCCTTTGGAGGTGAAACCAAGTTCTTTGAACTCACCTCATCACCCTCTATCTAAACCCAAGAGCTCATGATCCAAGTCTCATCCTAGCCCTAAAACCCCAAAGTGGCCGAACCCTAAGAGTGATGATGAATAGTGTTTTTCATCAAATTTTTGATTTCTAACTCTTGATTCCATCCTTAGCTTTCCTAGTGTCCTTGAATCCAAGTGATGGAAAACCAAATCAATTCCTAGCCTAGATTGCCCTTTATGGCCGAGAGCTTCATGGGGAAAATCCATGAGTGTTGTTTCACATTTTTGAGTCATAGGACTTGAAATAGTGTTAACTAAGTTCATGAACCAACTAACCAAAAGTTTGGAACCAAATGAGATCCCTAACCCATTTTACCTTTCATGGCCGAACCCTATACCTTTTAGGGGAAGGAAAACTTGTGTTCTTATGTTATAGATTGATGTTGAATTGTTGTTTGAATTGAATTGTGTTTGATTGTTTTAGGCGACGCAAACGAAACCGGAGCCGGAGCCGAGAATCGATCAAGTTTGGACTAAGCAAATTTGAGAGGTAAAGGGAGGTAGTCATTTAAGTTTCAGTAGCTTCATAGTGCATGTTTGATATATGTGTTACGATGTCTTGAGTGATGATTTAGAGATGAGTTTGAATGATGTATATGTATACTTATATCCTGGATTGATTGGATGTTAAATGTTGTGCATAATTGTCTATTTGATAATTTGTGGCATGGATGCCTTAGTTGATATTATGATGATTATTATGGATTGTTGATGTCTATATATATTTATACCCTGGATGAGCATAGGACTGGCTATGTCTCGATAATTTATTAAAAGACTCGAAATCCTAAATCTATGTTTTGAAAATCGTGTTTTTAAATCAAAAAGTGATTTTTGGGAAAACGTGTTGCTTTTTCAAGAAAAGTTGTCTTTCTTGTTGAAAAAGTATTTTTGTTTTGAAAAGTAAAGTGGTTTTGTGAAAAGTCGTGCAAATCGTGTTTTATTTCGGTAAAACGTTTTAAAAAGACGTGAAACCTTAGAAAAAGGTTTTTGCTTTCAAGAAAGGTGTTTTCACGGAAAGTTTTTGTTTTCAAGAAAAGTGTTTTCACGGAAAAATGTTCTCTTGATCAAAAAGGATGTTTTGTTTCGAGAAAACCAAAGTATGTTTTGTTTTCCAAAGTGTTTTGAGAAAATGAAACCAAAGGAAAAATGATGAACCTTTGAGACGAACCCGAACCTAGTGGCCGAGACGTCGGGGCTAGTGTTTTGTGGATTGAGCACTCGGACTTCGTGTCCTGTGTTTTTGATTTGAGTGGGCTTAATGCCTTTTTGAAACGAGTCGTGGACTTTATGTCTCGACATTTGAAAGAATGAACGCAAAGAAAACAGAAAACTTTCTGTGTACATGCATGAACCGGCAGACGTGCCATTTGGAACCGAGCTACAACTTTCGTAGTTCAGAATTCAGCCAGTTAAGACCACTGGGTCTATAGGGGCATTCTGTGTTCGAGATCCCACAAGTGGCCGGTGGCGTAGCAACCCCGTGCCGTGATAAATCGGCTGCCAAACACGAATGAACTCGATCAGAGACTGGAGTATTCATGATATGGTGAGACGTGGTACCCTGGAACAATTGGAGTTCGGACCTAAATAGAGAGGCCGACTCATGAGAACAATTGTGTTACGGGTGTTACTACGGCCTATCGCTCGATGTTGGGAAGTTAGAATCTCCGGAGTACATGAATTAGAAAGATGATATTGAAGTCTCATGCATTATTATAACTGATGATAGTGTTTGGGATGTTGTATTGTATTATATAAATAACTATTCATATAACTGTATTTATCTGTGGATGTTTATACTGCTGTTTGTCGCTTGTGCGGCTATCGTGATAACTTTATTTGAGTATCTCACCTTTGCCTGTACATGTTGGACACCTTGTTGTGTTTTTGGAACACATGTACAGATGTTGGTCATAGGTCCCCGCAGAGACGTGAGGGCTCGGACGATGGAAACTTTTGAAGGAGCCGACGTTGGGTTGTACCCCAATGGCTACTTTTAGCCGACCAGCTTAGGAGTCTTTTGTTTTTAAGCAGGCTTATATTTTATTACTGCATATATGTCGCATATATGTCGCAATTACTTTCTAAGTCTGTAATATGATATATATATATATATATATATATATATATATATATATATATATATATATATATATATATATATATATATATTAGACCAGGTTTTGCGTTATGTTTATGTTTTATGAACAGTGAATATCAATGTGTGATATGAAATTTATTTCTTCGTCTTGAGTTGTTTGCCTATGCATGTAGAAAATTTTCAGAACCGCGTTTTCAAACGTAGCTACTTAATTAAAGTATTTTCCGAAAGCAACCAGCGTTTTATTTTCTTGTTTTATTCCGCATTAGAGTCCGTGTATGTAGCACCCGCGAGGGGGGTGTTACCTTAGTGGTATCAGAGCTGGTCGAGTCTTTCGGGAATCCTTGGGAAGTGATTCTATTATGTTTATGTTGTGTGATCTCTGTGAACCTTGTTTGAATTGTTTCTCTGTTGAAGCAATGTGTGTTGACACACTAGTTTTGATTTATGTTTCCTTATTAAGGTATGTTTGGTTTGCCTTGTAGGGAGACATGAATCTTAGAGGTGGTCGTGGTGGAGGTCGCGGCACTGCTGACAACAATGCTGATGACAACAACATGAATCGGGCTATCCAGGCCATGGCTGATATGGCGGCTGCTGTTGCTCAACAGACAGCAACGATGGCTCAACAGAATCAACAGAACCAACAAAGAGCTGATAATGCTGCTGGTGCCAGAGGGTTAGTCGATTTTCGGCGTCACGATCCTCCGCAGTTTCACGGGGACTGTGACCCGGAAAAGGCTGACCTGTGGCTGCAAGAGATAGAGAAGATTTTTGCTGTTCTACATTGTCCTGAGGGAGTGAAGGTGGACTATGCCACATTCCTGTTTCTGGGTGATGCAGAGTATTGGTGGGGAGGAACCAGACAACTGCTGGAAGCCAACAACCAAGAGATCACTTGGGGAGTATTTCGCACCAAGTTTCTGGACAAGTACTTTCCCCAAAGTGCTAGAACCGAGAAAGAGCAGGAATTTCTGAAGCTGCAGCAGAGGGATATGTCTGTCGGGGAATATGCGGCGAAGTTTGAATCACTCGCCAAATATTTCCGCTTTTTCCAAGCTCAGCCTGACGAGGACTGGAAATGCTAGAGGTTCGAAGGCGGTCTGCGCTTCGAGATCAAGGAGTCGGTGTTGCCACTAGAGATCCGTACCTTCCAAGCTCTGGTGGAGAAGTGCAGAAAAGTAGAAAAGATGAGAAGCGGAAGGGAGAACAAGGGTACTACAGGAGGACCGTCTAGGTCAAGGAACCCGAGCCAGTACCAGCAACAGAAAGGGAAGCAGTCCCAGAAGAAGCCGTATTCCCGACCTCAAGGGAATAGTCAGAAACAACAACCTTATCGTCCTGTTGCTTCTGCTTACGGTGGTGGGAACAGAAACGACCAGAACCAAGGCCGAGCCCAGAGATGTTTCAAGTGTGGACAACCCGGACACCCAGCTGATAGCTGCAAACTGAAAGGAGTTCTATGTTTCCAATGCGGAGAGATTGGACATTTTGCGAGGGAATGCCCTACACCAAAGCCCGAGCCGACTGTCAACAACATGCGGACTGCTAGACCCACAGCGAGGGGAAGGGTTTATACCATGAGCGGCATTGATGCTTCCAAATCTGATGATCTCATACAAGGTAGTTGCATCATAGCTGGTAATCTCCTAACTGTACTATTTGATTCGGGTGCGACACATTCGTTTATCTCCTTGAATTGTGTGAGACAATTAGAGTTGCCTGTTTCTTCGCTGTCTTTTGATTTGATTGTCACAACCCCGACTGCTAAACCTATTACCGTTAATACAGTATGTTTGAACTGTCCTATTACTGTTCATGATAGGAACTTTCTTGTTGACTTAATATGTTTGCCTTTGACTCAATTGGATGTGATCCTAGGCATGGATTGGTTATCTTCCAACCATATCCTTTTAGACTGTGCACATAGAACCCTAGTTTTTCCTGACCCTGAGATTTCTGGATTTATAACTGCCAACCAAGTAAGAGCTTCTTTGAAAGAAGGAGATCAGGGATACATGCTTCTATCCTGTTTAGAAATCGAGAGGGACGTTGTCTTGAGCGATGTGCCGGTTGTGAAAGATTTTCCGGAAGTTTTTCCAGAGGACATACCAGGTTTGCCACCTGTGAGGGACATCGAGTTTGCGATCGACTTAGTTCCAGGATCCGGTCCGATCTCTATAGCTCCTTATAGGATGTCACCTACGGAGTTAGCCGAGTTGAAGACTCAACTAGAGGATTTGATGTCCAAGCGGTTTGTGAGGCCAAGTGTGTCCCCGTGGGGAGCACCAGTGTTGTTGGTGAAGAAGAAGGACGGGAGTTCAAGACTCTGTGTGGATTACCGTCAACTCAACAAGATAACGATCAAGAACAAGTATCCTCTACCCCGCATAGATGACTTGATGGATCAACTTCAAGGAGCCGCTGTCTTTTCAAAGATCGATCTAAGATCCGGTTATCACCAGATCAGAGTAAAGAACGAGGACGTACCCAAGACTGCTTTCAGGACTCGTTATGGTCACTATGAGTACCTCGTGATGCCTTTCGGAGTGACGAACGCGCCTACTATCTTCATGGACTATATGAACAGGATTTTCCGTCCGTTTTTGGATCAGTTTGTTGTCGTGTTTATCAATGATATTCTCATCTACTCAAAAAGTTCTGAGGAGCACGAGGAACACCTACGACAAGTTTTGCAGATCCTTCACAAGGAGAAGTTGTACGCAAAGCTACCCAAGTGTGAATTTTGGCTGGATGAAGTCAAATTCTTAGGACATGTGATTTCGAAGGAAGGAATTGCCGTCGATCCTACGAAAGTAGAAGTAGTACTTCTGTGGGAGAGACCCAAGACTGTGACAGAAATTCGCAGTTTCGTTGGACTAGCTGGTTATTACAGAAGGTTCATCGAAGGATTTTCGAAGATTGTTGCGCCGTTGACTCAACTTACGAGGAAGGACCAACCGTATATGTGGACTGACAAATGTGAAGAGAGTTTTCATACAATGAAGGAACGTTTGACAACCTCACCAGTGTTAGTACTACCTAAGCCACGAACCGTACGAAGTGTACTATGATGCTTCGCATCAGGGATTAGGATGTGTGCTTATGCAACATCGGAAGGTTGTAGCATATGCTTCGCGCCAGTTGAAGACTCATGAGAGGAATTACCCGACGCACGACCTTGAGTTAGCTGCTCTGGTTTTTGCACTAAAGATCTGGAGACACTACTTATATGGATCTAAGTTCGATGTCTTCAGTGACCACAAAAGTTTGAAGTACCTGTTCGACCAGAAGGAACTTAACATGAGGCAGAGACGTTGGATGGAGTTTCTTAAAGACTACGACTTCACTTTGCTGTACCACCCTGGGAAAGCAAATGTCGTTGCAGATGCTCTGAGTCGGAAGACCCTACACATCTCTGCAATGATGGTTAAAGAGCTAGAATTGATAGAACAGTTTCGTGATCTCAATCTAGCTGTGGAAGTGAACAATGAGAAGATTTGTTTGGGAATGATTAAGGTATCTAGTGGACTGATGGACACGATCCGTGAACAGCAAGCAACTGATGTATATCTCCAAGAGAAAAAGGAGTTACTTGGACAAGAGAAAGCTGCAGAGTTCAGTATGGGGACTGATGGTATCTTGAGATGCAATGGACGAGTTTGTGTGCCTAGCAACCCGGAGATGAGGAAAATGATTCTAGAAGAAGGACACAAGAGCAAGCTGAGTATTCACCCTAGATCAACCAAAATGTACCAAGATCTAAAACAAAAGTTTTGGTGGCCTGGAATGAAGAAGCAAGTGGCTGAGTATGTAGCATCATGTTTGACCTGTCAGAAAGCGAAGGTAGAACATCAACGACCTGGAGGGATGCTTCGATCCTTGGATGTACCCGAATGGAAATGGGAGAGCATTTCAATGGATTTTGTGGTAGGATTACCGAGAACTTCCAAAAGTTTTGATTCAATTTGGGTGATCGTTGATAGGTTAACGAAGTCAGCACACTTCTTACCTGTTAAGATCAACTACTCAGTGGAGAAGTTAACTGAATTGTATATCAGAGAAGTAATCAGACTACATGGAGTGCCTTCGAGCATAGTCTCTGATAGAGACCCAAAGTTTACGTCACGTTTTTGGCAAAGTCTGCATCAAGCTTTAGGAACAAAGTTAAGGCTAAGTTCAGCCTATCACCCTCAGACTGATGGACAAACAGAGAGAACAATACAGTCGTTGGAAGATCTGCTGAGAGCTTGTGTTCTAGACCATGGTGGAAGTTGGGATGATCTGTTGCCTCTTATAGAATTCACCTACAACAATAGCTACCATTCTAGCATAGGGATGGCACCCTATGAAGCCTTGTATGGACGAAAGTGCCAGACACCGTTGTGTTGGTACCAGGATGGAGAGAACATGATCGTAGGCCCAGAACTTGTGCAACAAACAACGGAAAAGATTAAAAAGATCCGGGAAAAGATGAAAACGGCACAGAGCAGGCAGAAAAGCTATTCAGATAAGAGAAGACGACCCCTCGAGTTTCAAGAAGGTGAACACGTGTTCCTGAGAGTCACATCTACGACTGGGGTAGGTAGAGCGATTAAGTCCAGAAAACTCACTCCCAAATTCATTGGACCTTACCAAATTCTTCGGCGTATTGGTCCAGTAGCTTACCAGATTGCCTTACCACCTTTTCTGTCTAACATTCATAATGTTTTCCATGTCTCACAACTTCGAAAGTATATTCCTGATCCGTCTCATGTAATCGAACCTGAGACATCGCCTGTGCGAATCGTTGATAAGAGGATCAAGCAACTCAGGGGAAAACAAGTTCCCTAAGTCAAAGTCGTTTGGACCGAAGCAACTGGAGACGCAACGGGGGAGCTCGAGGACAAGATGAAGTTACAGTATCCCAATCTTTTTCAAGGTACGTAATTTCGAGGACGAAATTTTTTTTTAGAGGGGTAGTAATGTAACACCCCGATTTTCGAGTTTTCCTAATTAATCAGTATTTATGAACTTATATTTTATTCGAGGTCTTAGAAAGGGATATAAAATATTCTGAGACCATAATCATGCTCACCGATATCGTAGGAAGCTACGATTAAGTTTTGAGTCGAAAACTCAAACGGAGCCCGGTCTGCGTTTTTACACTGACAGTATGATTTTACTGCTCAAAAGACCTCAGATGGACCCGTGAACGAGACAGTAAGTCTTAGAATTCGATTCTCTACGTTTTGGTTAAATTTCGCAAAAATTTCAAAAAAATCATTTCCTGACCTCCGTTCGAGCGAAATCTTCAATCGGGTGGAGAACAGAGCCGCGTATGGACTTACCAGGACCCGACAACGGATAATATTGATATCACATCATGTCAACTCATTTGGGAGAGCATGCCAGAGTCGTCATGACGATCGGGAATTTCAGGACGCGAAATTACCAAAATACCCCTAACTTAAGTCTTTTCACCTTTTACCATTTTACCCTTTGAACCAAATGACCTTTTTACCCTTAATGAACTTTTAGAAGGCTGGAACAGCCCTCTCAGCCCCTCATTCCACGCAGCCCAGCCCCTCAAGAACACCAAGAACACTTCATCTTCCTTAGAGAAAAAAACCTCCATTGAATCCTTGAGAAAACCTTGAAAGCTTGTTGAAATCACTTGATTTCTTGACCAATCTTCATCCATTTTAAGGTAAGATCACTTCTATGGTCTCATATCTTCTTGAATCTCTTTCAATATCAAGATCAAAACTCCATTTTCATGAAACTCATTCTTAGATCCAAAACTTTGAAAATCCATAGGAAATTGTAGGAAAATCCTTTGGAGGTGAAACCAAGTTCTTTGAACTCACCTCATCACCCTCTATCTAAACCCAAGAGCTCATGATCCAAGTCTCATCCTAGCCCTAAAACCCCAAAGTGGCCGAACCCTAAGAGTGATGATGAATAGTGTTTTTCATCAAATTTTTGATTTCTAACTCTTGATTCCATCCTTAGCTTTCCTAGTGTCCTTGAATCCAAGTGATGGAAAACCAAATCAATTCCTAGCCTAGATTGCCCTTTATGGCCGAGAGCTTCATGGGGAAAATCCATGAGTGTTGTTTCGCATTTTTGAGTCATAGGACTTGAAATAGTGTTAACTAAGTTCATGAACCAACTAACCAAAATTTTGGAACCAAATGAGATCCCTAACCCATTTTACCTTTCATGGCCGAACCCTATACCTTTTAGGGGAAGGAAAACTTGTGTTCTTATGTTATAGATTGATGTTGAATTGTTGTTTGAATTGAATTGTGTTTGATTGTTTTAGGCGACGCAAACGAAACCGGAGCCGGAGCCGAGAATCGATCAAGTTTGGACTAAGCAAATTTGAGAGGTAAAGGGAGGTAGTCATTTAAGTTTGAGTAGCTTCATAGTGCATGTTTGATATATGTGTTATGATGTCTTGAGTGATGATTTAGAGATGAGTTTGAATGATGTATATGTATACTTATATCCTGAATTGATTGGATGTTAAATGTTGTGCATAATTGTCTATTTGATAATTTGTGGCATGGATGCCTTCGTTGATATTATGATGATGATTATGGATTGTTGATGTCTATATATATTTATACCGTGGATGAGCATAGGACTGGCTATGTCTCGATAATTTATTAAAAGACTCGAAATCCTAAATCTATGTTTTGAAAATCGTGTTTTTAAATCAAAAAGTGATTTTTGGGAAAACGTGTTGCTTTTTCAAGAAAAGTTGTCTTTCTTGTTGAAAAGTATTTTTGTTTTGAAAAGTAAAGTGGTTTTGTGAAAAGTCGTGCAAATCGTGTTTTATTTCGGTAAAACGTTTTAAAAAGACGTGAAACCTTAGAAAAAGGTTTTTGCTTTCAAGAAAGGTGTTTTCACGGAAAGTTTTTGTTTTCAAGAAAAGTGTTTTCACGGAAAAATGTTCTCTTGATCAAAAAGGATGTTTTGTTTCGAGAAAACCAAAGTATGTTTTGTTTTCCAAAGTGTTTTGAGAAAATGAAACCAAAGGAAAAATGATGAACCTTTGAGACGAACCCGAACCTAGTGGCCGAGACGTCGGGGCTAGTGTTTTGTGGATTGAGCACTCGGACTTCGTGTCCTGTGTTTTTGATTTGAGTGGGCTTAATGCCTTTTTGAAACGAGTCGTGGACTTTATGTCTCGACATTTGAAAGAATGAACGCAAAGAAAACAGAAAACTTTCTGTGTACATGCATGAACCGGCAGATGTGCCATTTGGAACCGAGCTACAACTTTCGTAGTTCAGAATTCAGCCAGTTAAGACCACTGGGTCTATAGGGGCATTCTGTGTTCGAGATCCCACAAGTGGCCGGTGGCGTAGCAACCCCGTGCCGTGGTAAATCGGCTGCCAAACACGAATGAACTCGATCAGAGACTGGAGTATTCATGATATGGTGAGACGTGGTACCCTGGAACAATTGGAGTTCAGACCTAAATAGAGAGGCCGACTCATGAGAACAATTGTGTTACGGGTGTTACTATGGCCTATCGCTCGATGTTGGGAAGTTAGAATCTCCGGAGTACATGAATTAGAAAGATGATATTGAAGTCTCATGCATTATTATAACTGATGATAGTGTTTGGGATGTTGTATTGTATTATATAAATAACTATTCATATAACTGTATTTATCTGTGGATGTTTATACTGCTGTTTGTCGCTTGTGCGGCTATCGTGATAACTTTATTTGAGTATCTCACCTTTGCCTGTACATGTTGGACACCTTGTTGTGTTTTTGGAACACATGTACAGATGTTGGTCATAGGTCCCCGCAGAGACGTGAGGGCTCGGACGATGGAAACTTTTGAAGGAGCCGACGTTGGGTTGTACCCCAATGGCTACTTTTAGCCGACCAGCTTAGGAGTCTTTTGTTTTTGAGCAGGCTTATATTTTATTACTGCATATATGTCGCATATATGTCACAATTACTTTCTAAGTCTGTAATATGATATATCTATTAGACCAGGTTTTGCGTTATGTTTATGTTTTATGAACAGTGAATATCAATGTGTGATATGAAATTTATTTCTTCGTCTTGAGTTGTTTGCCTATGCATGTAGAAAATTTTCAGAACCGCGTTTTCAAATGTAGCTACTTAATTAAAGTATTTTCCGAAAGCAACCAGCGTTTTATTTTCTTGTTTTATTCCGCATTAGAGTCCGTGTATGTAGCACCCGCGAGGGGGGTGTTACAGAGGGAGACACTGTAAATCCCGTTATTTTGTCTCTGCTAAAACCCAACTTTTGTCTCTGCTAAACCCTTTTTTGCGCACATATGATACCCTCCCACCTGCAAGAGAATTGTTTCAAGAACATGGAGACAATTTGATTATATATAATTCTAACATTGAACAATAGCCTCTGGGAATTGATATTATTTGTATTGATAGTATGGTGATGATCTATTATATAGCCTAGGAATTGCTTATCATATCAGATTGTTGCAGTGTCAAAAGTATGTTAACTCTGGTAGAATTTCATTTGGTAGGTTGATAATCTTTTTCAAGCTATTCTTTTTGGTACATGACTTTGTTTGAGCTAAGTCTGAAATCGGAATCTTGATATTTCTTAGCTCGTTGCTGCTTCTTCTCCTTCATCGCTTTCATATTTTCTGTTTCTGTTCTATCAATGTAGATATGCATTGCGTCATATAACTACTTCATTCCTAGTTCTATTCTTTTGGCCAAATGTTTTGTATTGCTTGGTTTATAAATACTTGGTGTATATTAGTTTGGCATATTAGTTAAGGATATTAGTTTAACATGAATGGTTTTTAAATGTTAGGTTAAAAAACCCTCTCACAGTTCTCTCAAAGCTTCTCTTTGCTTTGTGTTTCTAATTTATGGTGAAGGCAAGCCTCAACCCATCTCGAGCTCCCTCTCACTCATCACTCTTTATCTCCTCACTCTGAGCACAAGTAAGATATTTTATTCTAATGTTTTGTTTGCTGCTTTAACTTAGGGATTGGACTGTTGGATTATCTTTTAGTGTTAATAAATTAGCAAAACCTTAGTTTCCCATTTGAGATTCAATATTAATGAGCATATGTGTACTTTATTAAGGTAATACTCATTGTATTGAATCTTGAATTGTCCAAGTTGGACAGTTTGGGGAAAAACTTATTCTTCATTTGGTTAATACTTATTCCTTAATTCTCATATGTTCTACTTGAAGAAATTTCGGTCTGATGCATTTCCTTTTGTTCTCCGGGTGCACACTTTGTCGCGGTGGATATCACCGCGTTCAAGTCGTGTACGTCGGAGACCGATGGGAAATGCTGCCGAAATTTCATTAAGTATGGGCATGAAAGTTAAGGATAAACTATTAACTGAGTGTTGAAGAAGTTTCTTCTCGAATGGGATAGGGCCATACCCTGTGATAAGAAGGAGTTGAAGATCTTGGACTAAGTGAAGTTGTTGTTGTAGTTATGGATCGTAATTGGATCGATGCTAGACGCACAAGTCATGAGTATGAGAATGGAGTGGAAGAGTTTTTAGAATTTGCTAAAAGAAATGTTCCCGATAGTAATGGAAGGTTTTATTGTCCTTGTGTTAATTGTTTGAATGAGAGACGACTGGAAGCTGAGAAAATATGAGAGCATCTTATTTGTGAAGGGATATGCAAGAGTTATACAAGATGGATATGGCATGGTGAATTGTTAGACAAACCAAGTGTGTCCCAAAGAGAGGAGGTTGATGACGTAGATATGGACGAACGACTAGAGGACATGATCCGCGATATTGGACAAGAGTCATTTCAACGAGCAAATGTGTATGATACTTTGTGCAGTGATGCAGATAAGCCTTTGTATCCTGGGTGCTCTAATTTCACACGGTTGTCAGCGGTGTTAAGATTGGTAGTTGTGAAGGCGAGAAATGGGTGGAGTGATAAAAGCTTCACCAAATTGCTTGAGCTGTTGAAAGACATGCTTCCAGAAGGTAACACATTGCCGAACCGTAACTATAAGGCGAAGAAGATATTGTGTCCGATGGGTATGGAGTATAAGAAAATACATGCATGTCCTAATGATTGCATATTGTACAGGAATGACTTTGAAAAGATGCACGAGTGTCCAAGGTGTGGGATATCACGCTACAAAGTGAAAGATGGTGATTCAAATTGTGATGTGATCACAAAGGGTCCTCCTGCGAAGGTGTTATGGTATCTTCCACTAATTCCAAGGTTCAAGCGATTGTTTGCTAATGTAAATGACGCAAAAAACATTAGGTGGCATGCAGATGAGAGAAAATGTGATGGACAGCTTCGCCATCCGGCTGATTCTTTGCAATGGAAGAGAATTGACAGTTTATTTCCGGATTTCGCCGATGAGAAAAGAAATCTTAGGCTTGGACTTGCTACCGATGGAATGAATCCGTATGGCACCTTAAGTAGTATTCATAGTTCATGGCCTATTCTCCTGGTAATTTATAACCTACCTCCTTGGTTGTGCATGAAGCGCAAATACATTATGTTATCTATGATGATTTCGGGCCCAAAACAGCCAGGAAATGACTTAGATGTTTATCTAAGTCCCTTGATTGAAGACTTGAGAAAGCTGTGGGTGGAAGGCGTTGATGTGTTTGACGGGTATTGCAATGAGACTTTCAAGATGTGTGCCATGTTATTTTGCACCATCAATGACTTTTCAGCATATGGAAACTTGTTCGGATATAGTGTTAAGGGGCATAAAGCATGCCCTGTATGTGAAGAAGCCACATGCTACCATCAACTACAACATGGAAGGAAGACAGTTTACCTTGGGGATCGAAATTTTCTCACACCTGATCACCCGTATCGTAGATTGAGAAAAGCTTTTAATGGATGCCAGGAGAATGAAATTGCTCCGATGGCCTTAACCGGAGATCAAGTTTATCAATGGGTTAAGGACATGGATATTATCTTTGGAAAGACCCATAAGAATGCTACTGAGAAAAACATATGGAAGAAGAGGTCGATCTTCTTTGATCTTCCATACTGGTGCAAACTTGATGTAAGACATTGTATTAATGTGATACATGTGGAGAAAAATGTGTGTGATAGTGTAGTCGGGACGCTTCTTAACATTCAAGGCAAGACAAAGGATGGTGTGAATACTCGTTTAGAGCAAGTTGCGATGGGCATACGAGAGCAGTTAGCTCCACAATCCGTAGGGGTTAAGCGGACTTATTTGCCCCCAGCATGTCATACTTTATCGAAAAAAGAGAAAAAAAGTTTTTGTAAGTGTCTGCGGGGCGTCAAAGTGCAGCAGGGTTACTCTTCAAATGTTAAAAGGCTTGTCTCAATGAAAGATCTCAAATTAGTTGGTTTAAAGTCTCATGATTGCCATGTCTTGATGCAACAACTACTACCAGTGGCTATTCATGACCTCTTGCCTAAAAAAGTGAGACATGCCATAACAAGGTTGTGCTTATTCTTCAATGCTATATGTAGCAAAGTCATTGACCTTCAAAAGTTGGATGAGTTGGAAACTGAGGCTGCTATTATCTTGTGTCAATTAGAGATGTATTTTCCTCCTTCATTTTTTGACATCATGGTTCATTTAATTGTTCATCTAGTGAGGGAGATTAGATTGTGTGGCCCCGTTCATTTAAGCTGGATGAACCCAGTTGAGTGATACATGAAGATCCTAAAAGGGTATGTGAAGAATCCACACCGTCCTGAAGCATCTATTGTTGAAAGGTATGTTGCAGAAGAAGCTATTGAGTTTTGTACAGACTACATGTTAGAAGCGGAACCTGTAGGGCTTCCTAAGTCTCGTCATGAGGGAAGATGTGATGGTAAGGGTACACGAGGTATTACTGTTAAGAGCATGGGTCGAGAGGAAGTGCTTGAAGCACATTTGTATATATTGAATAACACCGATGAGGTTAATCCTTACTTATGTGATCACAAAACCATTGTCAAGCAAAATTACCCTCGAATGAACGAAAAAATGGTTGTTGAACAGGCATAATAAGACTTTCTTAAACTGGTTTAAAGATCAAATTGAGGAGGATAATACTGCCTCTGATACATTAAAATGGTTAGCACACGGGCCTAACTTTGATGTCATATGCTGGAGTGGATACGATATCAATAAGTTTTCCTTCTATACAAAGTCCCAGGATGACAAGAGTACCATGCAAAACAGTGGGGTTATGGTTGTAGCCGAGTCCATGCACTTCTCTAGTTCAAAAGATACAAACCCCATTATGGCATCCATATCTTACTTTGGAGTCATTGAAGAGATTTGGGAGGTCGATTACACTAAATTTAGAGTACTTGTTTTTAAATGTAAGTGGATTGATAGTAACAGTGGTGTACAAACCGATGAGTTAGGATTTACATTGGTAGACCTTGGCAACGTAGGTCATACAAAAGAGCCTTTCATCATGGCTTTCCAAGCAAGACAAGTGTTTTATATTCATGATCCTTCTAACAAAAGGTGGTCAGTGGTTCTCCAAGGAAAAAACATGCATAATGGTAGTGAGGAAAATCAAGATTCAACTGTTGATATTTCCGATACTCCTTCTTTCTCAACACGGATGCCTACTTTCAATGAGGAAAATGAAGCGGACGATGTACATGCCATCCGTGATGATCATCATGAAGGGATATGGGAGAACATTACTACTTGGCCATGGTGTAAGTTATGTTTAAGGTTATATTTATTAGTTAAGTTATGTTTATCTTGATAATTATAAGTTAAGTTTTTTTTGTTATTTAATTTGATATTTATATGTTAAGTTATAGTGTAAGTTATGTTTAAAGTGATATTTGTTATTTATCCATCTTTACTGACATAGTCTATTATTTTTTGTATAAACAGGCATACATGGCAGATCCCTCAGACATCCCTCCTACACGCAGCGGGTCGGATACCCCATTGACAAGTAAAAAAGGTAGACGCGCCACACGATTAAAAAAATTGGCCGTCAACCGTAGTCGTAATCAAAGGATGAGGGTTGAGTTTGATGGAGATTGCTTACCTATAGGGCCAATGGAAGATCACTTTAAGAGTTTTGTGGCCGTCCTTGCCAAAAGCGAGGCTAGTATACTTATTGAGGGTAGGGACCATGTACCGACGAACGTGAAGGATCAAATATGGGATAGTATCATGGTAATTTACTTTTACCCTCTTTGGTTGTATCTATGTTATTTCACCATATTATTTTCATATACACTAATTCCTTCATTTTGTTGTGTAATATAGCTCACCTTTGAAGTGCCGGATACCGAGCATATGAAGAAAAAATGGATTTCGTATGCAGGTGAGCGTTGGAGAGCATTTAAAACACAACTAAGCGGGAAACACATACATGGGCGTGCAGACAAATCTCCACTTGAGATGTACCCGTTCCTTGATCAAGAGACGTGGGATAGATTTGTTCAGATCCGATTGGACCCCGCCTTTCAGGTTAACTTGAGTTATATTGTTTAATTTGACCAACCAAATTGATTTTATTAATATACTGAATTTAGTTGATGTTATTTATAATAGGAGAAAAGGAAAAAGGCGCAGGAGATCCAGAGTAAGAATCTCTACCCCCATCGTTTGTCTCGTGGGGGATATAAAAAGCTGAGGAGGAAGATGATTGAAGAGAAGAAGAAACAACTTTTGGAAGAAGCATCCCAAGCTAATCCTACGGCTTATCCACCTCCAGAAGTTGTTGATCCACCTCCACCCCCACGCCACCATCGACAAGGACCATCGGGACAATATACATCCGAGGAGGCACGTCTTGTTGCTGAAAAGATTGTAAGTATATATTCAATTCTAATTGTAATTGTAACATGCTTATCCATCATCTTACACAAATTAATGTGACAATTGTATGTTGTCGGATTCCTTGGATGAACAAAGCACACAAGGAACCTTTGTGTCTACTGGACGCAAAGATGTCTTGGCTGTTACGATTAGGAAAGAGGACCACCCAGGCCGTGTCCTTGGTGTTGGATGGGGTGTTAGCATTACCCAATACCACGGACCATCTTCACATCATCGGAAGAGGGATGATATTAAGTCCATCAAGGCACAGCTTCGAGAAGAAATAAAACGAGATCTTCTCTCAGAGTTGGCATCTATGGGTTTTTCTTAGCAAAACACAAGTGCCCAACCGTCTGTACCTGTGAGCACTAAGGGTTCATGTGATCATTCACATCAGCCTGATAAGGAGGACGATCAATGTGAGTTGTATGTTGATGATTATCATGATCGCCGGTTAGTGGCATTTGGGAGGGTACACAACTTGGGAAATACCTTACACCACCAGACATTAGAGGATGATCATGTGAGGGTGGTGGTTGAAGATGTTCGAGATGTTGATGCTCTAGTCTCTGTGCCCACCGAGGAGGTTATTACAGTTGGCCAGGCCCCCGGTAATTTCATCCTTTGGCCGAGAAGACTTGTGAGGTTTTTTGTTTCAGCCAAGGTATTCATGTAATTGTTCAATTACTTATGTTTTTCTATATTTACAATTGAAATAACTTAATTATGTTTACTTATGTTTACTAATGCTTTACCTCTGTTGTTGAGGATGATGGAAAAGATCATCGACCCAAAAGGCCTAGGTCGGATCCGATAAAACTTGTGGCTTCCGGTTCATCGAAGGTATTCATATAATCATTCAATAACTTAAGTTTTTTTATTTACAATTGAAATAACCTAATCGTGTTTACTAATGTTCTATATTTGTTGTTTAGGGTATTGACAAGGATGTTGAACTTGATGCTCTGGAACGTCTCGCATTAGCGGCTGTGAAACTTGGGAGGGAGTCCGCTTTTATAAATTTGGAACACGATGGCAAGCCCGACACTTTCTATATCCCCCAGAGGGACATTATGGAGATATGCATTGATAGTGAAATGCTTTACATGACATTTGTCTCATTATGGTGCACATAAGTATATTTTATTTCAACTAATTAATTTGTAAGTTAACTAATTAAGTTTTTAACTATTATAATTAATATTTATTTCAATATCTTAGGTATCTGCATCGCCTGTGTATTGATAAGGGTAACCTCCATCTTTATGGATTCCTTGACCCTCAACTGATTCAGGGTGAGACACTTAGGTCAAATGAGATTACCGCGTATATGCGACGTGTGCTTGATGAAGGCAAAAAACAGTGCTACCTAGCACCTTACCTCCATCTGTAAGTACAAGTTTTACTATTGATTTATAATTATCTGTGACTTGTCTCTAACTGTTTCCAAATGCAGTAAACATTGGCAATTATTGATCATCTGTCGTGGTATGAGTGTTATGGTCTTCTTTTGTTCGTTGGGAAGGAAGCCGATGAAAGAAATCAAGCTTATTGTTGAAACGTAAGCTTTTAATTAATTTAATTTATACTACATTTGCTTTATTAATTACTCTGAAATCTATAACATACTTTAAATTCATATTTTCTTAATTATGATAGATCTATGAACGCAAGTCGTCTTTTGGATGGTGGTAGGCCCAGGCCTATTAGGTGGATTTACCCTAATGTAAGTAGTTTATTAGTACCCGAGATTCAATTGTAATGTAAAATAGTTACTATTATGTTTTTACTCATTATATATTCAAATTGTGTATTCATTTGTAGTGTCATAGGCAACGTGGCGGCTGGGAGTGCCGATATTATGTCATGAAGTGGATGTTCAACATTGTCTCCGCGAGTATTACAGATCGATGGAAGGAGGTAATTAACTAATAACATTTGTAAATAGTTATAGATTAATTATGTATAGTTATAGTTGATTAGTTATAATGTGCAAATTTTCGACAATCAGGAAGCATTCTCTTAAGAGGACATTAAGGACATCAAGGAGCGTTGGGCAAACTTCTTTCTTGAGATGACTACTGAACAATAATTTATGGATGACATTTTATTTCTTTAATTAGTTTAATTTGTTATATATCTTTGTTGTTTCTTTGTTATGTATTTAATTAATTAGTTTGAATTTATTACATTATATAATTTGTTGAGTTTGTTGAATCAAAAGAAGCTGACTTTTGCATAATCAATAAAGTAGTTTGGCTTACTTAGTATAGTGATTTAGATTATGTTCTTGTTGAGATTCTATTTTGGCTGGGATTGTTCTGGTTGTACATATATGAAACATGGTTAAGGATTGTCACTAGTTTAAAACAGAGTATTTAAAAAAAAAAAAATGGACTATCAACATCGGTTGCAATAGAGAACCGATGTTGAACTATCAATTTCAATCGGTTCTGAGTTATAACCGATGTGAAAAGTAAAACTTTCAAAATCGGTTACAAGACAAAACCGATGTTGAATTATAAATTTCAACATCGGTTTTATATTATAACCGATATTAAAAGTTCTTTTTCAATAATTATTAATCTGATGAATGAGCACTTTCAAAATCGGTTTGGTTTATAACCGATGTAGAAATTTAACTTTCAACATTGTTTAAAAACCGACGTTAAAAGGTCTTACATTCTACATCATCTGCTTCTACATCGGTTCCATAACCGATTTTGAATGATATTTTTAACCCATTTAAAACATGTTAATTGCACTAGTCAACATGCATACATTTCAAGAAGAGAATTTTAGAGATATAGCATAGATTAAAAGAAAATTCTCCCCTTTTTACCAATGATTATCTAATCCTGTATTTCTATACTTCCCTTAAACATGCATATATTTCTCCCCCTTTCGAAGACAATTTTTCCAAATAAGCACTTCAATTTTTCATAGGGTATTGGAGAAAGGATAAAAGAGCATTTAAAACATTAAGAGAGATAAGGATAGAAATCACCGATTTTGCACTTATATTCAATTCATAGTCAATTGGAGGATGCTATTGTTCTCTGTGTTTTATGGCATAATCGATTATCCTTCTCCTAGTAATCGATTACTATTATTCTGACTTTCGATTTTCATCCCATTTTGGCCCACTAATCGATTGTTATCTTCTTCATAATCGATTATTCTGCCTTCTTTGATATAATCGATTAAGTAATAGATTTTATATATAATCAATTTTTGATGATGAACATTCAAACTTGTAATCGAATATTTAATTTCTTGTTCTTGCTGAGTTACACATAATCGATTATTGTAATCGATTAGGACTCCTCTGACTTTTGAGTTTTCTCCCCCTATCGCATGTAATCGATTATCATAATCGATTCTAGGCTTTCTGACTTGTGTATAATCGATTATTGTGTACTTTATAATCGATTATTTCTCGAAAAATTTCTGAACTTAGCCAATTCCTGTGGAGAGAACTCTTGTCTCCTCTCATGTGCTTCGAATAACCATTTTTAAGATATCCATTATAAGTTCTTGGTCTTCAAGCACACCTACAACACAGAATCAAGTTTTGACTTTTGGTACCCAAACCATGTTGGGTCCTTGTGTGTTAGTCTTGGGTAACAAGCCCTGTGGAGTCCATGCATTTTTAACATACACATCTTAATTTCTCCTAATATTGCAGATAGAAGCAGTGTGTCCTTTTCTACCAAAATAAAAGCATTTAACAAAAGGAGTACTTGACGTATTTGTTGGACTAACGAACTTATTAAAATATTTTTCATGCAATTTAGGGTGATAACGCAAACTAGCTTTGTCATGTATTCCCTTTTGATTTCCTAGAAGCACATTTAAGTTATCTCTCCCACTAGTGAACTTTGCAAGCGTGTTGTATAAATCTTCAATTTTATTTTTCAAAACGTTGCATTCACTACACTTTGAAATTTCATTCTTTTTGTTTTCACAAGATAGGTATGATGAAGTTTCTCTTGAAATAGTTTGTTTCTCTTTAATGGTATCCATCTCAGTATTCAAAAGACTGATTTTAGATTCAAGACTAGAGATGGTTTTCTTTGATGAAGAAATAATTTTTCTAAGACGCATAATTTCATCATCTAACTCTTCACATGCAACAAGTAAATCATTATATGACAATCCAGTTTCAAGTTCAAGTTCATTTACCTTTCTTTCTCATGATTAGCCATGAGGCACAGATTTGCCTACTCGTTGTCTCATTTGTCTGATGAGCTCATATCATTGCCTTCCCATGCAATATACGCTCTTCTTCCTTTTCTATCCTTTTGTGGCTTCTTTTCTTCCTTCTCATACTTCTTTTGTCCTTGAGGACAATCGGTTTTAATGTGAACCTTTTTGCCACAATTGAAGCATGTTGGATTATAAGAACCTCCTTCTCCCTCATTTTTCCTTTGAGCAGTAGAGAATTGTTTTGCTTTGCCTTTGTACCTTAGAAAATTTATGAACTTGCATACCATCAAGCTCATATTTTCCTCATTTTCATTTAGACTTTCATACTCGTCAAAATCAATTTCTTCTTCCCTTTCACTAACACTTGCTTTAAGTGCCAGTCCATACTTTTTCTTGTCACTTTCTTCACTTTCAGTGAGTCGATTTAATTCGAGCTCATGTTCCTATAATTTTCCAAATAGAGTTGCCAAAGTCATAGTGGATAAATCTCTAGATTCAGCTATAGCAGTTACTTTGGGTTGCCAACTTCTATTAAAACATCTAAGCACTTTATTAATCAAATCTTCATTACTAAAGGATTTCTCAAGAGTCCTAAGATGATTTATAATATGGGTAAAACGTTTCTGCATATCATGTATGCTTTCACCCTCAATCATCCTAAATAGCTCATACTCATGGGTCAGTGTGTTCATTCGAGCCCTTTTGACCTCGGTAGTACCTTCATGGGTCAATTGAAGGGAGTCCCACATTTCTTTGGCGATCTTGCAATTTGAGACCCTACAGAACTCATCGTAGCTTAAAGCTGAAGTGATGATATTCCTAGCTTTCAAATTGTATTGGACCTTTTTCCTTTCCTCGTTGGTCCAAAGATTTCTCGGTTTATCCACCACCTCATTATTAACTGAATGAGTAGGGACAAATGGACCATTTTCCACAGCGTCCCAAACTTCGAGGTCCACAGCCTCAAGAAAGATTTGCATTCTTTCTTTCCATTAACCATACCCTTCACCATTGAAAGATGGGGGTCTGATGGAATGTCCCTCGTGATTAAAGTAGTTTGAAGTCATGTTACCTCTTGGGGCGGTTAAGCCTATAAGCAAGAGTTAAGCTCTGATACCACTTGTTGACAAGTGATCCAAACACAAGAGGGGGGTGAATTGTGTGTAATGTGTATTTTTGAAAACTTTTTGCACAACAGAGCACTTTAGAAATAAATAACTTGTATTTAAAGTGCGTTGAATAAATTGCAATAAAATAAAGGTAGCAAAAAGTAAATGACATGAAATAAATTGCAATAATTTAAAAGTTGCAGAAAGTAAATGGCATAAAATAAATTGCAATAATTAATAGTAAGGATGAAAAGAAAGACTCGCAGTTTTATCCTGGTTCGGCTACCTAATACCTCAGTAACCTACGTCCAGTCCCCAAGGTCAACCACCAAGGGTTTTCACTCAATAACTAGATTTTAAATCAGGTTTATCTAGAAACCTTCACAAATAAGAGCACTCTTCACAGACCAGGGATATCACCTCCCCCAGTGGCAGAGTCTCAAGAGAAAAACTATGGGACTCACACCCAAATAAGAACAATATAAAGGAGAAATGTAGCACTCAAAAGTGTAGATAAGAAGTTACAACTTGAAGCACAATTACAGTCTCACTTATATGGAGTATAAAGCTTTCTCTCAATGTAAGTGTAATCAAAGTGTAATATTAGTGAGAGTGATAAAAAGAATTTTTGACAGAGTGTTAGCGAAATAAAAAATAGGGAAGCAAGTGTTGTATTTGAAACAGTTCCCAAGGCATCCTATTTATAGGAAAAGAATTAGGCCCATAAGAATTAAGTTAAGCCCACTTTCAACATATGTGTTTCGAGCACAATAATCGATTATTTTAATTCAATTATCGATTATTCCCTTTTTAGCCAAAACGTGTTAAGAGACAGTAGCATCATAATCGATTATGATAATCGATTATGGGTTCTCTGTTTTAGGGTCCATTTTTACGCGTAGGAGCATAATCGATTAAGGAATCGATTATGTATATAATTGATTATGGTAATCGATTTATGCTAATCGATTATGATATTTATATAATCGATTATTTTCATTTAGAAACCATCTGAACTTTAAACTTAACGGCTGTTAATTGATTTTTCCAATTAAAGAGCTTACGGCCAATTAAGTTTTATTTTTACTCTTTATATTTTGTGTGCGTGTGATTGATTTGGAGAGCTTTATCTACCATGTACAATATGATCTAAAACAC
Organism: Ammopiptanthus mongolicus; assembly: GCA_039655645.1. Taxonomy (NCBI): domain Eukaryota; kingdom Viridiplantae; phylum Streptophyta; class Magnoliopsida; order Fabales; family Fabaceae; genus Ammopiptanthus; species Ammopiptanthus mongolicus. The sequence goes on from CM077349.1 coordinate 39,890,564, forward strand.
ACAATACAGATACTAAAATTCCCTTCACCCCTTCTGAAAGACTTGATCATCTGAGATAACTTTTTTCACTTTTTGCAATCTAGTCCTTTTGGGATGTTTTCTTTTTGTCATCCATCAAAACTTTAACTTATCCTGTCAAGGCATATATTCACATTAATAAATAAACTTACGTTCACCATGCATTTCTAGAAGTCATACAGAATTAAAGTACATAAATAGAAACAATACTATATACAGACATAGGTCCAAGCCTAACTGATAATAAGTATATAATTAAGTACTAGGAGTCACAGCTTCTCAAAAGGGTACAACTGACAGTTGGACACAGCCTGGCCAAGACAGAACAACATAAGGAGTCCCCTTCCGGACTCAAGGTAGACGTTCAGCTGAGTCGTCGTCGCATCCATCTTCTTAAGCAGAAATAGCAATAAAAGCAGAGAAAATATACAGACCCAATCATCAACATAAGTAAAAACGGGATGACACACAAAGTAATAACATACCCAACATGCATACCATAAATCTTAATATGTCATGTTAATCAATTAGCAGCATAAGACATCTTTGAAAACAGAATAGTGATATACAACATACAAATGTAATCACCAACAGCCATGCAATGCAATGCAATGTACATGACTCAATGCCATATGGCACAAGGGTAAACTCTGACCCCTACTCCATGGAGCTAACAAAACGTCGAAGAGAGTGAATCAGAGGACATGTTCTGTGTATGCCAGCCATGGGCAAGATGCTACAACATTCGTAACGTGGACGTATCAGGCTTTACGGAAACACTCTCCTCCAAACATGAAAAGTATGGCATCAAGTCGAGGATATCAGTGTATTGCTTGGAGTCGCCATGACACAGAAGAGCTACCGACTGGTCACATGTCAGCCTTTCCAACCCTGATACCTCCAAGATTATTTAAAATGTCACCGTAAGATTCGCACCCGCATTAAGGTGTAAGCTCAACTCCTAGGTTCAAGGCCTTATAGACTCATGCAATGAAAGGCCAGTGCTTACACAAAGCAGATGCAATAAAGCAATGTCTATCCATCGGATAAACCTTAAGGTTCACTAAGGTTCTCTTCCTTAAGAACTATATGCGTCTATGTATTATAAAACTTTTATCCAATGGATAAATTCTTGATCCCTCCAGAATCTAGTCATCACAAGACTGAAACAATTGAACGATTGTCCTAGATCCGAATCATTGGTCCGTCATTGAACTACTATTTCAAAAACCAAAACGTTTCAAGTTTGTGTTCGCGTCTTATGAACTACATCTAAAGTCCTAAGTGTTATGAAGAAGGATTGAGAATCCTCTTAGATAAGTCTTTGATTCTTTCTATGGTATTAATTCCTTGAGTTTCAAGTAATGAAAAGAGCATTGATTCACTGAAGTCTTATGAAGGCATTGATGAACTAAGTCATCGATGGTATAGTGTATGGTCTTGTTCCACCATATACTATACTTAATTGTATTTTTTCTTTTGCTCTAAGTTAATTACTTATCTTAGGTTTTTATGCATAAAACTTTATGATTTGAGTTGAAAACTCTCGATTTAAGACTTTGCAGACCAAAACCTTTCTAATTGAAAACTCATTTGATTTGAAAGAACTTTGTTACTTGCTTGAAGTGAAGTACCTTAACTAATTTGAAAAGGGTTTTCCCTTACCAACTTAGTGTAAAACCGTGATCTAAGTTAGCTGAAAAGAAAATGGAATTTCATTTAGTTTTCAAACTATGATTCATTTAAATCTAAACTTTAGGACAAAGTCCTCTCTATACTTTGAAGGTTGAATGTTGACTTAGTTTTAAAATGAAGGTGACATCCTACTAAACCTAAGGTAACTTCATATTAATTTTACTTTCATGAAATCACTTTGATCATTTTATTCTTAAAACACTTATTTAATTTAACAAACTTTGACTAAAGTAAAACACATTTTCACCTTTAGTTAAAAACACTTGAGGGCCTAACCCTTAGATGATTCTTGGATCAAAGTCTCTTTTTGTTTGTTTTTTTTGAAATAAAAGTTACTAAAACACTTTCTAACTTTCAAAAACATTAAAGTTCAAGAACAAACTCATGTTCTCCCTTTTGTGTGCTTGAAGGCCGAATTGTAACACCCCGATTTTTTTCAAGCTTTTGAGCCTTCTGTTTTACTTAAACAGTATTTATCCGTTTGTATTTTATTGGAGGGTCTATAAAGTGAAATAAAATAATCCGAGACCATAGTCATGTTCTACGCTATCGTAGGAAGCTATGGTTAAATTTTGGTCGAAAACTCAGACGGAGCTCGGTCTGCGTTTTACACTGACAGTATGATTTTACTGCTCAAACGATCTAATTTTGACTCGTGAACAAAACCGTTAGGTTTTATATATTATTTCCAACAATATTGGTTCTTTTGAAAATTTTCAAAACAAATAAGTCGTTATACGTTATTTGGACGTAAAACCTAAATCGGGTGGACAACGGAGCTGAATACATGTTTTCTTGGACCTGCTAACGGATAAGATGACATCATCATGACATCATCACCTTGCCACGTGTCAAATCCCTATGGAGGACACGTGTCAATTTCCTGTGGTCCCGAATAAAATATAATATACCGGAAAATATCTGGATACGAAATTACCAAAATACCCTTGCACTTAACTACAAGTTTGCCATTGAAGTGAGATTTTTTTTCTATTTCACCCCTCCCACAAGGCCTCACGGCCAGCTCTCTCTTTCTCCCCTAACCCACCCATTCCTCACCATTTTTGATTTCTTCAAGCTTTTCTTCAAGATTTCTTCATAGATCTTCAAGCTTTGGGTGGATTTTGTTGATTCATTCACTAGTTTCACCATCTAGGAGGTATTATACTCAACTTTCATCTCTTAATCTCTCTTTAATCTCCATGATTCATGATGGTTTAGTTTTGAACTTAGAACTTCAAAAATCCATAAGAAATTTTAGAAAAATCTTTTTCTCACCAAATCAATTTCTTTGATCCTAATTCATGATTGTCTACCATGATCCAAGAGTTGGAAACCAAAAGAGCTCTCTAGCTCAATTGGAAAAATGGGGTCGAAACCCCTATATGTGAGTGAGTTAGGATTTTGGTTCAAGTTTTCGTATAATAGACTTTGATCTAGTCTTACCACACCAAATAAGGATGGAATCCAAGAGATGACAAATTTTGGAACTCCCTAGCCATATTTTCTTACCCATGGCCGAAGCTAGGAGGGGGATTAGGAGAGAATTTTTGTGTTTTACAGTTGTTGTATTGATTGATTGATTGTGTGTAGTTGCCGACGAGTAATCGGACAAGGAATCGGGAGAGTTCGTGGACCGATCGGACAACTTTGTGCTTACCGGGAACTTCAAGAGATAAGGGGGGAAATGCCTGAGGGATTCTCCCGATGACTACATGTCATCATATTTGATTTGTATATATGTAATTAAGTTGTGTGGTGATTAATTTCTTTACTTTCGGCAATTATTTGATTTGTTGATAATTGTTAATTTATATGTGTTATAGTAGTTGAATATGTGTTTTAACTGTATTATCTGCTATAAACATATTATGATGTTGATTGTTGATTGGGAAGCCAGACAGTGGTCAGTGCTCAATTAATCAATGGGGATAAAAGCTTTAAAAAGCTTTGTATTAAATAATAAATATTTATTTGGGAAGACGTTGGGTCTTTTTAACAATGATGTTTTTCTAAAGAAAAAGTGGATCCAAAAATAATTTATGAAGTTAGTAGGAAAAGTTAGTTTTTATGAATAAATTAATCTTTATGAGAAAAAAATAACATTAAGAGGAAAAAGTCAAGTTTTTCAACTGAGGACGTTTTTAAACGATGTTTTATTTGCGAAAAGATTTACGGAAAACATTTTCAAAAACAGAAATGCTGTTTTGGGACGACATTTTGGTCTCAGCTGTTTCCTTTCAAAAGTTGGTTTTTGGGAAAGGACTTTCAACCAAAATTAAGTTTTTATCAGAGTTCGTTGGTTTTCAAACCGTTTTCAAACAGAAAAGTTTTTCTGTAAAACGATTTTTCCCAACGGTGTAAAAACCGACAACTTGGATGAGTTGCGGAGTTTTCGTTTTGGATTTGTGTTTCACAGAACGAAAAACGATGTATAAACGATGAAAACGTGAACCTAGCATACGAGATGTCGGGATGCTAGTGTTCTGTAAAAATAGCACGAGAAGCCGTGCAACGGTGTTATGGACTGCGTGTCCTATGGGCCATTTGTCCTCCTCTTATTATGAGGAAACGTGATTAAAAGTGAATGGTGTTTTCTATTACCACGGACCTTGGGCTGGTGCATCGGTCTAGGGCTCCGCGATTGAGCACTTGGACGTTTCGTCCTATGTTAACGGTGAAAGGTTTTAAAACGGTGTAAACGATGAATAGTCGAGAGCCTTGAGCTACGACAATGAAAGAACGAACACAAAGAAAAGTGACAAGACTTGAAACGTTTTTCCATGCATTAAAATTCGGCAGACGTGCCAACGGTGTTATTCTGGATATCTTGGTGGTCAGGATATTCAAACGGTGTATATATCATTGTGCCTTGATGGACAATGAAAAACCATAAACGGTGATCGCCTGTGCCTTGTGTTGGATAATGCGCAATGGTTTTAACAACGGTATGCCTTTTTGGCAGTCGAGCTTGATCAGCTCAATTTCTATAAAACGGTGTTGGTATCTCCGAAGATTAGGTAAGGAATTAGATTATGAATATCGAAGTGTCATGCATTTCTTTTGGAAAAATGACGATGACTGCCGGGCATGAGACCCTATGATATACTACTTGTTTATCTAGTAGAACTTTATACATGGTAATTATACATGCTTATGTGCTGTTGATGTGTAATATATGTGGTTATCGTGTGTGAATCCATATATTGGTATCTCACCCTTACATCTTTAGATGAGTTCCAAGATGCCACCGGAACATTTGGGGATCCTTTCACTGATGCTTGAGGGCCCGGAAGGAGTGTGATGTACGAGAAGTCACCATGTTGTAGTAGTACGACCAGCTATAGGATATGTCCTATTTTATTTTGAATAACAGCTAGTTAATTGCTCTGGCTACTAAAAGCCATGACTGTTTTGAATGGCCGTATGTTTAAGGCTTATGCAGTATATTAAGATACCTTATTATGTATACTTTGTTTGATGGTTATTTACATGCATGCTTACGTGACGTTGAGGTATGGTAAGCTAAGTTAGAAGAAAAATTTTATCACGGATTTTAATAAGAAGTTAAATACTTAGAAAATCTTATTTTCCGAAAGTAAACCAGCACAATTAATTAAAGTTTATTTTCCGCAACGGGTGACAATGTGGTGCCCCCGAAGGGGGTGTCACACGAATGGTATATCATATGGAATGTGAAGATTTTGCTTCACTAACTTGTCAAGTGAAAGCTCAAAATGATCACAATATTATGATGAACAATAATCATACATCATTCAACCATAAACAAGCATAAAAATCCTTACTTGATTTAGAGATCAAAGTATGGTTTTAAACATACATGAAAACATTTTTCCATCCAAGCATACATCATCATAAACATGTACTAAGCATGGAAACATTATTACAATCATGTTGTCAAAGATAACTTCACCAATAAAGTAGTGAACCCAAGAAAAAAGGTTTTGTAACACCCCACTTTAGGGGTCACAATTATTCAACACAAGACCATAAATTTAAAAGCGGAAAATATATAAATAGAGCTTACCGAAAATATGGGTTTTCTTTTTCCTTTCTTTTATATTCAAGTTCCAAAACCATGCATGTATACTTACACCACAAGGACAATATGCATAATCATAATCAATACTAAAAGATAGAACATCTCTCAAAATACATAGGTACACATAGTAGTTTCAACACTGGATTACAGATGAAAACAAAATAACATAAAGACAAGCTTAACCTGTACTACAGGAGACGCAGCTCCATGAGATAAAGGGGCAAGGGGGTACATAATAAATATATAGACACTAGGAAAGACTCTAGAGACTGGCCAAAAACTGACACTATACTACTCATCAGAGTAATACTCCTCTGGGTCCTCCTCCTCCAAAAAAGAGAATTTGGGTTATGAACTGTGACACCGAGAGGGGCTGTTACACTCAACCCTAAGAAGCTAGATCATAGGGTGAGGGTTACCCCCCACTTATAAACACCATTCAGGTCTTATCATTATCCAATGTGGGACACCAACATAGTACTTGGACCTTGCAATCAGTGAGCAAGCAAACATGAGTCGCACGTCATTTTTTAATGAATGTTTCACTCGTGATTTCTTAGCATTTAGAAATCGAACCGATGCATGTAGTTGAGAATGGAAATGGAAATAGGAAAGGGCGATAATGTTTTTGTCTCCGACAGTCCGGTGCTTCCGCCACCCGAAAAGATGAAGCCTATCTTTATAGTAATCACTTTACAAACCATTACTTTTATGGTTACCTCTGTAAAACCATTACTCTGCCCATCTTTGCGATGACTTTTCATGGTCAATTGGTTTACGGTGTGTTGAAATTGGATTTTAAAATAAAAAAAACAAAAATTTTATGAAAAGAACCAAAACAATAGCAAAATAGTAAAAGATAAAGAAGAATAGAGGGAAGAAGAGCCATTTCATTATTATCTACAATGGTACAATCTTTACAATGGTTACATGAGTCCTATTTATAGGACAAAACTCTTGTAACTTTCAAGCCTATTAAGGGCCTAACATAATGTGCCATAAACAAATGAAGTCATGGTTAATAAACTTATGAGTGAAAGCATTTTACTCACGGAAGTTATGGGAGCCACTTGGGGTATAGGAAAGGCTTAGGGAGATGGACATCCCCTATTTATATTATTCATAACACTCCCCTTGGATGTCCATTAATGGATATGCCTCATTAAAACTTTACCAGAAAAACCCAGTGGGAAAACCATGTAGCATAAAACCTTGATTAAGGGAAAAAAGAGTACAGTTTTATCCCCCTGTTTGAAGCATGACTTCAAGGTACATGAATTCCAACATCCTAATCTCTTCCCTGAAGCCATTTTGAAGCAATATACTTTGCTATGTCACCTTTGATATATTCTCGTTTCAATTAAGCTTCGCAAGCAATAATTTCTTCAAGTAGAACTTCCTCCACATGTAAATAAAAGCATGTTAATTGGGATATGACTTCATCTGGGACATAAAAATAACTTGCATTTGCAAAAAATTTGTTGATCATAAAAATAACTTGTATCTGCATAAAATTAACTGATCATGAAGTATGTAACATCCTCATTTTCATCACCTTAATTAAATCCAGGAATATATTTTGGTTTAATGATATGCTTAGGAAGGATGTTGAGAGTTAAAGTTAAATTGGACTAGAGAAGGATGAAGAGTGTGTGACTCTGGGCAGAACGCTCACGCGTGGAGCAATGTAACGCTCTAGCGTGGAGCATGGTGGACTCTCAAGCGTGGCCACTCTGACCAATTGACTGGCAGTGATGGGACATAAAGCGACACGTGTCGGTTACGAGTCGCAGCTGACACGTGATGGGCGGTGCCTTGCTGGTGAGGAAACGTCAACACTCAAGCATTGAGAAGGCTAACGCTCAAGTGTTGGAACGCTAAAGCGTGGGGTTTTGGAACGCTTAAGCATTGTCAGCAGAAACTTTTCCTATATGTGGATCTTCATTTACAGAAACTTTGCTATGTCACCTTTGATATATTCTCGTTTCAATTAAGCTTCGCAAGCAATAATTTCTTCAAGTAGAACTTCCTCCACATGTAAATAAAAGCATGTTAATTGGGATATGACTTCATCTGGGACATAAAAATAACTTGCATTTGCAAAAAATTTGTTGATCATAAAAATAACTTGTATCTGCATAAAATTAACTGATCATGAAGTATGTAACATCCTCATTTTCATCACCTTAATTAAATGCAGGAATATATTTTGGTTTAATGATATGCTTAGGAAGGATGTTAAGAGTTAAAGTTAAATTGGACTAGAGAAGGATGAAGAGTGTGTGACTCTGGGCAGAACGCTCACGCGTGGAGCAATGTAACGCTCTAGCGTGGAGCATGGTGGACTCTCAAGCGTGGCCACTCTAACCAATTGACTGGCAGTGATGGGACATAAAGCGACACGTGTCGGTTACGAGTCGCAGCTGACACGTGATGGGCGGTGCCTTGGTGGTGAGGAAACGTCAACACTCAAGCATTGAGAAGGCTAACGCTCAAGTGTTGGAACGCTAAAGCGTGGGGTTTTGGAACGCTTAAGCATTGTCAGCAGAAACTTTTCCTATATGTAGATCTTCATTTTCACCGAGGGAAGAATTTTGCCCCTCCATTTTCTTACCAAGACAAAGAGCTCGAGGTTGAGAGGTCCAGGGGAGGTTGAGAACTTTGATCCAAGTTTGTAGTTCGTTCGTGGATCCGATTTCAGTTCCGTTCGTGTATTTGTGATCAGCTCGGCTTCTACTTCAATTATACCGGTTTGCTTTCGTGATTCGCCGAGGGTAAGCCGAGGTTCTGTATCAACCTACATTGTAGCTATACAATGTCATCCTTTATTTATAGCTTCTATTCGCGGTTATAGCTTCGTATTAGGGTTAGTGCTATAGTCTATGTGTTGTTTCCGTGATTAGGGCAAGGTTGGAAGTTGCGTTCGGGACCCTTTTGGAGAAGGAGACCGCGGCTGTGAGGGCTAGTGGAGAGATCGTGGAGCCCGCTGAGTTCGTGATCATTGCTACTTCTGCTATCAGGTGGGAGAAAGAACCACAATATCGTCGGTGACGCAAGAATAAAATAATATATATTGATATGCGTATGGCGTCCTAAACCCGACTAGTGGTTGAGTAATCGACAACACCTAACTCACATTGGTGACTACTAAGTTGTGGTACCAATGCAGTTTTAGGCATTGTAGGTTTATCACCGATTGGTTGATTTTATGATATGTCGAGGTTGTATGCTTGTGCATTTGTATGCTTAATATGATACCTGTTGATATGCATGTATGCTTAGTAACATGTGTAGGGTTACTTGAATATTTACTATGAGTTGACATGCCTATGAGTAGATATGATGAATATGATTATTGAGCATGATTATGATTGCCTATGATATGATATTTGTGATCATTGTTGCATGAGTAGAGATAGGCAGTAATTCATGATAATTTGGGAGATGATCATGTGGTGAGGATTTCGAGGATATATACATATATATATAGTTGTAGTGCTCAACATAGAGCTTCTGTTAATATACTCATGTTGTTATATAAAGTTGGTTCCCGGTTATGCCGGAGAAAGTTGTTGTGGTTGTGTACAAGTTACGGTTGAGACACTAAGTTGTTGATCCTGAGATGAGTTGGTGAGATTCATGTGGCATCCTTGTTGTTGATCACTGTGTTAGCGTATGGGCGATCGATCTTGCCTGCGGGGAGATGATCGTACCCATCAGTTGTTAATGGGCGAGTGTCCTGACCTGGCCTGCGGGCGGGAGGATATGTCGTTACCGTGAGTTGAGTTGTTGATGGTCGACTATTCTGACCTGGCTTGCGGGGGGGAATATGTCATACCCATGAGTTGAGCCTGAGAGCTGTTGGCCTAACCCTGCATTACGGGGGGTGGCACAGTGATGGATGGGACATCTTGATCTGTTGGGGATGTCACGTCATGATCACGTCCATATAGTCGTTAGTTGCATGAGTGTGAGTGACAGTAGCTAAGTGAGAAGGACTTGGGAGATGATTGCTTGACACTATGTGTTGTTGAGTGTTGCTAGCAGTATAGCTTATTTTATAGTTGTTTCCCTATTTATGATGTATTGTTGTTTCTTATCTCCCATACTTTCCCTATGTTGTAGTCTATTTATTCTCGATCGCACGAGAAGATTCGGTTGAAGAGCTGCCTGAGGAGATAAATGGCACACCTATTGAGCCTGATGCTGGCGGGAAAGCCCCGGATCCCAATGTTGGGAGACTTTGAGTTGCTGTACGAGGATGATGACTGTTACTGGAAGATTGATTACTCGCAACGACAATTGGTGTATACGGGCCCGACTACCGTATACTGTAGAGCTTGGGGATCGTCCAAGATCTACTTAGTAGGAGACTTCCGTATTGCACAGAGACTACCATTGGAGAGGATGTGGAATAAGCCATGGGAGTATCATCATGACTCAAATGCTGGTTGGAGATCTCACGCATCCTCTTGGACTGGTTATGTGGCTCAAGGCGGACGTCATCGTGCTGAGAGGACGATGAGGGAGTATCGTCGCCTCCGGATCGTGATGTCCGAAAGCGAGACCGAGTACGAGGGGTTGCAGACTTATCGCCTGAGACAGCAAGCATCTGTGGGGAGTTCCGTTTATCCCCGTTAGAGTTGTGTCAGGGGTAGTAGTTGTCGTTGCTATGGCCAGTGAGTCTCTTCTCTTTTGTGAGCGTATGTACTTCGGGGGTGAGGAGAGGAAGTCTCATGTACTTATGTATTTTGTTTTGCTACCATGCTTTCTATCTATGTATGTCGTAGCAGTTACGTACTCTGATGACTATAGTTGGTGTTGTTGTAGGCTCTACTGATGGAGACAATACTTTTATATATGTATGATATGGATATGATTGTGGTATCAGTGTTGATTGTTTTTAACATTTCTGCATTTTATATGATCGCGCTACGCTATACATTAAGAATATAAGTTCGGGTTACTGAATGGGACCTCCGAGGAGGGGTTGTCTCATTTTATGGTATCAAAGCAGTTTGATTCTTAATCAAGGACTGCTTAGGTTAGGACGTGATTACTGGCCGTGCCTAGTTGAGCCAGCCTTAGGTATTGACTATGCTTAGAAGTTGGGTAGAGTGTCCGGTACGCGAGTTATCGTGAAAGATAACTGTTCCGAGCGTTGTAAGGCATATAATGCATTTATATGATGATATAGTGTTGTATATCTTACAAATGTGAGCTGATAATTTCTTCTACAAGAAATTAGATGGCTCGTGGAAGAGGTAGAGGACGTGGTGGAAGAGCCACAAAAGGTGTCGCAGAACCCCGAAATGGTAATGGTGAGAATTCCCACGTTGGTGATGGGACAGAGTCAACTAAAACCCTAAGGATAGTTAGGGAGTTGGCAACGGCAATGCTGCACCAGACGGAGCAAAATGCTCAACTGTTGCAAGTAACCATGCACCAGCAACAACGGCAGAATCAGAGAAGTCAAGCAGTGACAGCAGATGCTGGGTTGAGTACTTTTCTGAAAGGGAAGCCGCCGCAGTTTAATGGTGACTTCAATCCGGAGGGAGCAGAACTTTGGGTACAGGAGCTTGAGAAGATCTTCGCGGCAATGCACTATCGTGAGGACAGAAAGGTGACTTATGCATCCTTCATGCTGATGGGAGGTGTAGAATTATGGTGGAAAGGCAAGCAGAGAATGCTTGAAGCAGAAGGAAGAGTTATTAACTGGGGGTTGTTTCGGGACTGATTTCTTGAGAAGTATTTCACATGATTGATGGGAAAAGAGAAAGAGAAGGAGTTCACGGGTCTGAAATAAGGAACCATGTCTATTGGGGACTATGCTGCAAGTTTTGAGGCGTTACTCATGTTTTTCGAACTCTATCAGAGGTTTCTAGATGAGGAATGGGTGTGGAGGCGTTTTGAGGACGGCCTGAAGTATGACTTGAAGAGGGTGATTGCACCACAGAATATCGCAAGATTACCTGAAATGTTAGAGATGTTAGGGTTTTAAGAAGGATAATTTTTAAAAACAATTTATAAAAACCTCTTGAGCAAAAAAACACCTTTACTAAAGGACCACGTATTGCACATGAATCACAAGAATATTGTGTTTACCTCTTGAAACATAGCTTTACCCCGATCAGTGTGAGCGCGTCAGCAGCACTGGTAAGTCACAAACACTGCTACGGTGTGAATGGCAACTTGATCTACACAGCTACAAAGCAGCAGATCCGAGGAACATTGCTGCTACCACCACAAAGGGAGAGGTTATTCTGAATCACCAGTATTGCAAAGTAGCAATATCTCAACTCAGTCCACGCGAGCAAACCAACGTCGGAGATAGCGTAGTGCTAGCTATCAGGATTGGGAGAGGCGCGGCACACAGAGAGAGAGGAGGCGCTGCTGTCAATAGAGTACAGCGGCCGTTATGAATGCTCTGTGTTGTGTCTTGCTTAACTGACGTGTGCAGCTTACTAATAGCTGTCACTCACTTTACCTAACCCACTTGGGCCATTGTACGCTATAGGCCCAATGTTTAATTATTAATTAAATCATATTTAATTAATCAATTAAACTTATCCTCATTTAATTATCAAATTCATCATATTTAATCAATCAATTAAATCAATCCTATTTAATTATTAATCAAATCATATTTAATCAATCAATTAAATCAATCCCATTTAATTATTAATTAAATCATATTTAATTAATCAATTGAATTAATTCTCTGAATATTTGCTCTATGCGTGTGACCCTATAAGTTCTCAATTAATTGGCAATAATATTAATTATTATTAATCATATTAATAACTAATTAATATTATAAACAATGAGCTGCATCTAGCAATACATCATTGCTACCCAATTAATTAAAATATTGGTGATACAATTAAAACCTTGTTGTAACCATATATATAATGTGAAGTCAACGTCCTTTTGTCAAAATGTCTTAATTGAACACAAGGCAAAAATGTGTCATCCTTGTTAAGTTTAATTATTTATTTCTTGATCTAGTAATTGACGTACGATCATGTGGGCCCAATATCTCATATTGTCCCACCTTAGCATGGCCATGCATTTCTACGTCGCATACCATCAAGAGGCCTATAGACATTACTCTTGTTATGTAGGATGGACAAATCCTATCTACATCACTCACATTCCTCAACATGTTTCATTGCAGGCCCAATAACTATTTTTATAGCTGTCCTCTTACAGACAATATTTAATAGTATTAAAGCCTACAACTACACATGTCAGGAATCGAAGTGACTTCAAGTCGAAGGACCACTTCACTATGGTTACTATGAGAATCGCTTATGACACTTACATTACTATTATGCAGCGTTCTCATAGCGGGTCACTCCAGTATAAACATTCCACTAATATTTATACCTATGTGAAGATTTGATATCTTATATCTATGACCCGTGAGATGTGGTCATCAGTACACTCACATAATAGTCTCAATGTATTATTATTATCCTTATTAATAATAATAATACTTGACTATGGATATTTAAGAATAGTGTTCTATAATTTAATGGCATCTCACGGTCAAGTCATACTTGACGTTCCATTAAATGAACTACCTATTCTAAGGACTTTATTATGCTATGAATATAATCATCAAATACACATAATAAATAAATGCCTCATATATAAAATATAGAATAAAGTCATGATACAATATATATAAATCATAAATATATATTGGCCACTAGGGCTTACACCAACAATCTCCCACTAGCACTAGTGCCAATTAGGCATAAATCTAATACCCATCGACCTAGTATGAGCGTCATGCTTCTGCTGAGCAAGAGGCTTGGTAAGCGGATCAGCAACATTGTCTAGTGTGTCAACTCTGTATATCTTTACAATTGCTCCATTGTAATCGCAATAGAGGTCAATCGAGTCCGCAATGCTAGGAACAATACCAAGTTCAGAGATGAACTTCTTGATCCAAACAGCCTCTTTTGCTGCATTGGATGCAACAATATACTTGGCCTCCGTTGTAGAATTGGCAACTATTTCCTGCTTTGAGCTCTTCCAGCTCACAGCGCCTCTATTAAGGCAAAACACGAATCCTGACTGTGATCTGGAATCATCCTTATCAGTTTGGAAGCTAGATCAGTGTAACTTCTCACAATGAGCTCTTCCTCACCTCCATAGACCAAGAATGTGTCCTTAGTTCTTCTCAAGTACTTGAGGATATTCTTGACTACTTTCCAGTGACTCTCACTGGGATCAGATTGGTACCTGCTCGTCATGCTCAACGCATACGAGACATCTGGTCTAGTACATATCATAGCATACATGATAGATCCAATTGCCGAAGCATATGGAACCTTATTCATGTGTTCCCTCTCATCAGATGTAGTAGGGCATTGTCCTTTGGACAAGTGTATGCCATGTGACATAGGCAAGAGACCCTTCTTGGAATCATGCATATTGAAGCGCCTAAGCACTTTGTCAATATATGTATCTTGACTAATGCCTAATAATTTCAGCGATCTATCCCTATAGATCCTGATTCCTAGTACATAGGAAGCTTCGTCTAAGTCCTTCATCGAGAAACAATTTCTCAACCATGTCTTTACATTTTATAGTGTAGGAATGTCGTTTCCGATGAGTAGTATGTCATCCACATACAAAATGAGAACAACAATCATGCTCCCACTAACCTTCTTGTACACACAAGGTTCATCTTCATTCTTGATGAATCCAAACTGTCTTTCAGCTTCATCAAAGCGAAGATTCCAGCTTCTGGAAGCTTGCTTGAGTCCATAGATGGACCTCTGCAATTTGCACACCTTTCTAGCATCCTTTGAATCTGCAAAACACTCAGGTTGTGTCATGTACACATCCTCGAGAAGATTCCCGTTAAGGAATGCAGTTTTGACATCCATCTGCCAGATTTCATAATCATGGTATGCAGCAATAGCAAGTAGGATCCGAATAGATTTGATCATTGCAACTGGAGAGAAAGCTTCATCATAGTCTGTACCATGAACTTGCTTGAAACCATTTGCAACTAGTCGCGCTTTGAAGGTATTAACCTTTCCATCCATGTCAATCTTCCTTTTGAAGACCCACTTGCACCCTATAGGTTTTGTCCCATCGGGTGGCTCCACCAAGGTCCAAACTTGGTTTGTGTACATGGATTCCATTTCGGATCCCATGGCTTCTAGCCATTTCTCAGATTCAGGGCCAGCTATGGCCTCCTGGTAGGTAACAAGCTCATCTTGATCCATGAGCAGTACATCACCTTCTTGAGTTAGGAGAGGTCCAAATCTCTCAGGCTGTGTACGTGATCTGTTTGACCTATGCGGTTCTTGTGTTACTTGAACCAATTCTTGAACCACAACATCTTATGGATTCAGTTTTTGTTCCGTTGCAGACGAGTCAGTACTCTGTGGTGCCTGGATTTCTCCAAGTTCTACTGTCCTCCTACTGTCTACTTTAGAGATGTATTCCTTTTCAAGGAACACTCCAGTCCTCGCGACAAACACTTTGTCATCAGAGGGGTTATAGAAATAGTATCCTTTCGTTTCTTTGGGATACCCCACAAAAGTACATTTATTTGATTTGGGTTCCAGTTTATTTGTGATTAAATGTTCGACATAGACATGACATCCCCAAATCTTCATAAAAGACAAACTAGGCTTTCGCCCCTTCCACATCTCATGTGGTGTTTGTTCTACCGCCTTTGTTGGAACACGGTTAATTGCAAAAGCTGCTGCAAGCAATGCTTAACCCCAAAAATAGTCTGAAAGATCTGAGCGACTCATCATCCATCGTACCATGTCCAACAAGGTGCGATTCCTCCTTTCGGACACGCCATTCCATTGTGGGGTTCCGGGAGGAGTGAGTTGGGATACTATCCCACACTCTTTCAGATAGTCATCAAATTCCTGGCTAAGGTATTCACCACCACGATCTGATCGTATGGCTTTAATACTCTTGCCCAGTTGGTTTTCTACTTCATTTTTGAACTCTTTGAACTTTTTAAAGGTTTTAGATTTGTATTTCATTAGGTACACATATCTATATCGACTAAAGTCATCAGTAAATGTGACAAAGTAGGAAAAACCACCTCTAGCAGGTTTGTTCAGTGGCCCACATACATCACTATGTATCAAGCCCAAAAGATCACTGACCCTTTCACTATTACCGGTAAATGGGGCCTTAGTCATCTTTCCCAATAAACAAGATTCGCACGTATCAAATGATTCATAATCAAAAGAATCCAATAATCCATCTTTATGGAGTTTGGAGGTGCGTTTCTCATTAATATGGCCTAAACGACAATGCCAAAGGTATGAAGGATTCAAACCATTAGGTTTGATCCTTTTCGTATTTATGTTATATATGGGCACATCGAGATCAAGAATATAAAGTCCATTACTCAATGGTGCATCAACAAACAAAACATTATCCAAATAAAGAGAACAACATTTGTCCTTAACAATTAAATGAAAACCCCTCTTGTCCAAACAAGAAACAGAAATAATGTTTTTGCTAATAACGGGAACGTAATAACAATTATTAAGATCCAAAACAAGCCCAGTAGGTAAAGTTAAAACATAAGTCCCTACATCTAATGCAGCAACTTTTGCTCCATTTCCGACGCGTAGGTCCACTTCACCTTTAGTCAATTTCCTCCTACTTCTTAGTCCCTGCACATTATTACAAATGTGAGCACCACATCCAGTATCAAATACCCAAGATGCTGAAGTAGCTAAATTAGCATCAATAACATAAATACCGGAAGTGGAAGTCTCATTTCCCTTTTTTTTTTCTTCTAGGTATTTCTTCCAGTTCCTCTTCCAGTGGCCAGGTTGGCCACAATGGTGGAAATTGCCTTCCTTAGCTACCCCGCCCACGGGCTTCAAGCCAGAAGTGCTAGGCTTAAACTTTTTCTTGCCTTTTCCCTTCTGCTTGCTCCAAGGCTTCTTCTTAGTCTTTTTTCCAGAATTAGCCATCATTATGGCTTTACCTTTTCCCTTGTTAATGTTATGTTCAGCAGTTCTCAACATGCCTAGTAGTTCTGACAGAGTTTTGTCAATATCATTCATGTTGTAATTCATGATAAATTGGCTGTAGCTTTCTAGCAACGATTGCAGAACTACATCTGTAGCCAACTCTTGGCTTAGTGGAAAACCCAATCTTTCAAGGCTCTCAATGTACCCAATCAAAAGGAGTACATGAGGTCCAACCGGGCTTCCTTCTGTCAGCTTACAATTAAATAGGGCTCTGGAAACTTCAAAGCGCCCATGCCTCGCCTGCTCTTGGTAGAGCATTTTTAGATGTCCGATCATATCAAACTCCAGTATAAACATTCCACTAATATTTATACCTATGTGAAGACTTGATATCTTATATCTATGACCCGTGAGATGTGGTCATCAGTACACTCACATAATAATCTCAATGTATTATTATTGTCCTTATTAATAATAATAATAATAATACTTGACTATGGATATTTAAGAATAGTGTTCTATAATTTAATGGCATCTCACGGTCAAGTCATACTTGACATTCCATTAAATGAACTACCTATTCGAAGGACTTTATTATGATCTAAATATAATCATCAAATACAACATAGTAAATAAATGCCTTATATATAAAATATAGAATAAAGTCATGATACAATATATATAAATCATAAATATATATTGGGCACTTGGGCTTACACCAACAAGAGATATGTTCAGTCATTAAGAACATTGACAAGAAGAGAGAGCTGCAGCAAGGCAGAGCTGGAGAACCTACTCGGAGATTTGATCAGAGAGGCCGAGGTGGAAGAGGAAGGTTTCAGACGAGATGGAAGCCTTATGACCGTTAGGTAACAAGACCAGTTGAACAACAACAACAGCAACAGTCAAGTGGATGCTTCAGATGTGGAGGATCGCATTTGATTAGAGATTGTCCGGTGAGGGTGACTTGCCAATGCTTTCGGTGTGGCCAGGTGGGTCACATAGCTCCAGAATGTTCACAAGGAGCAAGGTACAACACAAGTGGGTGTGGCCCAGTTGCAAGCTGGAAGACCGCAAGGCACGGGAAGAGTGTTTACCATAAGAGGAGCTGAATCCTCTCAAACCCTGATCTTATACAAGGTATGTGCCTAGTGTCAGGTAAACTCTTATCAGTACTGTTTGACTCGGGAGCTACGCATTCGTTCATATCCCAAGAGTGTGTGGATCATTTGAAACTACCTATTTCTTTACTTCCTCATGATTTGATAGTTTCTACCCCTACCAGTAATTCTTTAACAACCATGACTATTTGTTTAAATTGTCCTATTGCCGTTGAAAATAGAACTTTTCTTGTTGATCTTGTCTGTTTACCTATGCAACAACTTGATGTGATTTTAGGCATGGATTGGCTTTCGGCTAACCATGTAGTGTTAGACTGTTCTAAAAAGACCCTGATATTTCATGAGCAATCTAGATTGATGCCTGCCAAGGATAGAGATCTTGCATTGAGTAGTGAATCTCAGAAACATGTGTTGTTATTTTCTATAGAATCTAAGGATTCTCCTAAGTTGGATACGTTGCCTATAATGCGAGAGTTTCCGGAAGTTTTCCCTGATGATGTTCCAAGTTTACCACCGGAGAGAAAGATAGAGTTCGCTATAGATCTCGTACCAGGAACACGACCGATTTCGATAGCACCTTATCGAAAGTCTCCAGCAGTTTTAGCAGAATTGAAGAAGCAGTTGGATGATGTGTTGGGTAAGGAATTTATAAGACCAAGTGCTTCGCCTTGGGGAGCGCCGGTGTTGTTCCTCAAGAAAAAGGACGAAAGTTCAAGGCTATGCATGGATTATCTGCAGTTGAATAAGGTGACGATCAAGAATAAGGATCCGTTGCCTAGGATTGATGACTTGGTGGATCGGTTGAAGGGAGAGGTAGTGTTTTCGAATATTGACTTACGATCAGGTTATCATCAGATTCGGGTCAAGAAGGAGGATATACCGAAGACAGCGTTTAGGAGTCGGTATGGACACTATGAGTATTTGGTTATGCCCTTTGGTGTGACTAATGCTCCAGCAGTGTTTACGGATTACATGAACCGGACCGTTCTTAGATAAGTTTGTAGTTGTGTTTATCGACGACATTCTTATCTATTCCCCTAATTAGGAAGAACATCAGGAACATCTTCAGATTGTGCTTCAAGTGTTAAAGGACCGACAGCTTTATGTGAAGTTGTCCAAGTGTGATTTTTGGTTGGAAGAAGTGCCATTTTTAGGTCATGTGATTAACCGAGATGGGATAGTGGTAGATCCGGCGAAGGTTGAAGCTGTAGTGCAATGGGAGAGTCCTAAGTCGGTAAGTGAAGTACGAAGTTTTCTAGGTCTGGCTGGTTATTACCGGAGATTCATAGAAGGTTTCTCAAAGATTGCATTGCCGATGATGTAGCTAACAAGGAAGGAAACGTCTTTCGTATGGACGGATGAATGCGAGAAGAGTTTCCAAGAGCTGAAGAGGAGGTTAACTACATCACTAGTATTGACGTTACCAAAATCTTTAGGACAGTTTGACATATACTGTGATGCTTCATACCAAGTTTTAGGCTGTGTCTTAATGCAAGAAGGGAGAGTCATGGCGTATGCTTTGTGACAGCTAAGAGTTCATGAGAGGAACTATCCGACTCATGATTTGGAGTTAGCAGCTATAGTGTTTGCTTTGAAGATATGGTAACACTATCTTTATGGAGCTAAGTTTACGGTGTATAGTGACCATAAGAGTTTGAGGTATTTGTTCGATCAGAAAGAGTTAAACATGAGACAATGAAGGTGGATGAAATTCATAAAGGATTATGAATTTGTTCTACAGTACCATCCAAGAAAAGCGATGTAGTAGAGGATGCGTTAAGTAGGAAATCCTTACACTTGTCTGTTATGATGGTAAAAGAGTTGGAACTGATTGAACAGTTTAGAGATTTGGATCTAGGTACGAAAATGTCATAAGATAAGATATACCTAGGGATGGTCACGGTAACAAGCGACTTTTTGAACACGGTTAAGAAGAAGCAAGGAGCTGATCCGTATCTTCAGAAGGTGAATGAACAAGTAGCGGAAGGCAGAACATCTGAGTTTAGGATGAATCAAGAAGGAATCTCGAGGTACGGTGACAAGATTTGTGTGCAAATGGATATAGAACTAAGGAAGATGATTTTGGAGGAAGCGCACAAGAGTAAGCTGAGTTTTCATCCAGGAGTGACCAAGATGTATCAAGATTTGAAGAAGATGTTTTGGTGGCCCGGAATGAAGAAGGAGGTGGCTGAGTATGTGTTGGCTTGTTTGGTTTGTTAGAAAGCAAAGACAGAACATCAAAAGCCAGCAGGGTTGTTACAATCCTTGGATATCCCTGAGTGGAAATGGGATGGAATATCTATGGATTTTGTGGTTGGGTTGCCGAGAACTACAATGAGGCATTATGCAATTTGGGTAATCGTTGATAGGTTGACGAAGTGTGCTCACTTCTTACCTATTGGTGAAAGTTATACGTTGGAGAGGTTAACCCAAATCTAAATCAAGGAGGTGGTAAGGTTGCACGGAGTGCCTTCTAATATTGTTTTCAACAGAGACCCTAGATTTACATCTAGATTCTGGAAGCAGTTACATAAGTCTTTGGGAACTAAGTTAAGGTTGAGTTCTTCTTATCATCCTCAGACGGATGGTCAGTCGGAACGAACGATTCAATTATTGGAAGATCTCTTGAGACCTTGTGTTTTGGAACACATGGGAAGTTGGGATGAGTTCTTACGATTGATTGAGTATACCTATAACAATAGTTTTCATTCGAGTATAGGTGTGGCACCTTACAAAGCGTTGTATGGGAGAAAGTGTAGAACACCGTTGTGTTTGTATGAGACGGGAGAAAATCAAGTGTTAGGACCGAAGGTAGTACAACGGATGACGGAACAGATTAAGAGGATAAGGGAAAAGATGAAAACTGCACAAGATAGACAAAAGAGTTACAGTGACAAGAAGAGAAGACCTTTAGAATTCCATGAAGGAGACCATGTATTTCTGAGAGTAACTCCAAGGACTGGAATTGGCAAAGCAATCAAATCTAGAAAGCTTACTCCTAGATTCATTGGACCATTTCAAATTCTTCGTCGAATTGGTCCAATAGCCTATCATTTTGCTTTACCCCAAATCTATCCAATCTTCATGATGTCTTTCATGTATCTCAATTGAGGAAATATTACCCCGATCCATCACATATTCTAGAGCCAGAGTCAGTACAGTTAAGAAAGAACCTTGAGTATGAGGCCTTACCAGTAAGGATCACGGATAGAAGGGTTAAGGAACTCCGAGGTACACGATTCTGTTGGTCAAGATCATATGGTATGAAATTACAGAGATGCTACAAGGGAGTGTGAAGAAGATATGCAACAACAATATCCACATTTATTCTAAGGTACATCAAATTTCGAGAACGAAATTTATTTTATGGGAGGTGGAGATGTAGGAACCTCATTTTAATCACCTTAATTAAATGCCTAAATATATGTTAGTTTAATGATATGCTTAGGAAGGATGTTGAGAGTTAAGGTTAAATTGGACTAGAGAAGGATGAAGAGTGTGTGACTCTGGGCAGAACGCTCAAGCGTGAGGCAAAGTAACGCTCAAGCGCTGTAATGCTCTAGCATGGAGTATGGTGAACGCTCAAGCGTGGCCACTCAGACCAGTTGACTAGCAGTGATGGGACGTAAAGTGACACGTGTCGGTTACGCGTCGCAGCAGACACGTGATGGGCGGTGCCTTGGCGGTGAGGAAACGTCAACGCTCAAGTGTTGAGAAGGCTAATGCTCAAGCGTTGGAATGCTAATGCGTGGGGTTTTGGAACGCTTAAGCGTTGTCAGCATAAAATTTTCCTATAAATAGATCTTCATTTTTGCCGAGGGAAGAATTTTGCTCTACCATTTTCTTATAGAGACAAAGAGCTCGAGGTTGAGAGGTCCAAGGGAGGTTGAGAACTTTGATCCAAGTTTGTAGTTCGTTCGTGGATCCGATTTCAGTTCCATTCGTGTATTTGTGATCAGCTCGACTTCTACTTCAATTATACCGGTTTGCTTTCGTGATTCGCCGAGGGTAAGCCGAGGTTCCGTATCAACCTACATTGTAGCTATACAATGTCTTCCTTTATTTCTAGCTTCTATTCAAGGTTATAGCTTCTTCTTAGGGCTAATGCTATAGTCTACGTGTTGTTTCCATGATTAGGGCAAGGTTGGAAGTTGAGTTCGGGACCCTTTTGGAGAAGGAAACCGCGACTGTGAGGGCTAGTGGAGAGTTCGTAGAGCTCGCTGAGTTCGTGATCGTTGCTACTTCTGCTATCAGGTGGAAGAAAGAACCACAATATCGTCGGTGATGCAAGAATAAAATAATATATGCGTAGGGCGCCCTAAACCCTACTAGTGGCTGAGTAACCGGCAACACCTAACTCACATTGGCGACTACTAAGTTGTGGTACTGTAACACCCCCCTCGCGGGTGCTACATACTCGGACTCTAATGCGGAAATAAATCAAGAAAAATAAAACGCTGGTTGCTTTCGAAAAAATACTGTAATTAAGTAGCTACTTTCGAAAACGTGGTTTTAAAAATTTTCTACATGCATAGACAATACAAACTGAAGGTGAAGAAATAAACTTCTTACAGCACATCAGTATTCACCTAATATATAACATATTACAAACTTGAAAACATAAGTTCAAAAGCGTGCAGTAATATAATATAAGACTGCTCAAAATAAAAGACTCCTAAGCTGGTCGGCTAAAAGTAGCCATTGGGGTACAACCCAACGTCAACTTCATTAGAACGCTCCATCATCCGAGTCCTCACGTCTCCGCGAGGACCTATGAACAACATCTGTACATGTGTTTTTCTCCGTGGGGACCTATGAACAACATCTGTACATGTGTTCCAAAAACACAACAAGGTGTCCAACATGTACAGGCAAAGGTGAGATACTCATATAATAAGTTTATCACGATAGCCGCACAGGCGACAAACAGCATAAATACAGTTATATGAACAGTTATCTATACAACACAATATAATATCTCAAACACAATCATGAGTTATAATAATGCATGAGACTTCAATATCATCTTTCTAATTCATGTACTCCGGAGATTCTAACTTCCCAACATCAAGCGATAGGCCGTAGTAACACCCGTAACACAATTGTTCTCATGAGTCGGTCTCTCTATTTAGGTCTGAACTCCAATTTTTCCAGGGTACCACATCATAACCATATCCTGAATACGCCAGTCTCAGATCGAGTTCATTCGTGTTTGGCAGCCGATTTACCACGACACGGGGTTGCTACGCCACCGGCCACTTGTGGGATCTCGAACACAGAATGCCCCTATAGACCTAGTGGTCTTGGCTGATTAAATTCTCAACTACTAGAGTTGTAGCTCGGTTTCAAATGGCACGTCTACCGGTTCATGCATGTACACAGAAAGTTTTCTCTTTTCTTTGCGTTCATTCTTTCAAATGTCGAGACATAAAGTCCACGACTAAATTTCAAAAAGGCATTAAGCCCACTCAAATCAAAAACACAGGACATGAAGTCCGAGTGCTCAATCTACAAAACACTAGCCCCGACATCTCGGCCACTAGGTTTGGGTTCGTCTCAAAGGTTCATCAATTTCCTTTTCGGTCAAACTTTCTCAAACAACTTTGGAAAACAAAATACACTTTTGTTTTGTTGAAATAAAACATTTCTTGATTAAAGAGAACATTTTCCGGGGAAAAACACTTTTCCGTAAACAAAACCGTTTTCTAAAGGTTTCACGCCTTTTTAAAACGTTTTACTGAAACAAAACACGTTTTGCACGAATTTTCACAAAACCACTTTTTCTTTTTCAAAGGACATCACTTTTTCAAAAGAACATACTTTTCAAAAAGGAAATTTAACTCTTCTTGAAAAGCAACACGTTTTCCAAAAATCACTTTTTAATTTCAAAACGCATTTTTCAAAACTTTGTTTTCGATTCCAATTCTTTTAACAATTATCGAGATATAGCCAGTCCTATGCTCATCCAGGAGATAAATATATGTATATATATATATATATATATATATATATATATATATATGTATATATATATATATATATCAACAGTTCAATATCATAATAAGATATCATCCAAGGCATCCATGCCACAGTTATATCAAATAACCAACTATGCATAACACTTAACATCCAATCAATCCAGGACATAGGTATACATATACATCAAGTCTTAATTCAATCATAACACACTAATTAATCATATGCCATGAGGCTACCAAACTCAAAATGAACTACCTCCCTTTACCTCACAAAAGAAGTTCAATGCAAACTCGATCAGTTCTCGGCTCCGGCTCCGGCTCCAGTTCCGTTCGCGTCGCCTAAAAAAATTAAACACAATTCAATTCAAACCACAAAGCAACATCAATCAAAACATAAGTTTTCTTCCCCAAGAAGTTATAGGGTTCGACCCTGAAAGGATAAAAAGGCTAGGGATCTCATTTGGTTCTAAACTTTTGGATGGTTGGTCCTTAAGCATGATTAACACTAAATCAAGTCCTATGACCCAAAATTTTGAGACAAAACTCATGTTTCTACACCCTGTATGTTTCGGCCATGAAGAGGAGAAATAGGTTAGGAGCTTTGGTTGATATTTTGCTCTTGGGTTTAGTGTTCAAAGACATCAAGTAAGCTAGAACAAGTGCTATATAGCCAAAAATTGCAACAAAACCCATCCTTGCACCATTCTTAGGATTCGGCCCTCCCATGGAAGAATAGGGAGAAAATTTCTTTTGGGTTCATGCTTCTAGACACTCAAAGTACACATCATGATGGTTTCATAGAAATTGGTTTCATGATCATAGGATTTTTCTACAATTTTCTATGGATTTTCAAAGTTCTAGATCTAAACTTGGATCTTCATGAATCAAGTGATTCATGAGATGAAATAGAGAGATTTAGAGAGTTAAGATGAGGATCATATCTCCTAGGATCAAAGATTAGTGAAGAAAAAACAAGTTTTCACTCAAAAACTTCAACTTTTGAAGATCAAACTAGGGTTTTTGTGAAGAACTTTTGATGAACACTCAAGAACTCATGAAGAACATGAAGAACAAATGAGAGAAGATGAAGAACAAGAGGGTGAATAGAGAGAAAGAGTGATGGCCGAAATGGCCAAGAGAGAGAAAGAGAGAAATATATATTGATGTCATGGCACTTGTAAATAACCAAAAGGGTAATTTGGTAATTCCTTCAAAGACTAGGGGCATTTTGGTCATTTCCCTTATAAATATCTAGATATTTCTAGAAAGGTAATGATGACATGGTGAGTCACAGGGTCAGAATGGTTATTCCATAAATTCTCAGGGGCAAAACGGTTTTTTCATTCAAGGGCAAATTGTAATTATGGAAAGGGTCAAGGGCATTTTAGTCATTTCACGTCCAGATATTTTCTAAACATAATCATTACACTGATGAGTCACTGATGAGTCATAGCACACCATGTGACTTCAACCTTATCTGTACCGGGTCATTGAAATCCCGTATTCAGCTCCAATCGTCTCCCAGTTCAAGTATTCGCCCGAATATAATATATTATTCCCGACTTTAGTCGTCAGGACGGATTTTATCGAAGATGTAGAGAATAAAATCCCAATACTTACTGTCTCGTTCACGAGTCCAAATTAGGTCTCGATAGTAGAAAAATGCTAGTATCAGTGAAAAACGCAGACCGAGCTCCGTTTGAGCTTTCGCCCGAAACTTAACCATGGCTTCCTATGGTTGTGTAGGACATTCCTATCTGGTCAGAATATTTTATTTCCATATCTAAGGCCTTGAATAAAATATAAGTTCATAAGTACTGATTAATTAGGAAAACTCGAAAATCGGGGTGTTACAGGTACCAATGTAGTTTTAGGCATTTTAGGTTTATCGCCGATAGGTTGATTTTATGATATGTTGAGATTGTATGCTTTTGTGTTTGTATGCTTAATATGATACCTATTGATATACAAGTATGCTTAGTAACATGTTTAAGGTTACTTGAATATTTACTATGAGTTGACATGCCTACAAGTATATATGATGAATATGATTATTGAGCATGATTATGATTGCCTATGACATGATATTTGTGATCGTTGTTGTATAAGTAGAGATAGGCAGTAATTCCTGATAATTTGGGAGATTATCATATGGTGAGGATTTCGAGGATATGTATATGTATGTGTGTGTGTGTGTGTGTGTTGTAGTGCTCAACCTAGAGATCCTGTTGATATAAATTTGATTCCCAATTATGCCAGAGAAAGTTGGTTGTAGTTGTGTACAAGTTGCAGTTGAGACACTAAGTTGTTGATCCCGAGATGAGTCGGTGAGATTCATGTTGCATCACTATTGTTCATCACTGTGTTAGCATACATGCGATCGATCTTGCCTACAGGGAGATGATCGTGCCCATCAGTTGTTGACGGGCGAGTGTCCTGACCTGGCCTATGGGCGGGGGGATATGTCATTGCCGTGAGTTGAGTTATTGATGATCGACTATTCTGACCTAGCCTGCGGGCGAGGGAATATGTCGTACCCATGTGTTGAGCCTGAGGGCTGTTGG
This sequence comes from Ammopiptanthus mongolicus, assembly GCA_039655645.1. NCBI lineage: Eukaryota > Viridiplantae > Streptophyta > Magnoliopsida > Fabales > Fabaceae > Ammopiptanthus > Ammopiptanthus mongolicus. The sequence goes on from CM077349.1 coordinate 39,916,982, forward strand.
CCTTACCCTGCGTTGGCACAGTGATGGATGGGACATCTTGATCTGTTGGGGATGTCGCGTCGTGATCGTGTCCATATAGTCGTTAGTTGAATGAATAGGAGCGATAGTAGCTAAGAGAGAAGAACTTGGGAGATGATTGCTTGACAATATGTGTTGTTGAGTGTTGCTATCAGTATAGCTTATTTTATAGATGTTTCCATATTTATGATGTATTGTTGCTTCTTATCTCCCGTACTTTCCCTATGTTGTATTTTATTTATTCTCGATCGCACAAGAAGATTCGGTTGAGGAGCTACCTGAGGAAATAGATGACACACATGTTGAGCCTGATGCTAGCGGGAGAGCCCCGGATCGCAGTGTTGGGAGACTTTGAGCTGCTGTACGAGGACGATGACCGTTAATGGGAGATTGATTACTCTTAGCGATGAGTGGTGTATACAGGCCCGACTACCTTATACTTTAGAGCTTGGGGATGGTCTAGGAGCTACTTAGTAGGAGACTTAGTATCATCATTACTCAGATGCTGGTTGGAGATCTCACACATCCTTTAGGACTGGTTATGTGGCTCGAGGCCGACATCATCGTGCTGAGAGGAGGACGAGGGATTATCATCGCCGTCGTATCGTGATGTCCGTGAATGAGACCGAGTACGAGGTGTTGTAGACTTATCGCCAGAGACAGCGAGCATTTGTGGGGTGTTCCCGTTATCCCCGTTAGATTTGTGTCGGAGGTAGTAGTCGTAGTAGCTATGGCCAATGAGTCTCTTCTCTTTTGAGAGCATATGTACTTTGGGGGTGAGGAGAGGAAGTCTCATGTACTTATGTATTTTGTTTTGCTACCATGCTTTCTATCTGTATCTGTCGTAGGAGTTGCGTACTCTGATGATTATAGTTGGTGTTGTTGTAGGCTTTACTAATGGAGCCTGTACTTTTATATATGTATGATATGTATATGGTTGTGGTATCAGTGTTGGTTGTTTTTAATATTTCCGCATTTTATATGATCGTGCTACGCTATAACGTTGAGAATATAAGTTCGGGTTACTGAATGGGACCTCTGAGGAGGGGTTATCTCAAAGTATTTAGCAATATTCGTTTGTGCTTTTATAGCATTAAGGTATGATCTACAGGATCAAGATATTTGTTTTCTTCTCCACAACCAACTATCTAATAACTCTAACGTACTCAATAGATACAATTTATCACCAGTCACTTAGGAACTAGTACTCTATAACTTCATAGAAGAAGAAGAAAAATTCAATTTGTTAAATGCTCAATCTGCAGGTCGAGAGCAAACTTTGTTCTTCAAAAATATTTCATTTCAAGAAATTTCTTTATATCTTCTATAGTTTGGAAATAACTTCAGGTCATTCCATAATATTCAAATCATCAAAATTCATAGTATTTATATTAAACACATTTACAAATATTTTTACATAGACATCTAAGAATCTAAAAATATTGTTAAAAAATTCAAATAAATTTATTCACAATTGAATGAAATAATCTATAATCTTTAATCCTCCCGGATTTTTCGTGTATATATTATTCTAGAGTCAACCATAAGATGAAATAATAGCTATTTTGATCAACATATTTTATATTGTCTAGACTTTGGACTTCAAGTCCAATAAAACCTCTTCTCAGGCTCGAGCTATAACACTACAACATAAGTCACTTTTAGCGACACTCAAAAAGTGTCACCAAATTGTAAAAAAATGTTGCTTATTAATATTAGCAACATTTTAACAAGTGTCGTACAAAGTCTATGTCGCAAAAAAATTTGAACAATAATTTTTTGTACCTATAGTAACATTTAATAAATGTTACAATATATTGTTTTTGTAACATTTATTTAACATATAACAACATTTTTGTTAAATGTAGCTAAATGTTAAAAATGTTGCTAAATGTATTTTTAGTAACATTTTAAAAAATATTGCTAATTTTAAAAAAGTTACCAAAAGGTATTATTGATAACATTTTTTAAAATGCAAATAATTATAAAAAAAATGTCGCGAAAGGTATAACATTTTTAAATATTACCAATTTAAAAATGCCAATTTCCTGTCAACCATATGCTATCTTCAAGAAACCACATAATCCCCAATTCATTCAGAATGTTAAATATATTTATTGCATTAATTTTTGGCGTTAAAAGACTAGTTGTTCTAGTTACAATGTGTTGCATATGAAGGATTGGTTTATATCAAGTTGAGCGGTAAGAAAAAGCAAAACGACTTGATAGTGTATTAGGGAAGGTGACAATTCAACAAGAGCAAAAATATTAAAGATGCACACCAAAATTGAAAATAACATCTTTCCATTTCCATTAAATTTTCTCAGCAACCAAACAAAAACTTCTTCACATTCAGAATTCATCCAAATCAAATAAATCACAGTGAGGAAACCAAAAAATTAGATCATCAACAAAATTGAGAAAAACATTAACAAAAATGCAACTTTCACCAAAGCTAACTCTTGAGATCACAACAACAAAACACAAATAATACATGGATATATTGATAGAGATAGTGAGTGAGTGAGTGAGTGAGTGAGTGAGTGAGAAAGTTAACCTGAATGATGCGAGTTCTGAGAAGTGCTTTGCTGTGGAGGGAGCGAGAAAGCTAACCTGAACGATAGCGATTCTTCTTCATTCGGGTTTCAGAGAGAGCGAAGATGGAGGTTGTGGCAGTTGTGGAAGAGCAAGAGAGAAACAAATTCCAATTCTAGGGTTCAGAAAAGCGAAGATTTAGAGAGTGAGAGTGAGAAAGTTCTAGAGATTGAGAGTTGCGAGAGTGAGAGTTGGGAAGTTCAAAGTGAAGTCTCAGAAAGATTCTAGAGAAGTCGCTGCGCTTGTGAGAGTGAGAGTTTGCATTAGTTAGCAAACATTTCGGAAAGTTTTAGTAACATTTTATCTGATAAATGTTACAAAAACATTTTATTATTGCTATTTGGTAACATTTTAATAGATGTTACCTGATAAATATTGCTAAAGGCACTAAATGTGGTAGTGTAAGTTCAAAATCCTCAACCTACGCAATTTAGAAAAGTACATCTGTCAATATTTTAAATTATACATTTCAAATATCTAAGATTCTTCAGGGATACGCTATATGCATCTTAAATCCTTCAAGGATATGCTTCCAGCATCTTAAATCCTTCAGGGATATACTTCATGCATTTTGAATCCTCGAGGGAGTTTCATATAAATGTCATTATCAAGTGATTGATACAAATAGGTTGTAACAATATCCATTATATGTAAATTGAGTCCTTCATGTTTTACCAAACTAATTAAGTATCGAAATGTACTTGCATCCACCACATGTGCATATGTCTCTTCAACGTCAATGGTAGGTCTCTGCGAAAACATTTGAGCAACAACTCGTGCTTTGTATCTCACACTTTCACATTCTAATTTTGTTTTCACATAAAAACTCATTTGTATCCAACTGACTTTACACCTTCAGGTGTACGGACTACATGTCCAAAAACATTTCGCTTCAATTGCATCTTTCCATTTTGGCCAATCATTTCTTTGTCTACAATTCTTAATAGACTTTATTTCGTGATCCTCATTATCGTTTATTAATTTAGTGCTACATTATATAAAAACATCGTCAATGTAACACCCCAAAATCCATGTCTGTCATTTTTCTGTCTTTTAGTGAATCTGTGTGAATAAATTGCCTGAAAAACCCTAATTTGGTTAAAGTAAATTAATAACTGAAAAATGATGAGAAGAATTCAATTGAGAATTCAAAACTCATATTAAAAATCATAAAATACTATTTGAGTTATATCTGTGTTTTGATCGCAAACCAGTAAAAATGTTATTATTTTAATCGGGTCTATGAAGTTTCGGGAATTGGGCCCGAGACTGGGAGATATTCTAGTCCAGAGTCATAAGTCATAGAATTAGGATTCAAATCAAAATTCTGAAGAGCCAATAAATCTTTACCTATGATGTTATCATGAACCGGCGAAAATATTATTTTCTCGATTTGCGTGATTTCGGGAGTTCGACCCGGGGGCGAAACATATTCTGGCCTAGACATATGAGATATCATGAAAATTCAAGCTTCCCTCCAATTATAATGTCATTATCATAGTCAAAGCAAAATATCTAAACTAATCACCGTTTTGGTAATGTGTTTTATGCCATATAACCAAGTTTATAACAATTACCTCATTTAGCTTAAAGACTAGAAGCCTTAATTTCATTTGTCGCATCCTTTTCTCTCTCCCCCTTTAGTGTGGCCGAAGCCCCCTCCCCCATCTCACACTCTCACTTTTCATTTTACACTTCTAACTTTATCTTATCCAAAACTCATCCTCCACCTTCTCTCTAAAACAAATGGTTTTCTCTCCCTAACTTCTCTCTCACACCTCATGGTTTCTCTCTCTAAATACTCTCCATGCTTCATTTTTCTAAACCAACTACACCATTGTCATCTACTCAACATTCTCTACAACTTTGTAGAAGGAAGTTTTCTCAAAATATCACTTTCATTTTTGGACCAAGATCGAGAACTCACCTTTTCATCATACTTCTTCAAGAGAAAGTGTTCCTATGTTCATTCTCTTCAACTTTTGTTCTTGAAGTACATGAAAAGTCCATACTTTTTCTAGTGAGATTTTCGAAACTCACTCCATGAAAATGGCTTCTATTTTCCTTAAAGGTTCAAGCTTGGAAGCCAACACCTTTCTTTCTTCGAAAGGGTTTGTGAACTAAGTCTCCAACTAAGGTATGGGTAAGAATGTCTATATCACAACTTATGGTGAATGGGACTAGTTTTCTAAGTATATTCATGATCATAGCTTATTTGTGTTCTTCACTTTGTTGTGAAGATTATTTGTGATGAAAGTTGCAATAGCTTAGTAAATCTATTTCCATGTTTGCTTTATGTTTATCATATACTTATTGAAATGGAAAAATGATTTTCATGATGAAAACCCACCACTTTGATGTTAGGTCAAGGTGTGGACATTTAATTAAGGTATGGTTGTTTAATGCATAGAATATTATTGCTCATAATATTGATGTTGTATTGTGCTTGATTTGGAGTGATTTGATGAACAAATGGCCAACAAAAACAAGGTCCATAGGTTCGGCCATATGCTCTATTTTAGGGTTAGGAAGTTGTTCTTTGAAAACTAACGTGGCTTACATGTTCAATGATGGAACTAAGAAAACTCACGAATAAAATCAACCCCTATATGAGGATATGCAATTCGGCTTTTAGGGTATTCCTCACATAGAAAATGATTTGATTTTGTAACATTATGATTAAGTAAAACCTAGTTAGTGTAATCAAGAAATATCAAGTTTTCAAGAAAAATCTAGCATCCCAAAGAATGATGTAGGCCACGGCCTTAGGGCTAAAGTTAGGGTTCCAAAATGATTTTGATACTTAAATTATGATCATATGATTTAACTAAGTCATAGATTCATTTAATTGAACTAGTCTTGAAAGGATCAAATCTTACTAAGATTTGTGATCATACACTTCAGGTAAGTGTTTTTCAAAAATGTATTTCAAGCTCAACAAGTGAAAGGTGACACCATGGTTTAAGTGGTGGAAATGTCCATGCTTTAGCTTGATAAGCTTGCTTAATGGCTTTTCCAATGTGGCTTGACAGTTGTTGGCTCACAAGAGTTCTTTATTGAGATTTAAGAGTTAGGACAAAGGTATTATACCTTTGGAACTCTTCAATAATTTATTTATTTCATGTAACTTAGAAGAATTATCTCAGCACTTTAATGTGAGTTAATTTTAGTGGAGTAAAGGAAAAGAATACATCTAGTGCAATAGAATAAAAGAAATGAATATAATTAGTGAAATAAAATAAAAGAAATAAATATAATTATCATAATAAGTTATATTTTAAAATAATCCTAATAAGAGGATGGATTATATTAGTTCCTTATGAGGAAAAAGATTTCAAAGTGTTTAGGAATGGTTTTTACAAAAGTATTACACATGATTTGGAAATTAAATGATTTTAAACTAAAAGTCAAAGTTTTACACCAAAAGTCAACGTTTCAAAGTTATTTTCAATTAGGTCCTTATGGACTCAAATGATAAGATATGAACTTTAAAAATATTTCAGGTATTGATATATGCCTTAGATGATTTTACATCATCAAAAAGGATCCATAAGACTTAATTGAACAAAGAACGATTTTGGTTGCTTGCTCGCTAAGTAACTACATTTCAAGAAGGAAACAAAGATGATAAAGGATTGGATTTGAGATTCACCATCATAATACACTTAAGCGTTTGGGAAACATGGATAATCCAATAAGGTGTTTGGATCCAAGAGTTTGGTACTATCCAATAGCCTATTAAAGGGCATCAAAAAGAAAATACGCAAAGACCAAAGCTTAAGAACAAATCGGGAACCAATGATAGACCAATGAGGTGTTTGGATCCAAAAGTTTAGAATCTATCAAATGAGCCTCTATATTTGGCTTGGGTTGCCGGAATAATATCGAAGCTTATCCAGTTGATAAAGATGAACGTATACGCCTTGTAGGTTAATCATATTGCATACAAATTTGAGTCTAAGGCCTGCGCGCCTAGGAGGTTGAGCTTACAACTAGTGCGGGTGCGGATGTTGGGGTGACGATCTTCAATGATCTTGGCAATGTTTTAGTTGGCAACTCCACAGATGACTAATTGGTAGCTCTTCTGAGTCGTGGCATTCCGTGCACTGCTTAGACATCTGCAACCAGACACCAATATATCCATGGTTTTAGAGTGTCATCATAAAAGCCTATAGTTACTAGTAACAACAAATTTGGCAACACAATTTGACCGAAGGTTGGCGCTTGATGAACATGTACTATTACCACTCCTTCCGATTGTCCCACTATAGCTCCGGAGTAGGGTCAGAGTCTTGGTGGTTGCATGTTTGGATTACACCAAGGTCTCATATGCATACTTCATTGCATTCTTGTATATTGTACTCTTATATATTGATTATCTGACCTTATTATTGGAATTTTCTGGAACTGATATTATGATATATAACTATTTGTTTGGGATTCATGCTACTTCCATTCATCTTATGTGTGTTGATGATGAGGTTCTTACCTCATTGGTTTGTCTGTGCTATTTTTCTCTTGTATATGATATACTAGACGACGATGTCGGACTACCTGTTTCACATCCATGCTGAGTTTCTTAGAGGGCCGGACTATTGGATCCGTGATGAGACTACTGGGATTAGGGAGTACCATGGCCACATGACCTTGACCTTGCGAACCCAGGTGGACTGGAGGGTCGCTTTTGCTATCACCCTGTATCTCCGCCTGGAGAATATTGTTGGAGGCTGTGGTATGAGGAGCACTCTCAGGGGAGACCACCATATAGTTCCATCTCTTCACACACGACAGGTGTGAGATTGATTAGAGCCAGAGCAGCTGGAGAGGTGCCACCCCAAGAGCGGTTAGTGTTAGGCCTGTAACACCCTTTCCCGAGTGTCACATTCCCAAACGTTTATAAGGTCAAAAATATTTATTAATGCGGAAAATACAGTTTTTTTTTTTCTTTTCACAAGATGCAATGGGATTTAGTAACGATAAATAATACTAATAACGAACTTAGGTTCGCCATGCATTCCTAAAACAATATGCATAATAAACACAGAACAGAAACAGAAATAGAAATGTCAACATTACTATATACAGACATAGGTCTAATGTATAACTGACATAAGAAATACAATAAGTACTAGGAGTCGTAGCTCCCAAAAAGTACTACAAAACTGACATAGACTGGCCGACAACAAAACTAAACCACAAAAAGAAGGTCCGCCTCAGGGCTCAAGGAAACTACTGGACTGAACCATCATCATGTCCATCTATTCAAACAGCAACAGCAAGAACCAACAGAAAACATATAGATATGGGTGAGATTCCCATTCATCAACACAACAAAACAGCAGTAGTAAAAACGGGACGACTCACCGGGTAACAGCGTACACAACATGCTTACTAAAATTCTCAATGTCAAACATATTAAGCAGTTGACAGCATAATATCATGTTAAGCAGTTAATAGCATAAAATAAGGTACTCTTAAACAATACAACGATGTATAAAGTGAATGTAAACATCAATAGCCATGCAATGCAATGCAATGTATATGACTCAATGTCAATGTCACTGGGTACTACTCTGACCCCTACTCCATGGAGCTAACAAAACGTCGGAGAGAGTGAATGGGAGGACATGTTCCGGTTTCTGCCAGCCATGAGCAAGATGCTACAACATTCGTAACGTGCACGTATCTGGCTTTATGGTAACACTCTCGACCAAACATGAAAAGTACGGCATCTAGTAGAGGATATCAGTGCATTGCACGGATTTGCCACGACACAGAAGAGCTACCAAATGGTCACATGTCAGCCCTTCCAACCCTGATACCTCCAAAAAGACCATTGAAGATCGTCACCATAAGATTTCGAACCCGCATCAAGGTGTGAACTCAACTCCTAGGCTCAAGGCCTTACGACTATGCAAATGAAATGCCAATGCTTACACAAAGCAGATGCGATCAAGCAATGTCTATCCCCCGGATAAACCTCGAAGTCTACGAAGGTTCTCTTCCTTAGGAACTATATGCGTCTTTTGAAAAACAGATCCTTTATCCACCGGATAAATCTCGTGATCCCTTCGGGATCGAGTCATCACAAGATTGAAACAATTGAACGACTGATCGGGGTCCGAATCACCGGTCTGTCATCGAACTACTGTTTCAAAACCCAAAACGTTTCATGTTTGTGTTTATGTCTTATGAAGTCATTGATGTACTAAGTCATCAATGGTATAGTATATGGTCTTGTTTCACCATATATTACACTTAATTATCCCTTGTCTTCAACTCTAAGTCAATTACTTAACTTAGGTTTTTAAAGCATAAAACTTTACAGTTTGAGTTAAAAAAAACACTCTTTATAAACAAACCATTTCTCGCGAGGCGAAGGTCTATGTCGCGACGTGAGGTTGAGAAGTTATCTTTATTGTTTGGACAGTCTTTCTGCTTCGCGAGGCGAGTATTGTATCGCGATGCGGGGCAGAGAAGCTGCATCTTTACTAATTAGGCGGTTCGCGAGGCGAGAACTACTTCGCTACGCGAGGCCGAGAAGCTGCATCTTTGCTGCTTAGGCGGTTCGCGAGGCGATATCGACTTCGCGACGCGAGGCCGAGGAGCTACATCTTTGCTGCTCGGGCTAGTCCACTGTCTCGCGAGGCGAGGCAATGTTAGCCTGGCGAATGCCTTATCTTCCCTCTGTCTCGCGAGGCGAGACGGGGTTCGCTGGGCAAGTGCCCTGTTTTTCATTTTCCCTAACTCCTTCATTATTTCTTCTTTTGGAACATTTAGTTTGATTAAAAGACCTATGGCTAAAGAAAAGACATTTTCCCACTTTGGTGACACACTTTAAAGGTTAAAACTTCATTTGATCTTTGGATCAAAATCACTTTTGTTTCTCTTTGAAAACATAGGTTAGGAAATCATGTTTTTGTTGCATCAAAACTTTGCCAAAACAAGAACAACACATGTTCTTATTTTCCTCTTACTAAGGCCACAAGCCTACTCCAATGAAAAATGGAGACTTTGCTTCACCAACAAAGCACATGTAGCTCAAAAACTCACACAATTATGATAAACCACAATACATATTACTACATCATAATCAAACATATCCATCACACATCATGGTCTCATAATCAAACAATAAAAGTCCATACTTGATCTAGTGATCAAAGTAGGTTTTTCAACATACATGGAAATGATTTTCATTCAATCATATCTTCATCAGCATATGCTAAAGCACACTACAACATACTCAAGCATAAACTCATCATGACAATCTTGTTCTCCAAGAGAACTTAACAAAACTTAACACATAAAAGTGAACCCAAACTAAAGGGTTTCACCCACACATAAATTTAAACAACCATCTTCACTACCACCATCTTGGTGTGATGAGGTTCTTCTCCCTATACCTGTTGATGAGCAGATTCCCGGATCAAAGTCGGTTGATCGGTTTGTGAACCTCCTGATAATCGTCAACAACTACAACAACACAACAATCCCACATTAAACAACAATCAAAACCAATCTCAACTATTCTAACAAAGAGGATTTCGGCCACCCTAGGTTAAAAAGGTTAGGAATTGGTTTTGGTTTTCCATTTCATGGATTCAAAGGCATTAGGAAAGCTAAGGATGAAATCAAGTGTTAAAAATCAAAAATTGATGAAAACACTATTCATCATCTTCAAGTAGGGTTCGGCCAAAAAGTGCTTTTTGAGCTATGATGAGAGTTGAATCATAAGCTCTTGGGTTTAGGTAGAGATTGATGATGTGAATTCAAAGAACTTGGTCTTACCTCAAAAGGATTTTTCTACAATTTCCTATGGATTTTTAAAGTTTTGGATCTAAGAAATTCTTTTCATGAAAATGAAGATTGATCTTGAAATAAAGAAAGATTCAAGAAGCTAAGAGATCATAGAAGTGATCTTACCTTGAAATGAAGGAAGATTGCTCAAGGAATCAAGTGATTCCAACAAGAATTTAAGGAGCTTCAAGACCAACAATGGGGTTTTCTCTCAAGAACAACTATGGAACTCTAAAGGGTGAGGGGCTGTGCGAAAATGGGAGAGTGAGGGGCTGAGTTCAGCCTCTTAAAAGTTCACTTAAGGGTAAAAAGGTCATTTGCCAAAAGGGTATAATGGTAAAAGTGTAAAAGACTAAGGTTAGGGGCATTTTGGTCATTTTGTGTCCAGATATTTCCGAACGTCATGACAACTCTGGCATACTCTCCCAAGTGTCCTGGGATGATGTGATATCAAGATTATCTATTGGCGAGTCCCGGTAAATCTATATGTGGCTCCGTTCGTCACCCGATTGAGGATTCCGCCCGAATGAAGGTCAGGAAGTGATTTTTCTGAAATTTTTACGAAATTTAACCAAAACGTAGAGAATCGAATTCTAAGACTTACTGTCTCGTTCACGGGTCCATATGAGGTCTTCTGAGTAGTAATATCATATTGTCAGTGTAAAAACGCAGACCGGACTCCGTTTGAGTTTTCGACTCAAAACTTAATCGTAGCTTCCTACGATATCGTCGAGCATGACTGTGGTCTCGGAATATTTTATTTCTATTCCTAAGACCTCGAATAAAATAAAGATATTAAAATACTGAAGAAATAGAAAACGTGAAAATCGGGGCGTTACAAGGCCATCCTCCCAGATTCCCAAGTCCGCGAGGCAGGGCACGTGTGGTCACTACTCCCCAGAAACGGGTGAAGCCATGCCCATGTCCCTTTGTTTGGCCCCTGCCATCATATGACGAGGGAGGGGGTGGTGGTAATGATGAGGAAGAGGAGGGCACAGAAAGTGACCCTGAAGAGGACCCCTCGAATTCTCCCTCTGAGTAGTATTCTTGCTTGGCCAGTGTGACTGTAACATCCCAAAAATCATACGTCTGTCTTTTAATTGTTTGTGTGAATAACTTGACTGAGAAGACAATTTGATTAATCATAATCATAATCATAATGATAGTTAATAATGTGAAATTCATATTTGAATTTAAATTATGAACTTAATAATCATAAAATGTTGTTTTGAGCCTGATGTTCTATTTTGGGTCTAAATCGGTAAAGATATTATTATTTTAACCGGTAACGGATAAATTTCTCGTTTCACGTGCCAGGGGCCGGGAACCGGGAAATAGTGTCAAGTGTAATATTGAATTACATTTTCTTCATTACCTTCTTATTCTTTCTCTTGAAGAGGATTAGTTTCCAGTAACAAAAATCACCAAAGGTAGTAAAAACCTATTATCCATTTTTGGGTAAAACTCCAAGCACTTAATTTCTAACCAATTGAAAAATGCAACTATCTAGTTACACCATAGAGAATTCGATCGAGCTTCATGGAGAAGTGCTAAAATCTTCTTTTCCTTGATCTAGGGGATGTTGTTGGATATCATGCCTTTAGTAGAAAAAGCACTTTTACCATTTTTGGTAAATCTTGTCCTTGCTTCATACAAACTTGACAACATATGTACTTGACTTATCTTGGCCCTCCATTGTATGACAATTTCCCATCACACTTTGTTTGATTTTTGGCTCCTAAAAGGCCTACGGAATTCGGCCAAAAACCGAAGGCTTCCAAGTTTCTCTCTTCTCTCACTCCCTTTCTCCATTAGGCCAAGCAAGGTAAATGTCCTTAGACATTTTATTTCATCATTCTAACTTCATTTCCTTGTTCATCTCCATCATCTAAACAACTTTCATCTTTTGAATTTCTTCACTTGAGGTTGTTAAGACCAAGATCCACCACTATCCTTCAAGAACACTACTTGAGGCTTTGAATATTTTTGGTTCATCTTCAAGAGTAAGTTTCTAACTTCCTCTACCTTCATTCTACTTCTATGATACCATAGTTTAAACCGTGTTCTTGTTGATACAAAAATAAATGACTTTGAACCCTTTTCTACTCTTGAAAAATACCTTTGTTCTACCTTGTTCATGATGTTGAGAAATCAAGTTTCACTACCAAGAAATTCTGCGATTAGCTACGACAAATTTGGTAGCTAATTCGTAGCTAATCTCTAGCAAATAAATTTAGCTACAAATTAGCTACCAAATAGCAATAGGTGTCATAGCATAATTTGAGTTGCAAATCTAATTCATAGCTAATCATAAAGAAGTTCTAGCTATTTGATAGCTAATCCCTAGTAATATGTTGTTAAGAATTACTTTTTTCTAGCTAAATAGATATGATATTGTCGTAGCGATTTTATAGTCAATCAATAGCTAAAATTTCCTAGCGATTTTGTAGTTGTTTCCTAGCTAATTCAAAAAAAAAAAACATTTTAAAAATATCAGTCGCTAAATTGATCCCAAATACCTGTTCTGGGGACCATTTTAGTGACCGATTTTTGTCAAATTTATTATCTGGTTGTAGCTCTAAAACAACATACCATAACAAAAGCAACAAAACTTACAAATAACAATAAAATAATTCATAATAATTCACAAGAAAGGCAAACCAGCAACAACAGAGCTGAATAACATATCTATATGTGTTTTAACAATGAAAAAGTAAAGAATTTTATATAAGATTAATATATAACAATTTAAATTACATTTTTGACACAAAATCATTCTCTTCACTTGAAAATAAGCAGACACCACAATAAGAGCATGCCTATGATAGTCTCTCTCAGAATCCACCTGTCAAAATAAAGTCAAAGCGAATAAACTAGGTAGTCTTATTTCTAATCAATCAAAAAGAACTAATATCTTGTGGGTGTTGTGTTTTGCATAGATATTAAATGATTCAACATCTTGATTCTTGGCAAACACTTAAAAATCCTTTTTAATTGATTTGGAATCTCTAAGTGCACAAGGTGTAGCTCATACTTCAGAAACAGAGAGCAAAGTGTTCTCAGGTGACTAATGATGAAGATGAAGAGTCAACCCACGGTTTATCATCTAGAGACTCAATGGTTGGTGGCATTGAGAGCTACGGGCTTTTATATCAACAGATTTTGAAGGCATTACTTTCCTCTAAAGACACAATCTGCACTATAATTAGCAGATATATACTCTTTCACAAACAAGATTGTTATGCATCACATTATAAAACTTTGGCCAATGCTAACATCCTAAGCAAATGAGAAAAGGTTTAAATTGACACAGTGTAAACATTCTTTGGACTTAACTAATACAAACAATTACTATGATAAAAATATAGTTTGGAAAACTAGAAATACTCTATAGCAGCAACTGTAAAGAAGTATTAATGAGTTTAAACTTACAGAATCAAACGCCCTACTTATCTGCTGAAGAAGATCGACCAAAGTATGACTCACAAGAAGACATTTTCCAGCAAATAGAATCCTATTCTAGAAGCAACAATTGTAGTTGGTTAGTGATGTGGTTAGTAGTGCCACATGATGGGTGATATTCTGTTAGGCAAGGGATTTAGTAGCATGATGGTAGGGAGAGAATATTCATTCATGCATATTGTATCGAGATAGGTAGGAAAGTATCTCTTTGTGTAGGAGCCATAGGCTTTGGTTTACTTGTTTCCTTCCTTGTAAGAGCTCTCCACCTTTACATTGAATAATACTACTTGACCGGAGTTCTTTCCCGGGGTTTCTATCACATTTCAAGAATTACTGAGAAAAAATGAGACTATACTACCATCATATAAGGTGCTTTATACATATATATAAATGGTAGATAAGAACAACTACACTTGCCAAGTTTCCATCAACTAAATCTATAAGCAGCAAATGATATCTCAGAGAGTTAATCTCAGAAGCTTCTACCAATGAACAACAATTAATAGGCAACTTTTCTAAAAATTTTTAAGCACGTTGATATTGAATCTAAAGCAATTCTAACAACCACATTCACAGAAAGAAAATCTGACACTAGATGAACAGTAGACAAACTTACAACAATGAGTTTTCCAGCATTTTCTAGCCTAAGAACACTAAGGAACCCATTATATCTTTGAGATGAACTTACTAACAAACCTTCTTCCAAAGCAAGAATTTTAGCAGTTTCATTAGCTTCTTCACTTGAAATCTACAAAAACAGATAAAAATAAGAGTTACCATCTATATATAGAGTGAAGGTGTAGCACTCAAGAAATGTTATTCAAATACTTGTCAAATCTTAAATAGTCAAACTGCAACATCCAGAATGCATGGATAAATTATCATAACTCTTGGTTTGTGACGCTTCCTTGGGTCTTATGAGGGCCTTATATACAGTTAACAACCATGCATTAGTCATGGGAATGATAGACAGAAAGAGGCAAGCATTTTAAATAGCTCCTTTCATACCCTTGGCTGGATCTGTGAGAACTAAATCAGCTCTAAAAGCTCGAAGAATGGTTCTTCTTTCTGGACTCATTGAAGCAGGCATGGTTATAATAAGTTTATAACCCTTAGCAGCTGCCACGAATGCCAAACCTATGCCAGTGTTTCCACTGGTAGGCTAAATAAGGATACTCTACAACAAGATCAACAACGAATCTTATGAATTCCCAAGTAAGAAGTAATAGTTTTGCTTGAATCATGGCAATGCAATGATAGTGAATTGGTTTAGTATCTTACAGAACTATTCCTATGTTGACATTCTAAAATTCAAAAGCAATAGGATATCAGCATCAATAACATCTACATATACAATACAACCTCAAAAATTGGAGAGAATAAGTAGAAGGAAATTTCGATGCAATATAAAAGATACACCCTAACCTGAACATGTGCCATATTCACAACAATCTGACATCAAAGATATGTTAGTACTCTGCCTGCCATAGCTCATTCAAGTTAAAGCTGCAGAACAGTATGTGGTCATTCAAAAAAATTAGAATAGTGATACATAAATAATTAAGATAATAACCCTCACATCAATCTGAAAGAAATCATCTTCTGTCTTATCTTTAAGGAACAGACGATTTGATCTTCGTATATATGCAAGAAACCCAACTACAAATTAGTGCTCAGTTGTACCCCAGAATGCAACAACATGAAGATTTGTAAACTCTCACAGTCAACAACAAAATAACCAATACAAGTGTTTCAGTTTTTTCAATCATCGTATCACATAATTCACATGGAGTAGTCTATCATTGTATCACAACCACACATTTGATAGACTCCAACCAAACAAGCAGAGATCCCCATCCTCCTGCTTGATAAATCCTAGGTAACCCCAAAGAAAGCAATTTCAGGGACAAATATCATAAATACCCTGATTTGCTTTGCTTCTTTTAAAACTTTTAGCCTTTCTGTGATTTTAAAGACAAGTGATATCTAGTAAAGTTAAGCAAAGCTGCAAAATATCCAAATTTGGAACCTGGAAATCCTCTATGTGTAACACGTAACCAATTTAGCTATTAATCAAGAACAAAGGAATTCACATCAAATAAATCGACAGAATCAACAACCAATTTCTATCTATCAAGGTTGGATGAGTGACTTTAACCAAAAGATAAATTGGTAATGCTTCAGAAAAATGAAAAATCACTAAATTTATCTCATAACAATGAGTAAACGAACCAAGGAACAATTGAAAACCAGGGCTATATAAAAATATATAGGTAATTTAGATTGACACTAGAATAACATGAAAAGCGTGAGATTTAAGCTGAAAAATACCAATTAATTACGCCATTAACAAAAATAAAAAAATATATTTCGCGAAAACTTTTCGTGAATCAAATAAATTGACAGAATCAACAAGATATTTCTATCTATAGTGAGGAAATTACTCAAATGAGATCAGAAGTTGTAGGTGGGACAAGTATAAGTTTGGTTAGAGGAAGTCAAAACTTGGGATGCGAAGTTAAAAGAATGAGTTTCGTTGAACTCTCCGACTGTGGAAGCAATGTTGCAATGGGATCGATTAAAGACTGTAAATGAAGTGACCTGGAAGGGCCAAGTGTATGTTGGGACTGAAGATTGTGGGTAGAGTTTCCAAGAGTTGAAGAGTAATAGAATGCTTCGTGTCCAAATTTGAGTTATGTATTCATATAAGAAAGGCAAGTAGTGGCTTATGCCTTAAAACAAATGGAGGCTCATGAGAGAAGCTATCCAACTCATAATGTGGGGTTGGCTATGACAGTGTAGGTAAGAAAGGTGTGAAGGCACTACTGGTATGGAATTCAGTTTAATGTGTTCGTAGTCACAAGGATTTGAAACATCCATTTGAGCAGAAGCAGTTGAAGATGAGATAATGAGCATGTGTAGAATTCGGAGAGATCATGATGTTGAGTTCTGTGTCATCTAGGAATGGAAAGTGTGGTAGAGGATACCATAAGAAAAATGGTACTTCATGCTTCCACCCTGATGGCTAAAAATATAATTTTGATGTAGTAACTCGAGGTCGGAAACAGTCAATAGGATTGGCTTTAGACCCATTTTGGTTGAGTAGGATTGCGGTCACTAGTAAGTTAATGGAACAGATTCGACACGAACAAAACAAGTTGACCTATATCTCCAAGAAGAGAATGAATTGATTGGGTAACACAAAGTGACGGAACAGGAGGATGTTGACAGAGTGTTGAGGTATAAAGACATAGGTTGTGTGTCTGATGATTGGGAGATCCAAGATAAGGTTCTGGAAGGGATCCAACACAAGCAAAAATTAAGCACATATCCAGGAGTGGCAAAGGTACGTTAGGAACTTAAGAAGATGTACTAGTATCCAATTGAAGACGGACACAACTAAATACGTAGCAGTCGGCTTAAGCTGTCAGAACGCCAAGATGGAGCATCATGAGTTGGCGAAGAAGTTCAACCTTAGAATGTCTCAGAATATAAACAGGATAGTACTGCGATGAATTTCATGGTCAGGTTGTTAAGGACTCCTAAGGAACATGAATCAATATGGGTTATTGTTGATAGGCTAATGAAGTTAGTTCCTTTTTCTAACTGACCATATAAGATATTCTCTGGAAAAATTGACACAGATGTGTATTAGGAAATCATCGAACTTGGTGGAGATTCTTTTTTCAGATCACATCGAACTGAGATCTAAGATTTGCCTTAAGGTTTTAGCAAGGAGTCGTAGCAGTAGGAGGCAGAGATCCTTGGAGCTTCAAGAAAATTACCATGTATTCTTAAGATTTACAACATGTGGGAACTTGAAGAAAGAATGATAGGATGGTACGTAAATATGTGCCGGAGCAAACAAATTTAGAGGACCAAATTTTTGTTTAGCGGGGGGAGTTGTAACATCCTCAAAAAAAAAAAAAAAAAATGATAAAGTTAATAAAAATCTAAAATAATTGATTACATACATTAGGCATAATTAAAGAAAAATTTTGATGTCAAAAAATTTGATTTTTGGCTCAGTTTGGGTTCCAATGATAATATAAAACTGTGTTGTCAGGGAACATAACTACTACGGATAAAATTTTGGACTTGACTAGATATATAGGTTTATAAATATTTTTAGGTGTTAGGCAAGATATCCGAAGTCCAAAAATACGAAGAATCCCACACCGATAAAATATTAATATTTTAATTAATATCAGCGCTATTTATCTAAACTGACACCAGTTGTGAATTCAGTGTCAGAATGGAAGCCAGGAACTCAATTCCAACCCTTTAATATTATTCCTATTTCAATTTCTAAATTTAAATTTAAATTTGAATTTCAAGTTTCTAAATTCTCACTGTCTTACAAGTCAAAGTGTACACCTTTAATTTAAGTTTTGGAAAAATGAGCATTTCTCTCTCCTCCTACACTCCTAACACACTGTTGCACCCATTCATTTACCACTCATTTTGTTTTAATTTTTAATTCCTCTCCTCTCTAATTTTACACCATTGGATTTACTTTTTACCATTCAATCTCAACCCTTAATTTGACGCTTCCAAGGGAGGCCATTATAGGTTTTTTTCACACTCCTCACCAAATTCTCACGTAATCCCTCCCCCACCACATTCTCATTTTTTTTTTCTTTCCAACTAAAGCACAAAACACTCTTCCTCTCTTTATCTCTCACGGTTTCTTTCTCTCCCATCAAGTTTCATTTTCTTTCTTCATCAAGAATATTCAAGTTCTTCTTCATCCAATAATTTTCGGTTAAGAATCTTTGAAGTTGGTGGAACTTCTTATTTTTCTTTGAAGTTCAAACCATGAACTAAAGCAAGGTAAAGGGTCCAATTTTTTTTCTCTCTTCATCATTCTCACTATCCTTTTTATTTTCGGTTTTGGAGAGTTTACTGCAAAAAGCTTTAACCTTTCTCCTCCTCATTCCATGTTCATCTCGGTTTTGGTTGGTTTAAGGTCAAAGTTTTGGTTTTTAACACTTAATCTTGTGCTTTCATGGACTCTAGGTATTGGTTGAAGGGTGACCTCCACGTTTTGGGCTTAAAGGTGAGAAAAGCTCTCACCTTAACTCACCTTTCTTCCTCTCCATTCCTACCATTCTCGTTTTTGAGTGATTTTTGGATCAAAGATTTGGTTTTTGAGCCTCACTCTTGTGTTTTATGACCATAGATATGATGGAAAGCTCCTCGGTTTTGGGTTTGGAAGCTTGGCCGAATTTACATCAAGAGGTGGGGAGGAAGATTGGCTTCATCTATGGTGGTTTGAGTAGTTTTAGTTTCTATGTGTTAGAAAAACCCCAATACTCTTTTTCTTTGTAAAGTTGTGATTGTGTTGACTTTTGTTGATTTATTTTTCTTTATTTTCGGATATGACTTTCTTGGTGGTTAATGGATGGATGAAAAATCCACTTAGGTGTTGTTTTGGGTTCATTTAGGATCCTATGATTATTAAGGATGGTCCTTTGAGCTTTATGGACTTGCATCGTGTTGATTAGGGTTTCAAACACTAAATTGAAAAGATGTTGTAGGTGGTTGAAATTGGTGTTTGGAAACTATGAGGAACCTTTACTCTTGAAGGAGATGAAATTTGAATTGAGGTTGACTTTAGGCCACACACCTAATTGGCCACCATAAAGAAATTGGGGGGGGGGGGGGCAAAGCTCCAAAATGGTGTTAGTAACACACTAATGAGATCAAGAGACCAATAACCTATTAGACAACAACTAGGATTTGAATTACTTGTGGGATAAAGGACATAGTGAACTTTAGGAAATAAAAACAAGTAGGAAACAATTATAAATAGATTAGAAAAACTTGATCTCCCTTCTCTTTAAGCCTTGATGAATTCGGCCATCATGGATTTTAGTGGCTAAAATGTGTAAGTTAGGTACTTGTTAGATTTATTGGGCCAACTTAGGTTAGACTAAGAAATTACTATGTGACCTAATGTACTAAGGTTCTTAGCAAAAGAAATAATTAAGAATGCATGTCAAGCAATAGTTAAATTAGAAATTTTTTTTGAGGTAATAGGTTAGTAAATAAAATGAAGGTAAGATTAAACCAAGACATGAAGAGAACAAGTCACAATTCTAGGATCATTGGAATAATAGATTACTTAACTAACCTAGATTTACTTGTTAGTTCTATCAATCAAACAATTTATTAGATTTAAACCCTTACCACTATGTTAATATGGCAATATGGAAGGATGAAGAACCAACTTAGAAAGTTTGGGTGCAAACTAAGAATAGAAGAAGAAAGAAATTGTTCTTATAAAATGGCACTTAGAGGGATAAGTAAGTCATTATCCAAGTTAGAAAACTTATGTGTTAGAAAGATAAATAGGAATTGTGACCCAATATAAGACAAAGTAAGTTATAGAATATTCATTAGAAAGTAAGTACAAACAAATTAGAGTGAGCTAAAAGTAAAGTTTAACATTTAGCCAAGAGTGTAAACGTAAGTGATACTATATATATATATATATATATATATATATATATATATAGAGAGAGAGAGAGAGAGAGAGAGAGAGAGAGAGAGAGAGAGAGAGAGGATGTAATAAACAAACTAATTAGAATGCATCTAAATAATGACATCTGCAATCACTGGGTCTACAAGGCCCAAATCACTTAAAATTTGTCTCAAAGTGGACTTGTAATCGACAATAGTCCTAATTATGACATTGGTCCACACAAATGGCTTGGCCCATTATAATGTGAGGGAAATAAACAACCGAAATAAATGTCCAAGTGTGGACAACGAATAAACTTATTTGGATCATAGATGTTTGCTCCTTGACTTAATTGTTTACTACCTGCTCTTAGATGATAAATGTTTGATTGGAATTGGAGCAAGTATATGTGTATGTCATTGCTTTATTTTGAGAAAACTTGTATTTAAACTTGGTCAATGATATGTGATCATGGTTGGAATCATGTCATGCACGATAACATGTGGCATGTGCATTCAGTCATGCATGACCCTAGAGCGTTGAGGAAGTTAGGCGTTAAGGGCATTCCAACTACATGAGTTTTCGACCCTGAAGGATATATCGGGGCAAGCACCACGAGAATGACTTAGCGGTCTAACGAATTGATATAGAAGATAGTCGTGTTGAGGTCATGCATGACATTGACATGGACTTTGACATTGGCATGATGAAGAGGAGAGAGCTACACCCTAGTGCGGGTGAGAGTGAGATAGTGGAGGTTGAGAAGACCTTGGGGACGCATGTTGCGCGTAACTCCACAAGGGGCTGAGTGGTAGCTGCCTCGTGCCGTGGTGAACCGAATTCCCCGCATGGCGATCCCGACGAGTCACTAGATTGTTCAGGATCAATGGAGAGTGTTCTGGTAAAGCCGTGTTTTACAAATTTGAGATTGATGCGCCTTATTGGGCTTACTGGATACGGAACATGTACTCCTGATCGCTCCTCCGACTATGTGGACACTCCATGGAGTAGAGTCGAGTTGGGCCTCATGCATATACATTGGCATTGGACATCCTGCATTCATGTTTGAGCTATTTTATTGAATATCTTATAACTGTTTGGAGGAATATAAATGTACCCGATAATGTTGTACTTGCCTATTTACTTGTTATTTATAATGTTGTGTTTAATTTATGCTTGTCTTGGAGCTATTGCTACTCTACTGACTTTTATATAGATGACAGTCATCTTACCTCCTTTGCCTGGTATTCTTGTTTTTTGTCTTCTGCTTTTCTTTATTATTAGAAAACTTGTATGGTGAGCGAACAACATTTGTGGCGACGATCCAAGTGGCGTTCTATGAGGAAGATGGTCGGACCCTTCAATCTTGCTTCATAGTAATGAGTAGTGGTGAAGTCTTCTCCTCTGTTCATGTAGGCCTTCTGCCCAACATGGGTTATCGAAGTAGGTTGTATAGAGTCCGTTTTATAGTCCATTCCGGGCCAGCTCTGTAGGAGATGCATTATCGGATATGTATACATATAGTATTTCTTTTGAGAAACTTGTATCAAATTATTTTTCTATTATGATGATTATTATAACAGGTGGACATTCGTTTCGAACTTATAATTTTTGTGAGATTACCAAGTTGTGGAGCCGGAGGGCCCTTGTGTGTGTTTAATATATGTCTGGATTTTGTTTTTTTTATTAAAGTAGCGGATTAAATTAGGACAGGTTACAAATTAAATGAGATACTAGGGGGTGTCTCAGTTAGGCTTAGAATCAAATTTCCTACATTTTTTATAAAATTGGTTTTTCGCACCAAAATGCGAAATAATATAAGATATTCGGGCGAAATCTCCAATCGAGTGATGAATGGAGCCAAATTCGGATTTACCGGGACCCGCTAAAGGATAAACATGAACTCACATCAGGTCACATCACCTAGGAGAGTGTGCCAGTGTTATGATGACGTTTGAAAATATCTGGATGCTAAAAGATCAAAATGCCCTTGACCTTTTTCATAATTACCTTTTTGCCACATAAGAAAAGTTCATTTTGCCCCTTAAGTGAAATTTATGGACTTTCCTACCCTTACCCCTTGAAGCCCCACACCCCCTTCATGAGAGCACACTTCCTTTTTCTTCTTCTTCTTCTTCATTTCCTCCTTTCTTTCTCTAATTCTTTTAAGAAAATCTTCAACTATTTTGTGAAGGAAAGTTGGTAACTTTGCTCACCCTCATCTTCCAAGAGGTATGAACTCCTCACTTGATCTCTAAATCTTCATCTTCCTCTATTGAAACCATGTTTTCCAAGCTTTGTTCAAGATTAAGCTTCAAATTTCATAAATCTCTAGAAAATTGGAGAAAAATCCTTTTAAAGTGAAACCAATTTCTATGAGTTAGTTTCATCACCCTCTCTCATAATCCAAGAGCATGTAACCAAAAGAGTTCTCTAACCCATATGGGTATAGAATGGCCGAAACTTATAGGGGGAAAAATCTTGAGTTTTTGATTCAATATTTCAGTAATGAGACTTGTTTTAATGTTAGGTATACCTAAGGATCATTCATCCAAGAGATAGAAATTTTTAGACATCTTTAGCTAATTTTCAGAGCAATGACCAAACCTAGAACAAGGGATTTAGAGAAAATTTATGTTGTTTGATGTTGATGCTTGAAATGATTATGTGTATATAGTTGTTGTTGGGTATTCGGACAAGTAATCGGGAGATTCGCAGATCGATCGGGTGAATTTTCACTTCGGAGGAATTCTTCAAGAAGTAAGGGGATAAACCTGAGGAATTCAATTTCCGATAGCTGCGTGGTGTATTTGTGTATATGGTTTGTAATATTTTAAATGTGCTGTGTTGATGTGGAGTGATTTATTTTATGCTTGCTCATATTTGGTTATGCCTAATTATGCATGATTTTGTTTTGTTATGCTTATTATGGTGGATGACATTATGTATGCTTAGCATGATGTATTGAGTTGAAATAATGATTGGTGTTGTGCTAAGGACCTAACATTGGTTAGTGTCCAAGGTAAAAGCTTCAAAAAGCTTGAGACACTATTAATTGGATAAAAATTATAAGTTTTGGAAAAGAGTTGAAGACAATGCGTCTTGATATTTTATTGTGGGAACAAGAAAATGAAACATGTAAGTTAATAAAATAAAAAGACATCAGGAAAGAAATTATAAAATAAAAATTTGCTTAAGAAAAATGAGTATTAGAACGGGAAAGTTTCTTTAGAAACCATTAGTAGAATTTCGGACCACAAAACGAGATATTTTAAGCAAAAGCATTTGCGGGGACTTAGTTTTGGGAACCAAGTTTGCCTAACCAAAGAAAAAGCATTCTTTACGACTACATTCAAAGTTTTAGTATTTACTAAGGTATTTCAAAAGAAAGGGGTCTTTGACCAAGGGTTTTTCATTAGTTATGTTTTCAAAGCGTTGATGTTTTATTAAAGTTTGGTTTCCAAAAGAAAAAGAGGTGTTGATAAAGAGTTCTGTTTTATGGAAAACCGATCCCGAAGGCTTTGTGTGTAAGCTTCGGAGATTTGGGGTTTGTTTTAGTATTTCAAGAGAAAAGTTTTTGAAGGCGAGCCTAGGAACCGAGACAATGGGTTCTAGCGTTCTGCAGAACACGTGGATCAAGGATCCATATTAGTAAGAAGGTCCTGTAAGTTTGTGGACAATTGTGTGGTCCTGTAGGCTTGTGGATGTTTTCGTTTGCTCTAGAATCCAAACTCTAGGACTGGTGCATCAGTTGATGGGTTTTGGGTTTGAGCTGTGTGGGATGCGTGTCCCCATTTTGGTTAATTGGACTGTGTGTCCTTTTTGTTTTTAATGTTGAAAAGACTTGAGAGTCTAAAAGATGTGGTGGTTGATAGCTTTGAGCTTCAATGAGAAAATAACTTTACCACATAGAAAAACATACGAAAACAAAAGGTTTTCTCATGCATTTGTTTTTGGCAAACGTGCTGTGGAATGGGGGACCTTGATGATAGGGAACCCTGTGAT
This sequence comes from Ammopiptanthus mongolicus, assembly GCA_039655645.1. Classification (NCBI taxonomy): domain Eukaryota; kingdom Viridiplantae; phylum Streptophyta; class Magnoliopsida; order Fabales; family Fabaceae; genus Ammopiptanthus; species Ammopiptanthus mongolicus. The sequence goes on from CM077349.1 coordinate 39,941,328, forward strand.
GACTTTAAGTCATTGTGTGTCATTGTACCTTGATAGGCAATGAGAAATCCATATAATATGAAGCATTGTACCCTATGTTGGTCAGTGTGATATGGTAATAAAATCCATATAATGTGAAGTATTTGTACAGTGTGATATGGTGATGAAATCCATATAGTGAGAAGCATTGTACCCTATGTTGGTCGGTGTGATATGGTGATGAAATCCATGTAATGTGAAACATTGCACTCCATGTTGTACAGCGTGATATGGTGAACATTGTGGGCCTTAATTGGCAATCGAGCTTGATCAACTCATTCGTTTGGTGATGGGATTTCCGGAAATTAAGAATCAAATGTTAGATGTTATATATAGAAGTGTCATGCATACGTTTTAGAAATGACGATGACTGTTGGGTATGAGACCCTTGCTTTACTTTCACTATTATGATATTTTGTATTATGCCCATGATGCTTCGGAACCCTATTTGGTATATGAGTACATATATGAATCTGTTGTTTGTGCATGATGTATGTAGTTGTCGTATTTTGAATTCATATATTGGTTTCTCATCCTTGCCTGTACATGTTGGACACCTTGTGTTTTTGGATACATGTACAAATGTTTATCAATAGTCGCCTGGGTCACTTCGCGACCCTGTAGCTTGAACTGGTTGAGGTTGACGACGAGGAGATTTTGATAATTGAAGACGAGACCTAGTCTCATTGGTACGGCGTATGCTAGGTAGTACGTCTTTTTGTTGGAGTCGGACCAGCTTACAGTTTTCTTTTGAGGTAATGATTTTGGGTAGTCTGTTATCGGCTATTGATGGCCATGATTTTAAAAGTGATTCTCAGACTATCGCTACCAAGTTTTAGACTTATAGCGTTTAATGCTATTAGTTTACCTTTTGGAAACGGACGAGTTTTGTCCAAGGTTCCACTATGTACGTGGTTAACTGATGATGTGTGTGTGTGTGTATATATATATATATATATATATATATATACACACACACACGAGTGGTATTGATGAATATTTTGAATATTCTTTAGTGTTGTATGAAGAAAAATTTTACCACGATTTTCAAAATAAAGAAAGAACGGAGTAAAGAAAATCTATTTTACGAAAGTAACACCAGACGGATGGGTGTTACTACAGGAGTCTGCTCAAACACTTTCTCAGCCTCATTTAACTGACCCTTCTTAGCATAACCAGCTATCATTGCATTCCCACATGCAGTGTTCAACTTATCAGGAACCAAATTGAACAGTTCTCTAGCCTTTTCAAGCATCCCCTCACGCGTATAACAAGTTATCATTAAAGCCCTTGAAAAATTGTCTCTTTGAGGCATTATGTCAAACAACTTATTGGCTTCTTCAACCTTGTGCTTGTGAAGATATCCAGCAATCGTGGTGTTCCCAGGAACAAGGTTTCTTCTGGATAATTTATCAAACAGTTGTCGAGCATCACTAGTTCTACCATTTTTGGCAAAGACAGATATCATACAATTCAGAAGAGGGCGTACTTGTGAAGAATGAAAATAGTGAACTTGAGATGGAGGTGGTGGACCTGGATCAAATGGGGCGATGTGTATGACCGGTACAATCGCGGCTGGGTTGGTATTGTCACCAAGGAGATAGAACGATGTCGTGGCTGGCGGTAGTTGTGCGGAAAAATGAAAATGCGGTTTGGTGTCTATGATCGTGGCCGCTAAGAGTTTCGAGCCAATGGAGGGAGCACGGTGTGTGTCGGTAAGGTCACCCACGACCTACGAGGCATTGTCGGGATGCTCCAAAACCGTGTTGATGTCCGAAACTGGATCTCTGGCGGTGTTGTCTTCAATCTGTGATGTCTCTGTGCCGTCATCACTGGTCTTTGCCAGATCGAAGAAAAATGGAGCTGACTCGTTGGGGAATGGGGTTGTGGTCAGAATTGTGGTTGGGGTTGCGGTGAGGATGCTAAGTTCCCGCTGCTGACCTTCCTTTTCATAAACCTTCAACCAATCCATTCTGGTGAGATCAATTTCTGAAACCCTTGTTACATTGCGATTCTGGGTTGAACTTGGGGTTTGCTGATTGCCCATGGATGACCCCCCTGATGATGATGGTGCCCCCATCGAGCTCTGACCAAAGTTTTGAGCTCATCTAAGCTTGCCACGAGTTGATCGAGCTTGTTCATTGTATCTGCATTGTGTTCTGTGATCTTCTAGGTCAAACACTCCATCGCTTCAATTTCTATTTGATCGTTCATTGCAATCTCCATGAGTAAGCACCAAGTTGATGATTTGATACTAATTGAGACAGAACTTTGGATTTCAAGGAGAGATAGCTCCGAGAACTCACAAATCTAGTGGTCAGGGGATTGAATGAATGATTCCCGCTGAGCAAGGATGAAAGTATAGAAATTAGAGAGAGTGTTTTTTTAGGGAGAGAATTTTAAGTTTATGATTGAATATTAGTATCCTTCATTCATGCACAATTGTGCCTATATATTCGGTTTGTTACACAACCCATGAGGGAATGAAAATAAAAAAAACTCCTTTCCTACACCTATTAGTGCCAACTCAGCACATTACAACTTAAAGGAAAAGAAATAACAGAAATGATAAAAGCAGTAAGGTACAAACAAGGTTACAACATTTTATTTGTGACCTATTGATAAATGTTGTTACAAAGAGAGAGAGAGAGAGAGAGAGAGATGAAGATAGACTGAGATGCAAGTGAGGGAACGAGATAGAAAGACTGAAAGAGCGAGAGAAAGACTAAAGAAGATTTTATAAAAAATGGAATTAATATATATTTTTGCCAAACAATTTATATTCTAGTTAATACGTATATAGTTAAACAACTTAAAAATAACTACAAATTATTTTAGTAGCTAAAGTTAGTAGCAAAAGTCAATTTTTGTTGTAGTGTTTTGAGCTTGTTTTCCATGGTATAGGTCACGAGTTTTCTTGCTTCTTGTTGACCAAGCCTTCTTCTGATACTCTTCAAGAAGATCTTCATTAAGGTAATGGGGGAGTGAACCACATCACCCCACATTGTTGGTTATGAAAATGGTTTATGGGTTTAGTTTGGGGGAAACCCTAAACCAAGGGTTTTTCTACTTTGTCTATTTTGGTTCTCTATGAGAACAATGTTGTAATATTTATTTGTGGCTTGATTTATGTTCATTGATGTGTTTGAATGGTTTAAAATAAATTTTATGTGTGGGAAAACCCTAACCTAGGGTTCCTCTATCTTTTTGTTGAAAAGAGTTTACGAAAATGTGATTTTCGGAACTGAGCTTGTGTGAGTCATTTTGGTTTTTCTTTCAGCTTAGACCTTGGATTTCAAAACATGTTTTTTATCCTGAAACTAGACATCCTGGCCTTCATTTTTATAGCAAGTTTCGCTTAGTTTCATGGAGATTTGACCCTTGAAAATCTATTTCAATCTAAGCATAAGTTTCTGTCTTGGATTCTGACTATAGTGACTTATTTCGTGCAACTTTACTAATTCAGTTACTTTTTGTGAAAGTAAATTTTATAGACAAAAGTTAGACATCCCAAGCTTTCATATGAGTCCTCATGTGCTCAAATCCGAGTTCGTGTGGTCAATCAAATATTTATCACAATTTGATACTTGAAATACTGAAAATTCTGCATACAGGTTTTGAGTTGATTTTTGGAATTGGATGTTATGTGGATTGTTCATTTTGATGCATTGATGATTATACTTGCTTACAATGGATGTTGGTGAAGTAAAATCTTCACATTAAACCTAGTATAGGATTCGGCCAAAGCATAAACAAAAGGTATTTTCAACTTCAACCTTTGAAACCTAAGTGATTTTACAACTCTAAAAATTGAATTAATGAACGATGAATCAAAGCAAAACAAAGAAAAATTACTTGAATAAATCACAACCTTAGATTCATTCAAGAGGTTATTAAAACAATGGAAAATTATTTTGATCTTAAGTTATAGCTTAAGTATATCAAATGATGTTTTGAAAACTAATGAATCAAGTATTCTCAATAACAAACAACATAGGAAATCTTATGTAACATTCGATTACTATGTAGGTTTTTAACGTAAAACCAATCTTTGATTTTAATACAATACTTAGTTTCAAGTTAGTACAAATGATTTCAAGATTAAAAAGGGTTTGGACTTAAGAAGATTTCTCTTCTTTTGTTCATACAAAAGAGTTTTAAACTCCAACTTCCAACTTTAAGTTTAATTGAAACTACAAAGCTTTTTGAAATAATGTTTTCAAAGCATAAGACTTGAATCGAAGGTACTAAGGCACTTTGCCAAGGTATAAAACAAATACGTGTTATGAACTCACCTTTTCACAAAAGAGTTTTGAATTCAAAGCTAAGGATTTTCCTAACTGTAAAATCCCAAGTTGAGTAATTAACTTAGAGTGAAATAAAGAGATAGGAAAGTATAGGACATGGTGAAACAAGACAATGCGTTATACCATTAATGATTCATTCATCAATCGATTCATAATACTTAAGTGAAACAAGATGCATTTCATTGAAAGACAAGTACCCTCTAACTTAGAAAGGATCTAAGACTTAACTAGAGGATTCTCAATCCTCCTTCATAAGACATTTAGGACTTAAGAAATATATCATAAGACACAAACACAAATATGAAACGTTTTGATTTGGAACAGTAGTTCGATGACAGGACGATGGGTCGGACCCGAGAACATCGGCTACCTGTATAGTCTTGTCATGACTTGATCCCGAAGGGATCACGAGATTATTCAGTGGATAAAATTTTGAAATAATTTAATAGTGAAAGATCTATATGAGAAGATTCCTATGGAATTATGAGTTTTATTCTGTGAATAAATATTAACACATGATATCTATGCAAGCCTTATAATGGCAAGATTCCTGTGGAATCATGAGGTTTATCCGGTGGATAGACATTTTATCGCATCTGCTTTTGTGTAAGCATTGTCATTATTATGCATGAGTCCATAAGGCCTTGAGCTTTGGAGTTGAACTTACACCTTGATGCGGGTGCGAATCTTACGGTGACAATCTTAAATGATCTTGAGGATGTCAGGGTTGGAGATTCCATAAGTGACCAGTGGGTGATTCTTCTGTGTCGTGGCATTCCGTGCATTGTTGTGACATCTTTGACTAGATGTCGTACTTTTCACGATTGGTGTAGAGTATTTTCGTAAAAGCCAGATATGCGCGCGTTATGAATGTTGTAGCAGTAGCCCACGGCTGGCGTACACGGAACATGTACTCCCAATCACTCTCTTTGATAATCATATTAGCTCCATGGAGTGGGGGTTTAAGTCATACCCATCTGCATATTAAATGCATCATGTTCATCATATTAAATGACTTGAATCTGTGATATTGTTATCTTGGTTAAATTAATATTATTTACATGGTGACCTTTAACGGCATGGTTATTGACGTGATATATGTTGTATATGTGTGTCATACCGTTTTTACTTTTGCCATGTGTTGTGTTGATGAATGGGAATCTCACCTCATTACTTTGTATTGCGTAGTTTTGTGCTTCTCTGGTGGTCTCCTGAGAAGGTCATGATATCGAGACTTCACCGGGCGCTTCAGATGCATCTCTCTACAGAGTTTCCCAGTGGTTAAGGCGTTTGGACATCTAGTCATGATGGGCTTCTAGCAATGTACATGTGAAGAGCCGCACTCACCATCCGCAAGGGTCTCAGAGGAAGGGTTCTTAACCACTCCACCGCTTGTTTTCATGTCGTCTGATGTCAGGGTTGTAGTCGTCAGTGGAACGCTAGGTGGGCTTTTCACTGGTATGTTCAGGGCCTTCTCCCTGTATTAGGGATAGGCCGCTTGTTAGCAAAGTTGCTTCTAAGTCAACTTTTGCGATGTCTTCCATAGGAATGGCAGCAGTAGTCCCTGCTAGGGTTCCTGTTGGGTCTCGTTTGATGGGTCCTGGTTGGAAGGCAATGAGTGAAGAGACTAGGATAGAGGTGAACTATCCACACCTTCCAATTTCTTTCGCTTATCTCTCCGTAAAGGAGAAGTTAGAGGAAGTATCTAGCGGTTGATCCGAGGGATGTCTTCCCGTGTTAGTCTGTTGTCGGTCAGTGTAGGGTGTCAGAGTGTATGTACCTTCTTTTACCTTTTGTGGAGCTGCGTCTCCAAGTATCTTGTGTTTAGAAGTTGTATCTTCAATCCTTTATGTTGAATCTGTATCTTTCTATTTTATTTCTGTAGTCAGGTTGGGTTTTTATGTAAACATTTATGAACTTATGAACTTATATTATGAAATGTTTCTATTTACCTTACATGCATAAACGGTTACAAGCTTTTACAGTTATGTCTTGTGAAAAGGAAAAATTTACCCCAACTTTCTTAAATGAGACTTTTAATTAACTTGTTTTGTGGCCTTATAGTTTTATAAAATGTCTGTTATGTGATGCCCCCGGAAAGGGTGTTACAGTGACAACAGCCGCATCAGATCCTGTTTCATTTACTTTCTTTTGTTAGTACGTCTGTAGGAGTTGTGACCCCAATATTTTGAAGAACCTATGACTTGTTCCGCACTTCATTTTATTTGTTTTCATTTAGTACTTTTGACAATGTGCTATGGATGTTATAATTAAGGTATGATTATGTATATTTTATGCATGTTGTCTAATTTCCGCAATTACCGACTAGATTATAAAACGAAATTTTCAAATCGTCATTTTTATAAACCCGACGGATATATGGATATAAGTATAATCCGATACTTTCGGTCGATTAATATTTATTATATAATTTTCTGCATTAAGTGACGCCGTCCGGAAAAAATGGGTTACAATCAACGTCGTTTCGGTTCCATCATATTCCATTTGTGACATAATTTATTAAGATCTCTTTATTTTCATAAATTTCAAGTACTGGAGTTTCTTCTAGAACTAAAAAATAAATTATGTCCGAGAACTCTTCTGGAGTTTCCATATCCTCAATTTGGCCACCTTTCTCTTAGCTCCTTTTCTTATTTGAAGATTCTTATCTTTGGAACCGTCGGGTCTCCCACGCTTCATGCGTGTATAAGACTCATTTGCATTATTAGATTGTCCAACAGGGACATCGATTTTGATGGGAGCATTAGCAGCTGATACATATGATTTATTCAATGAATTATCTTTTGAACATCGAGTTTACATTGTTTCGTACGAGGATCAAAATGAAATAATGATAATTATTTCAACTAATCTCTTTTCCAACTGCTTATTATCCCCCCTAATATTGGGAAAATTGATTCATCAAAATGACAATTGACAAACTGAGCCATAAATAAATCTCTCGTTGATGGTTCAAGATATTTAATCATATATGGGGATTCATATCTAACATACATTCCCAACCTTCTTTGAGGTCTCATCTTAGCGTGTTGTGGTGGAGCAATTGGGTCATACACAACACTTCCGAAAATTCTTAAATGGGAAATATTAGGCTCGTGACCCAATACCAATTGTAAATGGAAGAACTTGTGATAACTTGTTGGCTTGATGCGAATCAATGCCGCAACATGCAAGATTTCATGTTCCCAAGTATAAATTGGAAGTTTTAACCTCATATGTAATGGTCTTACAGTCAATTTTAGATGCTTAATGAATGATTCTTCAAGTCCATTTTGTGTATGAACATATGCTACAGGATGTTCAATATCAACCCCAATAGACATACAATACTCATTAAAGGTTTGAGATGTATGTTCATCAGCATTATCTAGATGGGGTTTCAAGTTAATAACAATAGACATGTGACCATCTAGTTGATTCATCAATTAAAACCATAAAATATCTAAATGGTCCACACGACAGGTGTATTAATCAAAAAATATCACCTTGTTTACGTTCTAAAAATGTGAGAGATTCACTCTCAATTTTGTTGGTGATGGTCGAATATCAATTTCCATTGGGAACAAGTAGTACATGAGAAATTCTTTCACTCATAACACTACAACAAAAAAGGCTTTTAATAGCGTTCATTTTTGGCATCTAATAGTGCTTTTAAGTGTTATTAAATCAAGTACTATTAAAGATTGAAGAAACAATAGCGCTTAAAAAAGCGCTATGGAAAGTAGAAAAGATAGCGATTCCTAAAGGAAGCGTTATCTTTTCCTGGGTTTTAGATAGCGCTTTCTACTTTAATTTTCTCCTTCTATTTCATGCACTCAGCAAAACCCAGAGAGTATAAGCAATATTTGGGACAATAATTGGTACAATATACATAAATTCATTTCATTTATTAAAAATGTTACAACATGAGTACAATAAAATTATGTACTAATTAACAATATTGTTACAATAAACACTACTAACCAAAACTAAACTAATACATACAAATTCAAACAATACTAGCTATAGCCTATACCAAAAGTCACCCAAAACATCCAGCAAACCATCAGCCTGCAAAATTGGAGACAAATCAAGCTATTCAATGAACTTGAAATATAATTCAATCTAATCACAACTCACAACTTAAATTAACACTAAAAAGGCAAACTTAATTACCTTTAATTATTGATATAATTAATAATAATTTAGTTACACCACTCATCCAAAATTTCAAATACTTGATCATCGGTGTATGTGTAATATTTACAATCGGGAAAGTACTGCATGCGATAGGAAAAGTAAATTAAGTTAAAATTAAAGAACATTCAAATGGTCCAATGTAAGGGTAATTAAAATGAAATTACATACCGACGATGGGATTTGAACTTGGTTATGAGCGATGATATCCTTAATGAATCTTAGAACGTAGTACCCACAGACTATATTGTTGTATTAGCGGGCGCATTATAAAACAAAAAATAATAAGTTAATTGGTTTTAAATTTAAATAATTTCATAATTACAATTTGAACAAATACCTCTACAAAGATCCATTTTGTCTTTGATGATTTTGAAGATCGGGACTTGGCTCCCCTTCTGCATCCACAATGAATTGTCAAAGCACTGAAATGCAAAAATAAACAAGTTCATTAATATACACGTACAATTTGAATCATCACATATATGAAGATAAAAATAAATCATTTTTCTCACTCATTAAAGGTAGTCATAAGCATTTTCCGCTCTTTAAAGGATACATGCAACGGATCCATGTAATAGACCGTGTCTTCATTGGGATTGATCGCTAAAAATACCCAATGTCCCCTACAAAACAAGAATGAGTTAGCAAATCATAAGCAGGTAATTAATCACAATAAAATACAGTATCATTAACTAAATGACTCACATTACGTTCAAGGGTGCCAGAAACAAGGTCTCAGCATCTGGCCTTGCTAACTCCAGGTGATCAGCTATGTACTCCTTTTGCCCAACAATATGTGAATATAAAGCTATTTTATCCGGGCGTAAGAAGACAAACCTCCCCTTGTTATTCGTTGGGATCAACATCTCTCGATATAAGTACCCTAAATTAAAACATATATAATAAGCGTTAATATTTAACTTTTGAAGAATAAATGAAGTTATATACGTTAAAGTTTAATGTATTACCTGAGATATATGCTAATACCAGTCTGAGTGATTTCATCACGAGTGATAACATCGTTGATTTCGTCATTACCCACTATTAGCGTATGTTGATAACCCAGAATTTCTTCCACATAAATTAGCGCGTTCAAGCCTTTTTTTCACAAGGATCCTCATGTAGGATATATAATCATATGAGCTTGCTGCTATAGGAGGTCGGGAGGACTGCGGCTTCTTAGGGGATGTAATGGACCCCTTTGTATGCTCCTTGTTAATTATATGGGGTCGGGAATCAACAATCTTCTTGCTCTTGTCCTTGGATTTTAATTTTTCGGAGATAACCTACATATTGCAATGCAGTAGTTAGTGATCACCTACTTTAATAAACATATACAACATATCATAATGGATAATATTTATTAACATACCTACACGAGGTTGATTGGCCATGCGACAATCGTACCTATTGCATGATCCACTACCATGACATCAGCATGCTCAATTGATACAGCTAATGGTGCATGCCCCTCCAATGCAATATCAATCTTCACTTTCACATGGCCAGGAGGTAATGGTAGGTTGTGCAATATGGCACCCTCCTCATTAAAGACCATCGCCCTAATGACAATGCGATAAGTTGGGTGCCATAGATACAAATTGCACAAACTTATGCCCTAAGCCAATGATAAAATAAATATTAGTATAAATTAAACTATCAATGCAATACATAAAATTAAAAAATGATCATTGATAAGTATTATCTCGGGAAGGGGTATATGCGGTGGCACAACGATGTAACTATCTCTGACGGTGTGTAAGGTAGGGCTAGGAGGATCATCAGCAGGCTCATAATCAGCAGGTCCCTGCTTTTCCTGCTTGGTAGCCTTCAACTCTTCGACTAGTCGAGTTAGTTCAGCTAGCCTCATTTCCGTCTCCATTTAAGTCAACATATCTTGATGTTTTGCGCGTTGTTGTGCGCCAAAAACAATCCTCTAGGAGACGGCAAACCCCACACCCCTTAGTGTGACACCCAACTACCCCGCATGTTATAAAAGTATTTAAGACAAATAGTAAAAACAATGAAGCTGTAAAATAAACCATGCAACCTTTCATAAAAAGTTCACGAGTAGAAAAGGTATCACATGAACTAGTTCTCAACAATGCGGAAAAAGATTAAACCTATATTTTAAGGAATAAAGAAAACATAAGCATAAAACAATCCCAACCCCGATGTTACAATTCAGAGCTGGTACAACCGTTCCAGAAACATCCTCGGAATACAACTGAAAGCTAATAAAATAAAAACAACTAAGTTGAAGGCCCTAACTATGAGTGGCGGTTCCTCAGAGTCACTCCTCTCCGGGCTGCTCGCTATCCTCTGCATAAGCCATACATGCCAAACAAGAAAACAAAGAGCGGGGAGTAAGGAAACATGTAAACACAATAGCATGGAGATAGGAATAAGATGATCATACATCATGGCATGACAACAATCATAAGCATACAAATACATATATAAGTACCATCTCAGCATCATGAATCAACCAAGTATGCTACGGGATGCAATGCAACACTACTCCGCTAACCCATCAATGCATGTGGATCCTACTATCTCAGGAAGAACAACTTTGGGGTTACATATCCTCATTGGTCACTAAAGGCACCAACGTCGGTAGTCCACCAAATCATGGGTGAACCCTTTTGATAGCCAACACATCAAACCATGGATGCCTCGTCACGAAGGGCCATGGCTCACCAAACCTTGGGTGAACCTACCGTGGATGGCCAGATCGTCGTACTCTTAGACGACTTCCCCTATGTTGAACTTCCCCCAACTAACATCTCCAATGTGATGCATGAACACAACAACAAACAACGGGCAACCGCCACCTCCACTTGGGCCACTGAAGGTACTCAAGAATATCATCCTCAACATTGGGCCACTAAAGGCACCCAATTATATCATCATAATATTGAACCACTAAAGGCACCCAATTATATCATCATAACATTGAACCACTAAAGGCATCCAATTCCACCATCGTGCGGTAACCCCTCGGGCACCGACTTAACCAACTCATCGTTCCTCAATGTCTTAATTAATATATAATTAAGTTATCTAACTTTGTCATTTGTTTGGTATATTATTCTATCATTATTGGGAACATTGGGGTTAAAAAACCCTATTAAACCATAAACCTCAGACTCTATCCAGAAGGGTAAGCATGGGCAAGCTTAACCCCAGCACGGGCGTGCTGCCACTTAAATGAAGCACGAACATGTTTTCCTCTCATGCACGATCGTGCTCAGCTGCACGGGCGTGCTTCCTGTTATGCACGGTCGTGCACTGTTGCACAGTTATGCTCCTCTGCTGCACGGCCGTGCTTAAAGCGCGACCATTTTCCAGAATTCAAACTAGAAGCATGGGCGTGCTCCCTGTTCAGCATGGCTGTGTTGATGCGCGACAATGCTATTCTGGGCAGAGTTTAACATATTTTGCTTTAACCAATTAAACCCTAACACTCTCAAAAATCATTCTTAAGGTTCTTGACTAAACCATCAACATAAAAACCTCACCTTTTACTAATCCATGTCTTATGAATATTTTGGGAAACAACAATCTCTTTATTATTTGACCAATTAAAGTTCTAATTAACCACCAATTAAGGGTTATCTCAGCAAGTTCATCACAGCAACAACCATTCAGCCATCAACATCATATAACAACATCTCAACCAACAATTATGATATAAACATACCAGTACAGCCATACCATCAAGGTACCAACATAACAAGCAATGCATATAATATTGACATATTGAATTTAACCAAAAACATGTTATTAACAACAATGAACATTTATAGCAATAGGCATGTTGAACCTCGGGGTCTTGGGAACCTCTCATCTTACACTACCCCCACTGCCTAGTGGTTACACTATCCTTCTCCCCATACCTGGTTTGAAGGTTCCAACAACGATAGCCCCAAACAATAAACTGGTCACGTCCTCCCAAGCGGCTCAGTCTGAATCCAAGTCTTGGTCAACTAAAACATTAACCAAATTAGTTTCCAATCAAATAACAAGAAAGGAAACCAAGAAAGGAAAGGAACATTACCTACACAACTGGCACAGATGAACATAAGCTTACCTGTGGTCTCCAAAACTCCAATAATGCACTGAGTTTGATGGAGATAGGGAAAAGGGCAGGTCTGGCCGCACTAGGGTAGTAGCAGACACCAAATGAGGGTTAAAAATGCAACCCTCGATTTCTGTGCCAATATATAAAAGCTGTACCCATGGCACGACCGTGCACTCCTTCAGCACGGTCGTGCTGGACTTAGCGTCTATGAGACGCGATCCGCACTTGAGCACGGCCGTGCTCACTAACAGCACGGCCATGCTTGTGACTCAACTGGTCACAAGACACGCGGCCAAGCACGAGCGTGCTGGACATAAGCACGGCCGTGCTTATGTTCCAGAAATGGACTTTTAAGCCAAAAATCCCACCTAGCCCTTAACCAACAATTATAACTTTTCCAAACTAACTTAAATAGCCAAACATGCCTATATAAAGTACTTAACGAAAAGTAGGGTGTTACGCTTAGGTGACCAGAGTATTCTTGGTGATTCAATGCTCGTGCAAGAATGTCTTGACGGCCAACATAATCTATCATCTTCCCCTGTGATACAGACTGTGATAAGGACATCTGGGACACAAATATTAACGAACAAATTAAGATGTTAAACATAAAAATTATAATAAGAAAATTACAAATGAACTAAATTAATTAATGAGGGTGTATACTTTCAATTCTGTCAGCCAATTCCCTAGTGGGGGGTGCAAAATTTGGCCATCATGGCCCATGCATGCTATCATCCATAAAGTACTCCGCTCAACTGCCTTTGTGGCAGGATCCGCTCTTGCACTCTTCAGCTGTACATTTGAACACACAAATTAAATAAAATTCATCAATGCTAAGAAAGAAACCATAAGTAGGTTAATCAACAAGTTATTAGGATATATTGTACTAACAATTTGTTCCTCAAGGCCATCATTACCTCTACACCTTGCTTTGTAAGGGTACAGAGGGTTTGATGCTCTAATCCGATTTGTTTTACTTGTTTTCTACATAGACACAAAAGTATATATCGATGCATGATTTAATATATATATATATATATATATATATATATATATATATATATATATATATATATATATATATATATATATATATATATATATAAATAAATAAAGTTAACAAACAAGGTTATATTGTGCATACCTTAAATGTCTCGTTTTCTATGCTTGTCATTACAAAAGCACTCGATTCGTCCCCCTTTATCATTTCTGCGTACTTTGCTGAAGGCTGTTGTTTGACATTCCCACCCTCATCTTTTGTATACTTGCTCATCAACTTTGTTCGGAATGTCCGGTGACATCTTCCAGCAATCTAGAGTACTATTTTCCTCCGAGACTCATCATGTCAAAAATAGTCTGCAAAAACGATAAAGGGGTAAGTGTAAAAGTATACATGTTAAATAAAAAACTAATGTTAATTAATTATTTATTTACCTGTATATCACGCCAAATGTGTGATTTGGCCTCGTCCAACGCTCTATCCTTCCATGTCTTGCATGTAATTGGGATCGTTTGCCAGACTACGGCCCCAATGTAGCTCTTTAGCTCCTTCCCATTATTACCAATGTAACTCTTTAGCTCCTTCCCATTATTACCAATGGGTTTGCCTTTTGTATTCCAGGCAACCTGATAAAATGAAACACTTGATTAATAACATAATGAAAAACTTAATTAATAAAACGAAACACTTAATTAATAATTATCTTATATACCTCTGACCTCACGCCTCTACTCCTCTTAAGGATTAGATTCTTCCTGAATGTCGGTCCACGACACCTCATTTGTGTTTTTGACGCCTCTAGGCTAGAATCCGAACAACCATCATGATCACTAGATGAAGACATAATCTGCAACACAAGTAAAAACGTCAGTCCACAATAATAAATAAGTTTAATTAGAAAAAAACAATGAATATAAATTTAATTGATGAAGAATTTAAAAAAACCAAATCATTATATACATGTTTAAGTAAATCTTTTCCTCTTCCTCGTTGGAATTAGACTTGTGTGTCCCTTATTGGTACGAAACAATGGATTGACCCAAAGACCCTCGTCATGATCATTTCTAATGTACAAACCATCATCTATAGTTGAATTGGACTGAAGTGATTGTGATGTCCCGAAGAAAGGATCATCCTCAATATTAGCATCTTCATGTGCTTGATCATCAGTCTCATTAACGATCGTTTTGTTAGTCAATAGAATGATGTACCACTTCGTATTAGCTGGATCGATGACATAGTACACTTGTTGAGCTTGCGATGCTAAAATAAAGGGCTCATCTTTATACCCCAGTTTATTGAAATCCACACGCAAAACCCCAACTCATCGATCTGTACACCGTTATTATTGTCAACCCACTTACACTCGAACACAGGCACCCGAAACATCGTATAATCCAACTCCCATATACATTCAATTACCCCAAAGTATGACATATTCGCGTATATGGGGTTTTTGGTCTTTAGCACTTGAGATATGCAAGGCTTGAGCGATAAGAGTGACCCCAATATTTTGCATTTTACTTTGATCATCTTGTTTTTTTTGTATAAAATGTGAACCCGTTCATTAGATAATCAGTGTAAGAAAATATTTATTGTTGGACCTCTCGCTAACCATCTTAACCTTTCTGAAACCGATTGAGGATTTACAGCAAACTCTGCCGAAATGTGATCTTTTAGCCATGTTATGAAACATCGATTGTGTTCTCCTGTCAACCAATTCTAACTCTTATTGGGATACAAACGCTGAATTATGTGCTTGTGTTTTTCAGCATACGGCTCAACCTCATCTGCATTGTGCAGAACATACAAGTGTGCTTGCTCCAACATCAGTCAGGTACTCGGTACAGAACTCAACAGTGAGATGTCCCGCCTCATTAAGCAACCTAATTATCTAATCCTAAAACATGCGAAAAATTTAAAACTTAAAATACATATAAAGAATACATACAACACACTAATGGAAATATATATATAGGTACAATCATCCTTGAGTACATTAATCAGAGTATGCCACTAAGGTCATGTAGCAAATACAACAACTACTAACAGGAAAAACACATAACAAGCCACACCAAAAACTGTGGGGGTAAGCCCTAGTGGCCAATCTGTTTTGAATAGATAATCATTTGTATCATGACTTTGATCATATATTTGATATATGGGCATTTATTTATTATGTTATATTTGATGATAATATTTATAGCATAATAAAGTCCTTAGAATAAGTAGTTCATTTAATGGAATGTCAAGTATGACTTGACCGTGAGATGCCATTAAATTATAGAACACTATTCTTAAATATCCATAGTCAAGTATTATTATTAATAAGGACAATAATAATACATTGAGACTATAATGTGAGTGTGCTGATAACCATATCTCACGAGTCATAGATATAAGATATCAAGTCTTCACATAGGTATAAATATTAGTGGAATATTTATACTAGAGTGACCCGCTATGAGAACGCTGCATAATAGTTATGTAAGTGTCATAAGCGATTCTCATGGTGACCATAGTGAAGTAGTCCTTCGACTTGAAGTCACTACGATTCCTAACATATGTAGTTGTAGGCTTTGATGCTATTGAACGTTGTCTGTAACAGGACAACTACAAAGATAGTTATTGGGCCTGCAATGAAACATGATGAGGAATGTGAGTGATGTAGATAGGATTCGTCCCTCCTACATAACAGGGGTAATGTCTATAGGCCTCTTGATGGTACGCGAAGTAGAAATGCATGGCCATGCTAAGGTGGGACAATATGAGATATTGGGCCCACATGATCGTACGTCAATTACTAGATCAAGAAATAAATAATTGGACTTAATAAGGATGACACATTTATGCCTTGTGTTCAATTAAGACAATGTGACGAAAGGACGTTGACTTCACATTATATATGGTTACAATATGGTTTTAATTGTATCACCAATATTCTGATTAGTTGGGAAGCAATGATGTATTGCTAGATGTCGCTCATTGTTTATAATATTAATTGATTATTAATATGATTAATAATAAGTAATATTATTGCCAATTAGTTGGGTCACACGCATAGAGCAAATGTTCAGAGAATTAATTTAATTGATTAATTAAATATGAATGTTCAGCAACTGTCCTTGTAAAGGGGTTATTCCGCTCAAGAGGTTTTTGAAAATTGTTTTTAAAAATTATCCCTCTTGAAACCCCAACAGTGGTATCAGAGCGTCTAGTCGTAGTTTGCCATGTATCCTAAGATTGTTTGCCATTATATGATAACATGTTTATTGCTTTTAAATATGATTTGTTTGTTTAAAAGCATGTTTGTATGATTTGTATGTCATATAAATCTCTTTGAACATGCTTTGTGTGCTTGGTTGTACTCCTAACATAAACAAGGATTTGCTTCTGGAATCCTGCTGCGCCGTTTGGCACGGCCATGCTCCTTTTAGCATGGCCGTGCACGTTTGATTTAGCATTAGTGAACGCGTAGCACGGCCATGCGCCGTTTGGCACGATCGTGCCACTTTTGAACAGCATCAGCGAAACGGCGCACGGCCGTGCACATGTTGTACAACAGCGAGCTTTCAGCACGGCCATACTACGTTTGGCACGGCTGTGCTGATGGACAGAATGTGATTTTGTCCCCTTTTGCAGTTTATAAATTGTTTATTAAATGTGCGGTATATGTTTATGGCCCTAGTTTTGGTGTTTATTTTCTTTGGTAAATACGGCATGCGTGTCGTGATTTATTGTATTCATTAAATAAATACGGCCTGCGTGTCGTGACATTTACTTTATTTATTTTATTTTTAATTTTGTAAATTGCTCGATTGACATGGAGGCAACACCAAATCACGACGCCAGTGGGAGGAACTTTGGAAGTTTGCTGGAGGGTCAAAGATTGTAATAATTAGTTTTAATTATTGCAAATTAAGAGGCCATAATCATAATACATTTTATATGTCTTGTATGTTTATGTATGTGATACATGAAATGTATGAGATGTATGATTTAAATTTGGAATTTAAATTGTATGATAGCATGTATGTCATTGTATGCTTAATCTATTTTGAATGTATGTAAGCTTGTATGCCATATATGCTATGAGAGACGTTTATATGATAAACAAGCTAGTGAGATCATTAAATAATTAAATTCCCTCAATAAATTAAGTTATTAAATGTCTCTCCCTATGCGTGGCACTCATCAAGGCCAGAATCATTTAAGTGTGGGTCATGCTCAGCTGAGCACCTTAATATATTTTGGTGAGGCACGAAAGGTGAAATAACCTACTGCCAACCATTGGGTTGAACTTCACTAAGCGTATACAATAGGATCGAAATGGCTTAGAGACATGGGGTTGGGCATTAATCCATATGATGGATTAGAATAAGGAGTTATTCACCCAACTGATCCAAGAATTACATTCGACGTAATTGGAAAGGAATTTCCTACTTAAATAGCTGAGTTCTGGGCGATCAGCTCAGCTGACTCAGAACAAGGTGAAATATGGATCTTGGTCCTACTAGAAAATCTTTCAACGGGATTTTTCGAGTCAATGATGAGGGTCATTAATTTGAATAAAATAGTGGGAGCGTATTTAATAAAAGACCTATTAAATATGTTTTAATCATGATACTTATATTTTGTATGTTTCTGTATTAAATAACCATGGCTACAAACACAACTTTTATTTTATTGTTGCCATACATCCTTAAGAAGGATGAGTAATCTAGAATTAATTTTCTGGATTGGTACAAATTTTGAGGATTGTCCTCAAGTAGGAGAAAAGGAATTGTATGTTCTCGAGCAATTAATTCTCAAGCAAGTTGTTGCTAATGTTATAAAGATCAAAAGGGATGCTTAAAAGAAGCATCAAGTCAATGCCATTGGTGTACGATATCTCATGCTTGCAATCATAGAAGCGTATGATATGATCATGCACCTTATGATACTCTAACAAGAGCTAGCACGACATAAGAGGTACTAGAAAGAGTATAAAGACAAGAAAGGAAGTATGACTTCCTGTTCAACCATATTTGTTATAAAAGTCAACATATTTACTCCAACATTATGGGTATTTGATACCACATATGGATCTCACGTTAATGTGAAGGATCAAAGGGAGTAGGACATTGACTAAAAAGTAAAGGTCTACCCTAAGAGTGTAAATGAAGCAAAAGTTGCTACATTGACCTTAGGAGTTTGAATTTACCATTAGGTAAAGGTCTACCCTATTAATGGAGATGAAGCAAAATTTGCTACATTGACTATAGGAGTTTGAATTTACCATTAGGTAAAGTTCTACTCTATGAGTGGAAATGGAGCAAAAGTTGCTACATTAACTATAAAAGTTTGAATTTGCCTTATGGGCATTAATGGAAGTAAATAACTGTTATTTTATTCCAGTTGATAATAGAAACATCATTTCTATATCTTGTATAGACAAGAAAGAATTTTAAGTTGCAATAAATGGACAATTGTTGTTCCATTTATTCAACTGATGTCTTCTATACTTGTATTCATATGAGAAATGGACTTTGTGTCCTTGATCTGGATATGCTCATCTATAACATAAACTCGAATAGGGTCAAACCAAGTGATTTGGACCCTCTATGTCTTTAGAAATATCTTTAGACCATATAAGTAAGAAACACATTTCCAAGCTCCACAAATATGGAATCTTGGACTCATCGAATTATGAATTGTTTGAGGTTTGCGAATCTGACTTGTTTGGAAAGATGACTAAGCTCCATTCACTAGTAAGGTGGAAGGGCTGATAATCTTTTGGTATGATAAATTATGATGTATGAGGGCCTCTAAACAAGTTTGCTAGAAGACAAGTTTCCGTACTTCGTCTCGTTTATTGATAGTTTCAGCAAAGATGGATTTGTGTATGACACAAGTTAGAAATCTTTGAAATGTTCAAAGAATTCAAGAACGAAGTGGAGAACTAATTTTGGAAAAGTATTACTTTCATGCGATCAGATCGTGGTGGTAAGTAATTAAGCCAATTGTTTGATGACTATATGAAGGAGTGTGAGATTATATCTCAACTCACTCCTCCCGGAGGAGAAATCGTACCTTGTTGGACATGGTACGATCTATGATGAATCAAGCAGACTTCTCTGATATGGAATACTCCTAACTCAAGAAGGTGATGAACCGTTCATGGATCATGATGAGCCTGTGACTTACCAGGAGGTCATCGTTGGCCTAGATTATGAGAAATGGCTACGAGCCTGGGATTCGAAGTAGAATCCTTGTACACCAACTAGGTATGGACCTTGGTTGAGTCACCTGAAAGACGGTAAAACCCACAAGGTGCAAGTGGGTCTTCAAGAAGAAGACTAACATGGATGGGAAGCTGAATACCTTCAAGGCACGACTGATTGCGAAAGGTTTCAAGAAAATTCATAGTATGACTATGATGAGATCTTTTGTCCAATGCAACACCCCGATTTTCATGCTTTCTAAAATCAGCAAATTGTATAAATGAGTTTATATTTTTATCTGATGTTTAGAGGATGAAATTAAATAAACTAAGACCACATTCACGTTCTATGCTATCGTAGGGAGTTACGGTTAAATTTTGGGTCGAAATCTCAGACAGAGCCCGGTCTGCGTTTTTCACTAACAGTGGTATTTTACTACTCAGAAGACCTAATTTTGACTCGTGAACGAGACAGTTAGTCTTAGAATTGAATTTCCAACATTTTCAATAAATTTGAAAAAAATAAGTTCCTACGCTTTATTCGGGCGAAATCTCAAATCGGCTGACAAACGGAGCCGAATAAGGATTTGTCGGGACCCACTAACGGATAAACATGAAGTCACATCAGGTCACATCACCCATGAAAGCGTGACCGTGTCATGATGACGTTAGAAAATATCTGGACGCGAAAAGACCAAAATGCCCCTAACCTTTTTCATAATTACCATTTAACCTTAGGTGAAAAGACTATTTTGCCCCTTAAGTGAATTTTGTTGGACCCTTTGGCCCTTCCCTCCATATGCTTCACGCCCCCTTCATGAAGGCCATCATCCAACATTTTCTCACCTTTACCATTTCTCTCCAAACTTTCTCTCATTTCTCAAGTTAGAACTCAAGGATTTTTGTGAAGCAAAGTTGATAAACTTGATCATCTTCATCTTTTAAGAGGTATGGACTTTTCCTTGATCTCTCAATCTCCATATTCCTCCGTTGAAATCATATGATTCAAGCTTTTGTTCAAGTTGAAGCTTAAACTTCATAAATTCATAGGAAATTGTAGAAAAATCCTTTTAATGTCAAACCAATTTCTATGAGCTAGTTTCAATGCCCTCTATAATAATCCAAGAGTTTATAACCAAAATATTTCCCTAGCTCATATGGGTATGAATGGCCGAATCCTACGTATTGAGAAAGATTGAGTTTTTGATTCTATTTTTGAATAAAAGGACTTGATTTAGTGTTATGTATGCTTAAGAATCATTGATCCAAGAGTTAGGAATCATGGGTTTTTGCTTCAAATTTTTGTGTAATAAAACTTATTCTAGTGTTGTGCATACTTGAGGATCATTTATCCAAGAGTTAGTAAAGTTGTAACAACTCTAGCCTATTTTGCTAAAAAGGGGCCGAACCCTAGTCATATGAATTAGAGGGGTTTTGATTGGATTGTATTAATTTCTGGTTGTGATTTGTTGTCAATGATCAGACGGTGTTTGACTATTCGGAAGCGTGTACGATTGACAGTTACGGAGCCGCAGTCGGAGTTGCCCGGGGAAGCTCGCGGGAAAACTACTCAGGTGGGGGGAAATAACCACAATATCGTCGGGGAGACAAGATATAAAATAATTTATATTGATATGCGTAGGGCAACCTAAACCCTACTGGTGGTCGAGTGGCCGATAGGTCGATTTTATGTTATGTCGAGGTTGTATGTTATGTGTTAGTATGCTTAGTATGATATAT
Organism: Ammopiptanthus mongolicus; assembly: GCA_039655645.1. NCBI lineage: Eukaryota > Viridiplantae > Streptophyta > Magnoliopsida > Fabales > Fabaceae > Ammopiptanthus > Ammopiptanthus mongolicus. The sequence goes on from CM077349.1 coordinate 39,962,882, forward strand.
GTGTTATGTATGTTGTGCCTAGTAACATGCTTAGGACTGCTTAAATATTTACCTATGAGTTGATGAGTTGATATGCTTGCATGAGTATTTGGTATATTGAATATGTTTATTGAGCATGATTGTAGTTGTTGATGATATGATGTTGTGATTACTATTGTATGAGTAGAAATAGGCAGTAATTTCTGATAAGTTGGGAGATGAACATGTGGTGAGGATTTTGAGGATATTTATGTTGTAGTGCTCAACCTAGAGATCCCATTGATATGTTGATGTTGAGATATAAAGTTGATACCTAGTTATACCGGAGAAAGTTTGTCGTAGTCGTGTATGAGTTGTGGTTGAGACACTAAGTTGTTGATCCCGAGATGAGTCAGTGAGGTTCATGTTGCATTATTGTTGTTCATCACTGTGTTGGCGTACGGGCGATCAATCTTGCTTGCAGGGAGATGATCGTACCCATTAGTTGTGAACGGGCAAATATCCCGACCTGGCCTGTGGGCGGGGAGATATGTCGTTACCATAAGTTGCGTTGTTGACGGGCAAATATTCCGACTTGGCCTGTGGGTGGGGGAATATGTCCTACCCATGAGACGAGTTGAGCCTGCGAGCTGTTGGCCGATCTTGCATTACGGGGGGTGGCACAGAGATGAACGAGACATCTTGATCTGTTGGGGATGTCGCATCGTGATCGCGTCCATATAGTCGTTAGTTGCATGAGTGTGAGAGACAGTAGCTAAGAGAGCAGGACTTGGGAGATGATAGTTTGACATTGTTGTGCTGTTGTATGTTGCTATCTATATATCTTATTTTATAGTTGTTTCCCTATTTAAGATGTATTGTTGTTTCTTATCCCCATATTTCTCTATGTCATATTTTATTTATTCTCGATCGCATGAGAAGATCCCGTTGAGGAGTTGCCAGAGGAGATTGATGGCATACCTGTTGAACCTGATGCTGACAGGAGAGCCTCGGATCCCAGTGCTAGGAGACTTTGAGCTGCTCTATGCAGAGGGCGATCGTCTCTGGGAGATTGACTATTCTCAGCGAAGAGTAGTGTATATGGGCCCGATTACCGTATACATTATAGTCTTGTTTTGGGTAACAGTCTTAGGTTGTGATGGCAAGTATGGGTTTGAGCGGTATTTTTGGGGTCAGGAGAGGAAGTCTTATGTATTTTATTTTGTTACCATGCTTTCAGTTTATATATCCGTTGCGTACTCTGAGATGGTATCAGTTGTTGTAGGCTCTACTGATAGAGCCAGTACTTTTATATGTGTGTTATATATATAGTCGTGGTATCGGTGTTGGTTGTTTTAATATTTCGCATTTTTTTTTAATTAATCACACTACGCTGTAATGTTAAGAAGTTGAGTTCGGGTTACTAATAGGACCTCCGAGGAAGGACTGTCTCATCCAGTTGCATTGATTCAGATCCCACTTGCTAATGATTATGAGATCTGGCAAATGAATATCAAAACAACATTCCTTGACAAGAATCTTCTCGAGGATGTGTACAGGACACAACCTGCGAGTTTTGTCTATTCAGAGAATGCTGGAAAGGTTGACACAACCTGCGAGTTTTGTTTATTCAGAGAATGCTGGAAAGGTTTTGCAAGTTGCAAACATCCATTTATGGATTAAAGCAAACTTTCAGAAGTTGAAATCTTCGTTTTGATGTAAACTGTAAGACAGTTTGGTTCCATCAAAGAACGAGGATGGACCTTGTGTGTACAAGAAGGTTAGTGGGAGCATAATTATTTTTTCTCTTATTGTATGTGTATGACATACTACTTATGGAAACAATATTCCTACACCACAAAATGTGAAAACATGGTTAAGGAATTATTTTCAATGAAAGACTTAGGCGAAACGTCCTATGTATTAGGAATCAGAATATATGGATATAGATTGCTGAAATTGTTAGGCCTTAGTCAAAGGTACATAAATTGACAAAGTGCTTGAGCGCTTTAAATATGCATGATTCCAAAAGGGTATCTTGCCTATGTCACGTGGCATATACTTGTCCAACGGACAGTCCCTGTTACATCAGATGTAGAGGGAACATATGAATAAGATTTTATATGCTTCGGTAATTGAATCTGTTATGTATGCCATGATATGTACTCGAACAGATGTCTCATATTCTTCGAGCATAATGAGAAGGTACCAATCCAATCCCAGTGAAGATCACTGGACCGAAGTCAAGAATATCCTTAAGTACTTGAGAAGAACTAAGGATTCATTCTTGATCTGAAATGGTGAGGAAGAGCTCGTTGTAAGAGGTTACACCAATACTAGCTTCCAAACTGTTAAAGATAACTTTAGATCACATTTTGATTTTGTGTTTTGCCTTAATGGTGGCACTATGAGCTTGAAAAAGGTTTCAAGCTTGAGACAATTGTTGATTTTATTATAGGGGTCGAGTATATAGTTGCCTTAAATACAGATTTAGAGGCCGTTTGGATCAGGAAGTTCATTTATGAACTAATCGTAGTTCCTAACTTTGCGAACTCCATTGATCTCATTGCAATGATGATGGAGTAACCGCATAAGCTAAGGAAACATGATCTCACAAGTGATCCGAACATATACTTAGGTGCTTCCATCTCATTTGATAAATGATCGATAGAGGAGATGTGAAGATGTGTAGAAAGACAACAATAAACAATCCACTATTGGAGTCGCTTGCTCTATGGTAGCATGACACTCACACTAGACCAATGGGTGTTATATTGATGCCCGATTGGCTCTAGTGCTAGTGGGAGATTGTTGGGATAAGCCCCAGTGGCCAATCTATTTTGAATAGATAATCATTTGTATCATGACTTTGATCATATATTTGATATATGTATAAGGCATTTATTTATTATGTTAAATTTGATGATCATATTTATAGCATAATAAAGTCCTTAGAATAGGTAGTTCATTTAATGGAACGTCAAGTATGACTTGTGTGACACCCGCTACCCCGCATACGATAAAATTAAATAAAGCATGTAAGTTAACAAAAACTTTAACATAAAAGGTAGCAAGTGCCATGTGATCCAAAAACATTTAAAACATAAATAACAACTACGAAAAAACATAACATAAACAAAACCCGAAACGCGATGTCACATAATCAGAGCTGGTAACCACTACCGATATTACATCGGAAAACAACTAACATAACTAAACATAAACCAAACTATACTATGAGCAAGCGATCTCCTTGGGATCACTCCTCAGCTGGCAGCTCACCATCCTCTGCATAACCAAAAGGTACATGCAAAACACAACAACAATAGATAGGGAGTAAGGAACTGTACATATAAACATAAACGGTAATAGAGCAGTTAGCAAGATGATCATGCAACATATAAACATCATAATACAACATACATGTTGTAACACATTCCATCATGTCACAATATAAGCATGTTATGTGATGCATAACTACTCCACTACTCCATATGCAATGTGGATCCATCAACAACAACTCTAGAAAGACGATTAGGAGTACATATCCATGTTGATCATCCTGCATCAATGTTGGAACACTCACCAAACCATGGGTGACGTCCGTGGATACTCACAACTAATCCTGATAACGTATTGTGGCACGTCAGGGTAGTCAGGTTATCGATAGGACACTCCGGCCACGGGTTGCAAGTCCATGCCATATGGAACCTCCTTACCCAACTCTACCCTCAAGGCCGGGATAACACCCATCGTGGCCTCCACCGTCGTGATTCATCATTTGCTTTCCGCCCAAACTATCATCTCTATGCAATGATGCATGCAATGTTCAACCAACATGCAAACACATGTCCAACCATCCATCATCAACACCACTACATGGCTATCAACTTTGACCAACAAGCATCAAAGATGATTTATCAACATCAAACTTGACCAATAAGCATGAAGAATGATTTAACCAACAACATCGGTAACAGTACGTTATTACCCATAACATCATCTTCTCATTAAATAATCTCTTTATTAAGTCTCTATTAATACACTTTACCATATCATTGTCCTAGTTCATTAACTATCTTCAAGGTCGTATTTCATAATCTCTTATATCATACTTTTATTCCAAAATGGGTATTAAATCTCTTTTTATTTAAAACAGTGAAGTTTCTTAATTTTGACAGTGGCACGGCCTGAGCATGGGCGTGCTGGCCAACTAACACAGGCGTGCTGTGCAAGAGCACGGGCATGCTAAACAGCGTCACTTTTCTCGTTTTTCCGACACGAGCATGCTACTGAGAGCACGGGCGTGCTCAACGTTGTTACAACGTCTCAGATCTGGGAAACTTAACAATTCTCTAGATTTCAACACTCCAAATCAAACCTAAGGTTCTTGACTAATCCATTGGCATTAATCTCACCCCTCATCAACATCTTTATATTTTATGCACATCAATTAGACTAATCCTAGTTTTAGGCTTAGCGCTAACATCCCTATGTCTGTTATTAACATAGATTTAACAACAGTTCCAACACACCAACTCATACAATCATGGCATATCATCATCATCATATACAACATCATAAACAACATCATAAACGTCATGCCAAGATCATACAAACTATTTAAACAATTAATAACATGTATAAACAACCATAACAACTTCATACAGAAATTAAGGCATATAGGTGACGATTCCAGGCTAAGAGCCAACAAGAGCGAAGTCCACGCTTGACTCCTCGAAACGGGTTCAACAGGTACAATGAGTTGACCAAGAACATCAAGAAACGACAAACGTAGTTAATTCCCAAACAAGAAAAGGAAGGGAATTAATACAAGGGTTATGCACATACCTCAATTAGATTCCTGGGGAACTAATCTGCTAGTTGCCGTTCACAGCACTGGCACACGAACCACGAAGTCTGGTTCGACAGGGACAAAACGGTTCAACATTAACTCAAGGGATTCAAAAAAAAAAAGGATGAACAGGGTTGGTTACCTTACCTCAGAGTAACACTAAGCTAGCAGCTTAACCCCAAACGCAACAGCAAACACCACAAGGATGTGTTCTTGACGAAGAACACACAAACAAGGATCGGGGAACGCTCAAGGATTCAATGGGAACCCAAGAGAAGGTTAAATATGGTTGTTTCTAACTCTAGGAATGACAGCTATGAGTTTTAGTTCGAGCAAAAGAGATATAAAAAGGATTGGGGCGAAATGGGGTGACCAAAAGAGCCCAAAACGCGTTTCTGGTGCATGCGAAGAGCACGGGCGTGCTAACGTTTACCACGGACTTGCTGAACAACTGGCACGGGCATGCTGCATGGGAGCACAGACATGCCACACTGACAAGATCACTTATATCATTCCTTAAACATCTAAGGTAGGCACAACAACACATAAAATATATATAACAACATATATAACAAGCAAGCGAAAATTGGGGCGTTCCAACTTGACCATGAGATGCCATTAAATTATAGAACACTATTCTTAAATATCCATAGTCAAGTATTATTATTAATAAGAATAATAATAATACATTGAGACTATTATGTGAGTGTATTGATGACCACATCTCACGAGTCATAGATATAAGATATCAAGTCTTCACATAGGAATAAATATTAGTGGAATAATTATACTGGAGTGACCCGCTATGAGAATGCTGCATAATAGTTATGTAAGTGTCATAAGCGATTCTCATGGTGACCACAGTGAAATAGTCCTTCGACTTGAAGTCACTACGATTCCTAACATATGTAGTTGTAGGCTTTGATGCTATTGAACGTTGTCTGTAACAGGACAACTATAGATATAGTTATTGGGCCTGCAATGAAACGTGTTGAGGAATGTGAGTGATGTAGATAGGATTCGTCCCTCCTACATAACAGGGGTAATGTCTATAGGCCTCTTGATGGTATGTGACGTAGAAATGCATGGCCATGCTAAGGTGGGACAATATGAGATATTGGGCCCACATGATCGTACGTCAATTACTAGATCAAGAAATAAATAATTGGACTTAATAAGGATGACACATTTATACCTTGTGTTCAATTAAGACAATGTGACGAAAGGACGTTGACTTCACATTATATATGGTTACAATATGATTTTAATTGTATCACCAATATTATAATTAATTAGGTAGCAATAATGTATTGCTAGATGCCGCTCATTGTTTATAATATTAATTGATTATTAATATGATTAATAATTAATATTATTACCAATTAATTGAGAACCTATAGGGTCACATGCATAGAGCAAATGTTCAGAGAATTAATTTGAATGATTAATTAAATATAATTTAATTAATAATTAAATGGGATTAGTTTAATTGATTAATTAAATATGATTTAATTAATAATTAAACATTGGGCCTGTAGCGTACAGTAGCCCAACTGGGTTAGGTTAAGTGAGTGATAACTATTAGTAAGATGTGCACGCCACTTAAGTGACACACAACATAGAGCACTCATCATAACGACCGCTGTTCACCATTGACAGGCTTGCCTTCTTTTCTCTCTCTGTGTGCTACGCCTCTCCCAATCCTGATAGCTAGCACTACGCTATCTCTGACGTTGGTTTGCTTGCTTAGACTGAGTAGAGGTTTTGCTACTTTGCAATACTGGTGATAGAGAAGCCTTTTCTTATGGTAATTATGGCTGGACAGTTATCGAAATCTCGTAATCCAACTCGTTAACCATTGGATTGGGTTGAAATTTGGACAGCAGGTTCGTGCCATGTGGTTATGCAACTTAAAGGTTCTGTTTTTCGATATGAGGTCTGGAGCAAAAGTTATGAGCATCACAAGTAGCAGCTTTTTTGGCTAACCGGTATGGTTCGCGCGCTCACAATGTTCGCGATAAAGCTACGCTTCAAGAGGTAAACACAATATCCTTGAGATTCATGTACAATGTGTGGTCCTTTTGTAAAAGGGTTATTTCGCTCAAGAGGTTTTTGAAAATTGTTTTTAAAAATTATCCCTCTTGAAACCCCAACAAAAACAACTAATAAAACCTGCTATTCACATCCCAGCCCCCTCACCAAAATAGATCAAAATACAAACACTCAATGCCTATCGAGACGCACTGGACAGGCACTCATATCAGTAAGGATGATATGGTGGCCGTGAACTACCCTCTGAAAGTGAAACAGGAAACACAAGAAGGGGTGGTTGAATTGTGTTTCTTAAACCTTTTTTAAAATCCTTTTCTAAAAGGCGTTTTAAGCAAGCAGGATATATAAACAAATCAAAACGAAAACAATTTTTTGACAAATGTTAAGAAATCTTGTTTTTAATCCCCAAGTTAATAGATAAATAAACTTGACAGAATGGAGATAGAGAGATTCACACAGAGATGTATATTGGTTCGCTCTTTCAAATCGAAGAGCTACGTCCAGTCCCTTCCTTTAGAAGGTTTTTCCACTAAAATACTTAGCAGTTTTCACATGTTGCTTTCTAGTCACTCCCGACTTTACAACTCCAAGTATTCTACACTTCTCCAGGCTCCAAGTATTCTTTTACAGACAAGCCTCTTCAGGCTCAACCAATCCTAAGATTTTGAGAGGGGTTTTGAGCTTTTTACCAACTCACTAATTGTGAGAGTATTACACGATATAGCTCTTTGAATCTGTTTGTAACTTTACAGAGAAAGAATATGAAAGTTTACATATCTTTTAACTAGAGAGTAGTGTTTGCTTGAAAGCTTTCTGTCGCGAATGAGTTTTCTCTTGTATATATCTCTACTTGTTTCTTCAAATGATGGTCTTTTAAATAGCCTTGACTATCTTCCGGATTTCAAACGGTTAAAAACTTGTCCGTTTAGACTCAGTGAAATATCTGTTTAGACACATGTCCATTTGCTAGCTGTTTTTTGTTCATAGTTATCCTTTCCTTGTGAGAGCAGGGAGGCAACTTTGCTTTTGATAGAATAGCAGTGATAGCAGCTTACAGCAGGTTGAATCAGAGCAGACTGTCCTTTGCTTTTTGGCCGTCATGCTTTCTGCTTTACGTGGCTCGATGTGTACGATGTTGTACCTTGTTTTATCTTTATGAAAAGATATTTTTCTTTTGTAATCCAGTTATTTGATAATTGTGCCACGTCATCTGCAAATCAATGTTAGTGGACGCACAAGTAATATAAAAGATTGGACGCATAATATACTTTGTGACATCTGGACGTAAGACACTTATCTTTTAAGAATAAGGCCCAAGAACCAGTTGGACGATCCACAAAATTATACCATTGGACGCAGAGAATGCTTTTGAGCTTATCATCCAGTATGAGCTAGATGTAACTTTGGACGTTGAAGCTTAGTGCTCTTTTGAGAATATATCTGAAGCAGAGACAAAGAAAAGGTCTTTTGACCTTATAGATTAGTAGCAACTGATCTTCAATTATTTTCATAAGCATATAATAATTATGTTAATCATTAAAACTTTGAGGGGTCATAAACCATTCCTGTTTTGGTTCTAACACCCTCTACTTCAGGTCACTCGCCACTGGCATCCGCCGATCTCCCACCAGCATCAGGTTCATAGGGAATGTCATCCTCCTCAGGAATCGACTCCTCAATTGTAGTATCTTCTCCACGAACCAGAAGAGAAAACATATATAGAGAAAATAGAGAGATAAGGATCTACAACAAACATCATATATGGGAAAGAAATTTTAGGATAACATATATTAAAATTGCATGCATCACACAAGCACTTAGACAAACATCTCCATGGATTGTACATGTCGGTCATCTGCAATCCATCATTTCACTCATAGTCAACCCTTATACTATATGTATCTCGTTCCTACATGCATGTCGGCCGATATCTCAATACTCGTTCTCGGTCTCACAGAACCTTAGTTAGTTTGTCCAGGTAATGTTTCCGCTCACAGTGACCAATAAGAGTGCATCCCCACTCCAACTCTCGGGAGGGGTATCTTGGCCGCCTCGGAATGTCCACCTGCGACGTGCAATACTCAGGGTCGAATCGGGATAACCAGGCTGTAGCGGGCATCACGACACGATAGGAGCAACCCCATCCGCCACTTGTGACAACTCCCGAGCACAATTACATCCCCAAGATCATGAAGATCGTCCCTTCCGTAATCCATACCCGCACTCAGGTACACTAACCTTGTGCGTCCCATACCACACGGCTTGCCACTTGGCACATGATTATGCTATACATGTCAACCCTCACTTGTGCCACCAATATCGCAATAAACATCTCAATCCTTATATCACTTTATTCACGATACCACAACATCCATCACTTTTCCTAACACATGCATTGTGGCACTTTCACTTGGGCCACTGAAGGTACCCAACAATATCATCCTCAACATTGGGCCACTAAAGGCACCCAATTATATCATCATAACATTGAACCACTAAAGGCATCCAATTCCATCATCGTGCGGTAACCCCTCGGCCACCGACTTAACCAACTCATCGTTCCTCAATGTCTTAATTAATATATAATTAAGTTATCTAACTTTGTCATTTGTTTGGTATATTATTCTATCATTATTGAGAACATTGGGGTTAAAAAACCCTATTAAACCATAAACCTCAGATTCTGTCCAGAGGGGTAAGCATGGGCAAGCTTAACCCCAGCACGGGCATGCTGCCACTTAAATGAAGCACCAACATGTTTTCCTCTCATGCACGATCGTGCTTAGCTGCACAGGCGTGCTTCCTGTTATGCACGGTCGTGCACTGCTGCATGGTTATGCTCCTCTGCTGCACGGACGTGCTTAAAGCGCGACCATTTTCCAGAATTCAAACTAGAAGCATGGGCGTGCTCCTTGTTCAGCACAGCTGTTTTGATCGCGCGACAGTGCTATTCTGGGCAGAGTTTAACATATTTTGCTTTAACCAATTAAACCCTAACACTCTCAAAAATCATTCCTAAGGTTCTTGACTAAACCATCAACATAAAAACCTCACCTTTTACTAATCCATGTCTTATGAATATTTTTGGGAAACAACAATCTCTTTATTATTTGACCAATGAAAGTTCTAATTAACCACCAATTAAGGGTTATCTCAGCAAGTTCATCACAGCAACAACCATTCAGCCATCAACATCATATAACAACATCTCAACCAACAATTATGATATAAACATACCAGTACAGCCATACCATCAAGGTACCAACATAACAAGCAATGCATATAATATTGACATATTAAATTTAACCAAAAACATGTTATTAACAACAACGAACATTTATAGCAATAGGCATGTTGAACCTCGGGGTCCTGGGAACCCCTCATCTTACACTACCCCCACTGCCTAGTGGTTACACTATCCTTCTCCCCATACCTGGTTTGAAGGTTCCAACAACGATAGCCCCAAACAATAAACTGGTCACGTCCTCCCAAGCGGCTCAGTCTGAATCCAAGTCTTGGTCAACTAAAACATTAACCAAATTAGTTTCCAGTCAAATAACAAGAAAGGAAACCAAGAAAGGAAAGGAACATTACCTACACAACTGGCACAGATGAACATAAGCTTCCCTATGGTCTCCAAAACTCCAATAATGCACTGAGTTTGATGGAGATAGGGAAAAGGGCAGGTCTGGCCGCACTAGGGTAGTAGCAGCCACCAAATGAGGGTTAAAAATGCAACCCTCGATTTCTGTGCCAATATATAAAAGCTGTACCCATGGCACGACCGTGCACTCCTTCAGCACGGTCGTGCTGGACTTAGCGTCTATGAGACGCGATCCGCACTTGAGCACGGCCGTGCTCACTAACAGCACGGCCATACTTGTGACTCAACTGGTCACAAGACACGCGGCCAAGCACGAGCGTGCTGGACATAAGCATGGCCGTGCTTATGTTCCAGAAATGGACTTTTAAGCCAAAAATCCCACCTAGCCCTTAACCAACAATTATAACTTTTCCAAATTAACTTAAATAGCCAAACAAGCCCATATAAAGTACTTAACGAAAAGTAGGGTGTTACACTTAGGTGACCAGAGTATTCTTGGTGATTCAATGCTCGTGCAAGAATGTCTTGACGGCCAACACAATCTATCATCTTCCCCTGTGATACAGACTGTGATAAGGACATCTGGGACACAAATATTAACGACCAAATTAAGATGTTAAACATAAAAATTATAATAAGAAAATTACAAATGAACTAAATTAATTAATGAGGGTGTATACGTACAATTCTGTCAGCCAATTCCCTAGTGGGGGGTGCAAAATTTGGCCATCATGGCCCATGCATGCTGTCGCGACCGAGATCGCGAAGGAGGACGACGAAAAAAAGAGATTAGATTAAAAACAGGTAGAGTTGCCACCAATTTTATTTAATTTAAGGAAAAATTGGAAAACCTTTAAAACAAGATGGTCTTTGGAACCAAGTCGAATTCGGGAGTCGATTGTACATAGAGAAGGGTAGAGAATTAACCCCACAACACCCCTAATGTACCCGTTAAAAAAAACGGTTACCCAAATTAATTGTGCAAATAATTAATAAATTTTAAAGTACTTATTTTACCCCATTAATATTTAATATCATAAAAAGAGAAAACACATAATCAAACAGAGAAATTGATTTAAAGTGAAACTGCCTAGACTTTAAAACACTTAATTTTATTTCTTTTTTTTTTCCTTTTTAATCTCCCTTTTTACTCACAAAAGAATCATACTTTTACACACGCTATCCAAGATCAATTACACACATTTGATCTAATATACATTTCATTCTTCCATTGCTTCACTTAGCAATATTACCTGATTGTATGTAAATTGATAGTCAAGAGAGCTATCCATCTCTAACTTCGACGATGATAGAAAAACGAAAAGACTGGGAGAGGAAAAATATATATTTTTTTTAAAAGAACCATGATATCATTTTCGGTCATGCATCCATACAAGTGACCATCCTGGACATATTTTCATGTAGAAAACCAGCAAAGGAACTGGATTAAAGAGAAAAGAAAACTTTAGAATTAAACGATATCATTAACACAACAATCTTCAAGTCTCAGCACACAAAGATGATCAAACCATATCAACCAATCAACATGCTTTCATTAGCAGCAAGTGAAAATAAGGAAAATGATCTATGCATTTGTTCAAACAAGTCTCGTGCACTAAGCATGCATCATAAACTCACCACGACTTCATCTTATTCATCAAAGTAAAGAAATAAATAAATACCCCAATCACACTTTAGCATTCAGAGATACATACAGCTACACTATGAGGCAACGGATTTACTCACTAACAGAAATTTTCCAAAGGGGAAAACTATGAAAACGAACACAGGCAAGGTAATGGTGTCCCTCTGGTTTTTGCGCCCTTTTGTCTATGTTTCTTTCAATCCAGAACTGAGAGAGGACTCAACACAGCGCCATGAACCACTGAAACAAAATGGAACAGCAGCGCAACGTCACTTTCTCTCCTCTCTATGTGTTCCTCCTGTCAATCGGCTTCTACCTTCAACGTCAGCTCACACTTCCTGTTTTTCCCTTGAATTTGTGCATGACAGTATGGGTGTTTGCTATCAGTCCCCCCTCCTTCGGTGTCTCTGCCTTTTGCTCTTTATAGAACTCTAGCCACCTTCTTCGTTCCTCTGCCAATCCCCCAAAATTCCAATTAATTTCTTGATTTTATAATGAAAATGGAAAGAACTGATAATTACCTTCCTTAAACGTCGTCAATGACGCAAGAATGGAAGCTGAATCACGATCTCCCTCCTCCTGCGGCCCGAAATCGCGCGTCCCATGCGTCAACCTAGCAATAAATGGTGAATGTTCCAGAATCACGAAATTTTGGAGATAGGGGAGTTGGTATGTGGCTGAGAAAGGAAAGAATGGTGATATGGAGAGATTAACGCTAGGGAAGAAGATGATGCGGCTGAGAGAAGGGAGAGAAGAGATAGGGGCGGCTAGGTCTTCTTAGGGTGAAGGGGAAAGTGTTTCTGGTGGGTGAGAGAAAAAGGAGAGAATGGGGGAAAGAGAGAGAGGGCTGCGGCTAGGGTTTTTTCTTGAGAGGGAGGAGAGACGGGTTATGGGAGGAGATAGACGGGTTATGGAGGAGATAGACGGGTTATGGAGGAGATAGACGGGTTATGGAGATAGACGGGTTATGGAGGAGATAGACGGGTTATGGGAGGAGATAGACGGGTTATGGAGCAAGGAGAAGGGAAATGGGTTTCTGGAGCGAGAGTATGGGCTGAAACTTGGTTTATTGGCCCAAAGACATTTTTTCTTCTTCTTATTTTTTTTTTATTAGTATTATAAACAAGACACAACTTAAAAATAACAAAATGTTTTATTTTTATTTCTTCATCTATAAAAGAAACTGCGTTAACAAGAAATTAAAATATTTTTGTGATTTATATCTTATTTTTAGATTTTTTTCTATATTTTAAATGCAAGCAAAAATAAATAAATGAAGCTCAAAATATTTTTGTGATTTTTCCTTTTATCATTTTTTTTTTGAATTTCTATAAAAAAAGACTTTTTTATGATCTTGACTCTTTTCCATTTTTTTTTGGTTCATTTAAGTAAAAAAACAAAAAGGATCTGGTCAAAATGAGGTGTTCACAGTTGCCCCTCTTCACTTGTTGTTTTCTAGGAGACATGTGATCATAGTAAACAACGAGTAAAGAAAAAGAACACACATTTTGTCCGGGAATGCATGTGATTATACAAAGATATTTATTGCAAATGATGCAGGCATAATAACAAATGAAAGAAACAAAGTGCCATGGGCCTCTAATCCCAAAAAAAAAAAAATGATCACGAGACTCTGAGCTCGCAAATTAAATGACCGTGAGCCTCTGACCCCAAAAATTAGTGACAATGAGCCTCTGAGCTCAAAATTTAGATAACAATGGGCCTTTGATCCCAAAAATGGAAATGAGCCTCGGAACTCGAAAACTGAATGGTAATGGGCCTCTGATCCCAAAAATTAAATGACAATGAGCCTCTGATCCCAAAATTAAATGACAATGGACCTCTGATCCAAAAAAATAAATGCCAATGAGCCTCTGAGCTCGAAAATTAAATGACAATGGGTCTTTGATCCCAAAATTATTTAACAATGAGCCTCTGAACTCGAAAATTAAATTACGATGGGCCTCTGATCCCAAAAATAAAATGACAATGAGCCTCTGAGCTCAAAAATTAAATGACAGTGAGCTTCAGAGCTCGAAAATTGAATGAAAGTGGGCCTCTGATCCCAAAATTAAATGATAGTGAGCCTCTGAGCTCAAAAATTAAATGACAGTGGGCCTCTGATCCCAAAATTAAATGACAATGAGCCTCTGAGCTCGAAAATTGAATGAAAGTGGGCCTCTGATCCCAAAATTAAATGATAGTGAGCCTCTGAGCTCAAAAATTAAATGACAGTGGGCCTCTGATCCCAAAATTAAATAACAATGAGCCTCTGAGCTCGAAAATTAAATGACAGTGGGCCTCTGATCCCAAAATTATTTGACAATGAGCCTCTGAACTCGAAAATTAAATTACAATGGGCCTCTGATCCCAAAAATAAAATGACAATGAGCCTCTGAGCTCAAAAATTAAATGACAGTGAGCTTCAGAGCTCGAAAATTGAATGAAAGTGGGCCTCTGATCCCAAAATTAAATGATAGTGAGCCTCTGAGCTCAAAAATTAAATTACAGTGGGCCTCTGATCCCAAAATTAAATGACAATGAGCCTCTGAGCTCGAAAATTAAATGACAGTGGGCCTCTGATCCCAAAATTAAATTACAATGAGCCTCTGTGCTTGAAAATTAAACGCAACGAGCCTCCTAGCTCGAAAGAGAATGCAGGAGCCTTCTAGTTCGAAAAAGAATTATGTAATTGGCCTTGAGTCGAAAATTTTTTATGAGTTGGGCCATAACTCGAGAATTTTATACGGTGGGCCTTGAGCCGAAAAAATTTAAGAATTGGGCCTTTACCCGAGAATTTGATGTGGTGGATCCAAAACTTATGAGGTAGACCTTGAGCCGAAAAACTTTATGACTTGGGCCACAAGCTGAACAATTTTCATGAAAGCGGCCTTCAGCCAAAGGACTTATGAATTAGGCTATGAGCCATGAAATTTATGAAATAGGCTTGAGCAGAAAAACATTTTGATTTGGGCCATGAGCTGAAAACATTTTGAAGTAGGCCTTAAGACAACTTTTACGGTGTGTCTGTAAACCGAAAAGGAGAATTAGGTCAGGAGCCTTTAAACAAAAAGTAATAGGCCTTGCGCCACAAAAGTCATCAGAATTACACTTTTTTATTTTTTCTTATATATATTTTTTATTACTTCAAAGACAACTAGACATAGACTCGCAAATTTTGAAAACAAAGTCACAACTTGGAGTCAATTTGACTTGGACCCACGATTTTTCTTTCTTTTTTTTTTTTTTTTCTTTCTTGCATTTTTCTTAAACGTATATGCTGGCGGGCCAACTGGACACCGACTTACAAGAGGGATACTTAGATTTTGGTCATTTGCAATGGCGGGCCAACTCGACACCGACTTGCAAAAGGGAAATTAAGAGCGTGCAGAGTAAACATGCAGATAAACTGAACCTTGTAGATTCTTTTCGCTATGAGTCGAAAATCATTAGTAAGAGGCCTTGAGCCAAAAAGAATTTTATGACCTGGGCCATGAGCTCAAAAATATTTACGAAATGGGTCTTGAACCAAAAGACTTATGAATTGAGCCATGAGCCAAAAATTCATGAAGTAGGCCTTGAGCAAATTTTTTTTATTATTTTTTTTTTATTTTACAAAATAGGCCTTGAGCCCAAAACCTTTGCAGTTGCCCTTTGAGACAAAAAAAACTTTATCAACTTTGGAGTCAATTTGACTCAGACCCACGGTTCTTTTCTTTCTTTTCTTTTATTTAATTTCTTTCTTACATTTTTCTTAAAACATTTGCACTAGCGGGCCAATTGGACACCGACTTGCAAGAGAGAAACTTAGATTTTTTTTTGTTATTTCAAATGGCGGGCCAATTGGACACCGACTCACAAGGGAAAAACTTAGATTTTTTGTTCATTTGCAATGGCGGGCCAACTCGGCACCGACTCGCTAAAGAGAAACTTAGATTTTGGTCATTTGCAATGGCGGGCCAACTCGGCACCGACTTGCAAAAGGGAAACAAAGAGTTTGAAGAGTAACCTTGCAGATAAATTGAACCAGGTGCTTCTTGATAAGCGTCGACCAATCAAACCCTTTATTCAGTTATCTCGGGGTCTTGCTGAATCTATGTGAAACCACATTCCTTTTGCCTTGGGATGTAACATCTTAAACACCACTTGTCTTCATCAAGCTACCTTATAATCTTGATTCCTTCATGAGAATATCATCTACCATCTCCACTTAAGATCTTTGAGCTTCTTGTGGCTTGAATGATTCCTGGGGAGATTGCCATTAGATTGTTGAACCATACTGTTGAACCTATGTTCTCTTATCTTGAAGCATTACCTAATGGACATCCATGGATCGACAAGTGACTCATGAAGGAGATTGGTTAAAAGAGCTTCCTTGAGGACTTTGAAGGCTTGAGTGCAATGAATGAATAACCATACAAGGCGGGACAACAAAGAAATCAAATAAAGAATTACTGACTCATGTGACCCTTTGAAGGGTAAAATAAAATTGCCCCAGTGTTGGGCGAAATTGAACAAAGGGGAATTTGCCCTAGTCCAAGACCAACTCGAATTTGAAAATTTACCCTGGTTGAGCAACACGAAAATTTTCTCCAGTGTTGGGCAAATTGATCAATAAAGAAAATTTTCCCCAGTTTATGGTGAAATTGAACAACACAGGATTTTACCTCAATGTAAGGCTGAATTAGACAACGCAGAAATTTGCCCCAGTGTAGGGCTTGCTTAAACATCGCGGAAACTTGCCTTAGTGTAGAGCAAAATTAACAACGCGAAAATATGCCCCAGTGTAGGGCCACATTCAACCAAAAGATCTGCCCCAGTAGAGGGTTGGATTCAACTATGGAGAAGGTTGTCCCTGCGTAAAACCCTCTTTTTTCCTCTTCCTTTTTGTTTGCCCTAACTTTTGCTTAGACCGCCCTTGCGGGTTTTCGGTCCAGCAGGCTTTTCTTTTTCTTTTTTTTTTTTTTCTTTTTTTTCATGGAGCAAAAACAAATACTTCAAAAAGGTGTAATTACTTTGTCTTTGTCTCAAGAGTAAGATTTATGAAAATAAGAGTAACCCCTCATTGATCCGAATGGACTTTTAAAGGTTGTAACGTGGCCAAGGTTAAGGGTTTAAGAAAAGAAAGGTATAAGAGGCTCAAACTAGTGGTTAAAGGTGAATGAGACTCAGGATTTCTTACAAAGGTAAGATTTCTTTCGCATCATCAAGGACATTACTTGCTTTATCTTGAACCCAAACAGTACTTCCTTTTTTTCTTTTTTGATCATTTCTTCTCCCTTTTCTGTTTCATCCTTCAATTTTTCTTTTTTAGTATCTCCTCCATCCTTATCATCCTTTTTCTTTTCTTTTCTTCTCTTTTTTTTTTTTTTTTTGGGCATCTCTTTCACATTTCCCTCCTTTCCTTCACGCGTTGTTGGTTCAATCAACCTTTAATTAGTGCCAACCCCTAGCGTAGGGTTGATCCTGGTCTAAGGTTATTTGAAAGAATTTGTAAGGGCCAACAGGGGTAACAAGGGAAAATGATTTTTTATGAAGGGTAGAGAAAGATGGCCAATCCTCATTTCAAATCCAGATTACTCATCTCACATAAAAATTAATCTTGAGACAAAATTAATACACGGTAAAAACCACACCCTCATTTATTTGCTCCCATTTATTTTCTTTTTTTTTTTCTTTTCATTATTTTCTTCTCTTCCTTTTTTTTTTTTTTTTTTTTGAAGAGGGGATTTGAAACTTCTTCCAGTGCCTATACATGTTCATCACAATCATGAAAGGACACAAACTTCTATTTGAAGATAGAGGACATAAAAACCATCCATGCAAGTCCATTACCATAAAGCTTCAGAATAAGTCAAACACAGGAACAATACGATCCAGCAATCTTTATGTGGCAATTATAGCTCATCAACATCTTCTGGCTTTACCCAATCATATGGTTTGTAGCTATTTCCTCTTAGATGACATAGGTGAGCTATAGGATTGTGTCACCCCAAGCATCAATTGTGTTAAGATTGTATGATCCTTCTTACTTTTCCAACATTTTGATTTAAACTTTTCTGACGGGCCTGCAAGTCCTCAACATGTCTTCAATCTTAGTTTGCCCTTCTGCTATCTTGCTCATTTATTTTCTTATTTCCTCCACCTCAAGACTCAAAGTTCTTTTAACTTTTTGTCCATCTACTTCTATTTTTGGTGTTATGAACCAAGGTTTGATTGGCATCAACTTTCTTTGAAAGCACAATGATTCAATTTATCCACATTAAAAGGATGAACTTACTCTTCTTTTTCCTATCTTTTTTCTATTTTTTTTTTAAGTAAATAACAATTGGAAAAAAAAATTAAGGGAAAGACTGCCTTCTTCACACTTATGAAATCCTTTTATCAAGGAAAGTCCGCCTTTATAACGAGAAATTTTCATCCCATGCCCAACTCTAGGGGCACGTCCCCCTTAGGTTGTGCGTGGTTGATGACAGATCAATGGGAGCATTTTCCCCTCAGTGGTTTGCATCGCTTGTTTCCACCAAAGTTTCCACCTCATTGACCTTCACGTAATTCTAATATTCATCTTTGAGTTGCTTGCATTATTAACTCTCTTCTCAAAGATGCATTTTCATTTCTTGCTATGCGGATGATAATGGAGTCTCTTCTTCACAAAAATAATCACCTAACATATTCAAAAAACAACGCAACAAGGAAAGGGGTCCTTATAGGGTCATAAACCCAAAGGATATGGATAATCTTCTAATGAATGGCCTCCTTATGATCTATTCCAGTAGATCCTCTGACCCCGAAGAGAAATTTTTCACTGAAATACTATGGATCCCAATTACCCCTTTTCTCTTTTTCTTCTTTTTATAAGATCCAAAATAGAAGATAAGCAAGGAGAAAAAGAAAAAGAGTAACAAGAGAGAAGAGGAAAGAGTATGCTCCCATTTGTCCTAAAAGGAACAACCTATACAAGGGTCTTAGGGTCATGACTCTAAGTGGGATAGCCACTAAGTCGATCTATCAGTGCAGACATCAAGGTGGGTCTAGACTTCTAAAGGTCATGGTCCCCAGATTGTCCCTGTCTCGAAAGGCAAGGAGCTGGCTCATGATCCTAGCCACAAGTAGGGATAAACCCTTACAGGATGACTAGTCCATGATACCAATAACAATCTGAGTGGTGAATTAGCAAATATCAGAGGGGCACAAGGCCTTTCAATGACAATGCTGAGGCACCTCCTAATCCTTGGTTTTTCACAAGCTCGGGTATAGAGCTGAAAAGTGTGTGCACTAAGTGAAGGTGACGTGTGTGGAGGGAGCATATATACAATCCTAAAAACTAAAAAAACATACCTCTTAAAACAAAGCTACACATATATATAGGAGAAGTCAGAGGTCATTATAAAGCACACAATAAGAAAACAAAGAAAAAAAAAAAAATCAAACCCAAACGTAATAAGACCAAATAGATTAACAAAAAAAACATGGCAATTTTCATCCTTTTCAATTTTCAATTTTTTTAGTTTTTCTCTTTTAAAAACAAAACAAACAAAAAAAATGGGGGTAAAATACATAAGTTAAAATTCAATAAATATTTGCACAATTAATTTTAATGGGCTTGACTCTCTAAGTATCCCCAGTGGAGTCGCCATCTGTCGCGACCGAGATCGCGAAGGAGGACGACGAAAAAAAGAGATTAGATTAAAAACAGGTAGAGTCACCACCAATTTTATTTAATTTAAGGAAAAATTGGAAAACCTTTAAAACAAGATGGTCTTTGGAACCAAGTCGAATTCGGGAGTCGATTGTACATAGAGAAGGGTAGAGAATTAACCCCACAACACCCCTAATGTACCCGTTAAAAAAAACGGTTACCCAAATTAATTGTGCAAATAATTAATAAATTTGAAAGTACTTATTTTACCCCATTAATATTTAATATCATAAAAAGAGAAAACACATAATCAAACAGAGAAATTGATTTAAAGTGAAACTGCCTAGACTTTAAAACACTTAATTTTATTTCTTTTTTTTTCCTTTTTAATCTCCCTTTTTACTCACAAAAGAATCATACTTTTACACACGCTAGCCAAGATCAATTACACACATTTGATCTAATATACATTTCATTCTTCCATTGCTTCACTTAGCAATATTACCTGATTGTATGTAAATTGATAGTCAAGAGAGCTATCCATCTCTAACTTCGACGATGATAGAAAAACGAAAAGACTGGGAGAGGAAAAATATATATTTTTTTTAAAAGAACCATGATATCATTTTCGGTCATGCATCCGTACAAGTGACCATCCTGGACATATTTTCATGTAGAAAACCAGCAAAGGAACTGGATTAAAGAGAAAAGAAAACTTTAGAATTAAACGATATCATTAACACAACAATCTTCAGGTCTCAGCACACAAAGATGATCAAACCATATCAACCAATCAACATGCTTTCATTAGCAGCAAGTGAAAATAAGGAAAATGATCTATGCATTTGTTCAAACAAGTCTCGTGCACTAAGCATGCATCATAAACTCACCACGACTTCATCTTATTCATCAAAGTAAAGAAATAAATAAATACCCCAATCACACTTTAGCATTCAGAGATACATATAGCTACACTATGAGGCAACGGATTTACTCACTAACAGAAATTTTCCAAAGGGGAAAACTATGAAAACGAACACAGGCAAGGTAATGGTGTCCCTCTGGTTTTTGCGCCCTTTTGTCTATGTTTCTTTCAATCCAGAACTGAGAGAGGACTCAACACAGCGCCATAAACCACTGAAACAAAATGGAACAGCAGCGCAACGTCACTTTCTCTCCTCTCTATGTGTTCCTCCTGTCAATCGGCTTCTACCTTCAACGTCAGCTCACACTTCCTGTTTTTCCCTTGAATTTGTGCATGACAGTATGGGTGTTTGCTATCAGTCCCCCCTCCTTCGGTGTCTCTGCCTTTTGCTCTTTATAGAACTCCAGCCACCTTCTTCGTTCCTCTGCCAATCCCCCAAAATTCCAATTAATTTCTTGATTTTATAATGAAAATGGAAAGAACTGATAATTACCTTCCTTAAACGTCGTCAATGACACAAGAATGGAAGCTGAATCACGATCTCCCTCCTCCTGCGGCCTGAAATCGCGCGTCCCATGCGTCAACCTAGCAATAAATGGTGAATGTTCCAGAATCACGAAA